>JAMPIV010004517.1:0-15000 GCA_024509875.1 Oreohelix idahoensis
ACTGCTCACCCCACCTGTCGATGCTGGACCTAGTATAATGAAATCTCTATTACTTCACTCCCCTACGGTTGTATCTGCTATAGGACTACCTTTACCTTAAACTAAAAAGCAGAGTCAGAGACCCATTTACATCTGGGTAGACTGGAGTGGGACATTACCAGATTTTGACCCTGGAACCCGTAAATTCACTATCCCGACGGGACGCTAGAGAAATATATATCCAACGATGAAATGATTGGGGGAGACGGTATATAGTTGCGTACAACAAACTTGTTGTCAGACAGATAGCTGTTCTAGGGACATTAACAACATTACAGAATCGAGTATTCTCTTTCAATCAGTTTCTTGAATTCATCAAGAATTCAGTGAATAATAAAGGCCTGGAGTGTAATAATTACTTTTATTTTGACATGTTTCTTTATGGAGTCTCCTACAAATAAGTAATGAAGGAAACCTTGTATATATATAAAGGTAATTAACAGGCACTAGATGGACATAGAGGAGGACACCAGACAACAGAAAAGAAATATAAGTGATAGGCTTACCGGGAATAGAGCCGTGTATAGCGAAAACGAACACTCTGGAACTGCCACATAAACCAGTGTCTTTATGCTAAATTATTAATTGTACACCAGTAATCTGCTATAACTTTATGATTAATGCCCTGAACTGAAAAATTCTTTTCGGGATTTGAACATAAACTACAATTACATATAATTATGACAGTGGGAAATCCTTATCTTTGGTAATTTGCGAGGAAATCAGGATTTTATCCGGAAAATCGCACAACAGCATTTAAATCCCCCGAATGTTACAAGTAGAAAAGTGAACGCCGAAGCAGAGCTTCGAGAAGGAAAAGGTTAGATCTAGGTTTGGTATATAAGCCAGCTCACATTCAAATCTGGACTCTCAAAATTTCATAGATGAAAAGAGGTCCAGCGGACTGATGGCATACACTTGTCGAAGCCATATATCCACAGCCCATAGCTGAGAAAAGCAAGGCAGACCTGCTTGTGAGCAGACTTGCATACATGATAAGCTCAGATCCGTAATATTGTGTCTGAAGGGTATGTTAAAAAAACTTGTATTAATCGTTGGGTTGCAAGTAGTTTTGTGTTATGTAAATTGCTGCAATATTTAATATTAATGTTAGCATTGACTTTGAATTATCTGCTAATATCTTAATATTTGTGCTCTAAAACCTGTGCTGATAACTGGAATTGGTTTCCAAACTGAATATAACTTGAACAATCTTGAACAACATGACGTAGCTAGAAGTCCTTGTCAGGACTGCGCAATTCTAGTTATAAAAGCTTACAGTCCTTTTCAGGGCTCAGCTTTTGAATGCTGGATGCCAAAGAGTTCGTCTTCTTCTTCTTCCACTGCTTCTTCGCTTCCTTAGTTTCCTTCGTTCTATCTAAACTTCTGTTGATGTAATATCTTTAAAGGGAAACCACTTTTGGAATAACCTAGGACCAAAGGGAAGTAATCAAGACAGAACTCATACAAATGTGTAAGTTATGTCTATAGTCTAACTTCTTCTTCTTCTTCTTGCGATCGCATCTTTGATGATTACACCATCAGACGAGTTCTCATGATGAATTCGACTGTTGTTTGAAGTTCCTCTTTAACTCCATATAGCTTTGAGTTTAGTGTTGAGTCATTGGGCCAGTATATCTTTCTTAACTGGTCATACAGAGGACAGTCCTGTAGAACATGCTCAGCAGTTTGTTCGTTTAATCCACATGTGCACAGTGGTGAAGCAGACAATCGTAGCTTGTGCATGTGTTTATTCAGTTTGTTATGCCCTGTCCTGAGTCGAAAAATAGTTATCTGTCTCTGCCGGTCGAGAGTGTGATAGTCGTCTTTGGGTTGGTTCTGTTGTCTTCTGATAGTCTGGATAGCTCTCTTTTTCTCAAAGTATGTGACTTCATTATCTTCTTGTTCACATTCTCCTCCCTTTTTTGCAAGTTTATCTGCCTTTTCATTTCCGGGTACACCACAATGAGATGGAACCCACTGAAGTATGGTTCTCTTTTTGGCAGCTACCTTGTTTAGTTCATTTCTCAGATGCGGAAGTTTACCACCCTTGAGAGCTTGCAGGACAGACAGTGCATCTGTGAGGATGACTACCTGGTGGCAGTCAGAGTTGGTGTTATAAATCATATTTGCAGCCTGCTCCAGAGCTTGAACCTCAGCTGTATAGTTGGAACAGAATTTACCAGTGGGAATGTGCCTAGTCTCATAGTGGTTGTCAGGATATGAGATAAAGATACCGGCACCTCCATTCCTAACAGCATTAGTTGCTGATCCATCTGTATAGGCATGTATCCATGATTGATCGGGATAGCTTTCTTGGATCATACTCAATGTAGCAGTTCGTTTTTGCAGATCATTATACTCATATCCACTTGTGAGACCACTGACTGATGTATTAATTTGGAGGGCACTGCTGGCCTGCTCCCATGGTACAGGGTATAGGGTGGGCTTCAGTGGTGTTGTCTTCATGGATAGGTCTTCTTGATGCTGTCTTATAAGTCTTTTTCCCCGATGCACAAAGCTGCTACGCTTTAGACGTCCCAATGCCAGATAATCTAGTCTTGCCTTCATTGGGTGCATTGGCATACTGTTGTACTTTTCCATCTGGATCATGGTTTTTGTGTCTCTTCTATGGGACAATGTCTGTAATCCAGCAACCTTCTGCATCTCTGTTATTGGTGTAGTTTTCATGGCTCCTGTAATGAGCCTGAGAGCTTGATTTTGCACCTTGTCCAAAGACTGCAGATGTGAGTTAGCAGCTGATGACCATGCTGCATGAGCTAAACTCTAAGTGTGGTCTTATTACTCCATTATAAATCTTCTTTAGATTTCGTTCATTTGCTCCCCAGTTGGTACCTGCTAATTTTCTGAGTATGCCTAGTCGTCTTCGGGCCTTTCCTTCTGCATTTTCAATATGCTTATTCCATGTAAGCCTTTGGTCAAATGTCACCCCAAGATAGGTGGGGTAGCTTTCTTCCTTGATCACGGTTGTCCCTAGGTGTATGTTAGCTGATTTGTCCTTGGGGGCGAGGGAGAACAGTGTTGTGGAGGTTTTGCCTGTGTTTATTGTGATAAGCCATTTCTCTGCCCATGACACTAGCATGTCTGCTGCCCGCTGCATTCTATAATTTGCTGTGGTGACATTTTCATCAGCGCACCAGAGTACTAGGTCATCTGCATATAAGGCAGCTTTAACTCCTGCAGGGAGATCTTTCACCAGGTCATTGATGTAAACAAGGAAGAGTGTTGGGGAAATTACTCCTCCTTGAGGTACCCCCTGATGGAGCAACACTTTTCTGCTCTGCAGACCGTCAAGAGTGACTCTAGTTCTCCGGTTATGCAAGTATGACTGGATCCATTTCATCATGTTGCCTTGGATTCCACTTCTCCTAAGTTTTGCAATGAGACCATCTTTCCACACCTTGTCAAAGGCCTGCTTGAAGTCGACCCAGATCGTTAGGACCTTTTTCTTCTCCTGGAAGGCATCTTCTATTGCTTGAGACAAGTAAGTAACTTGGTCTTCTATACTGTAGCATTCTCTAAATCCAGCTTGTTCCGGCACCAGGATCTGCTCAGACTCTAAATACCATTTCAATCTGTGGTTGACTATTCGCTCCATAGTCTTCCCAACACAGCTTGTGAGACTGATTGGCCGGTAACTTGCAGCTTCGGTCTTACATTTCCCTTTCTTTAGTATGGGTATTGTGATGGCTTCTCTCCATACTTGGGGTACCGTTCCTTTCAACCAGCTGTGGTTGAATATCTCAAGCAGTTTTGTCTTTGCTGCTGAGCTCAGATTTACTAGCATTTCGTTGCTGATTTTGTCTGGGCCGGGTGACTTTTGAAACTTAAGCTTGGAAATAGCCTTCTGTAGTTCTCCTAGTGTGATCGGTTCCCTCATTGGGGCAGGAGTATCTGTCTGTCCCATGGTTGCCAGTATTTCTTTTCTTATCTCTCTCTGATGATCTATGTTAATGGGTAAGTTGCTTTCTGAACTGTATCTTCTAGCAAACAAGTCTGCAGCTTGTTTTCCTCTGAAAAGTTTGCCACCTTCATCCAATGTGATAGTCTCCAAAGTTTCCTGCCGTCTTTCTCAAGGTTCAGCGATGCCGTTTTAGTTCTCCAGCTTTTCCGTTTTTCTTCTAGCTTTGTTCTCTGAAACTCTGCTACAGCCTTTTTCCATTTGTTGTGAGTTTCAAGTGAAGGCTGAGACTCTGCGTCCTTTCTAGCCCTGTCCATAGCTTTCTGACGTTCTTGGAGTGTGCTGGACCAGTATGGTATGTAGTTACGCCGGCATCCTTTGGGAATGGTTTCTTTTGCAGCTTGTAGTATGCATCTGTTGAAGTCTTTTACCACTTCATTAATGTCTCTGTTCTGTACCTTGAGGGTAGACAGCAGCATGTTCACCTGATGCATGAATAAACCCCAGTTGGCTTTTTTGTAGTTCCATCTTGTAATGGCTGGGCCTGTACTGAGAGTTGCACCCTGGACAGTAAGAAAGATTGGGCGATGGTCGCTTCCCCCTAGTTGGTCTCCTACTTCTCTACTAATAGATCCAGCTACATCTGGTGTCGAGAAGGCAAGATCTGGTGTTGAAGTTGTGTGCCATCCTCTGGAGTAGAAGGTAGGAGTATCTGTGGCATTATTGACTAGGATTAGGGAGTGATCATCTTGCCAAGTTTCAACCTCTTCACCTCTGTGATCCAGATGGTTATAGCCCCAGCTCTGGGAGTGGCTATTAAAGTCTCCAACTGCTATAAAGTTGGTGGCTGGTACCTGTATAGAGCTGAGATTCAGGGGTTTGTTGTTCGGACAGTAATAGTTCAGGAGTTCTATTTCCATCTTGTCTACCTTTATCTGCAACAGCTGATATTCTGCTCCATCCATGAAGGTTTTCCTTTCGTGTGCAGGAATGTTATTCCTTACAAGAGTAAGAACTCCTCCTTTTCGTCTATCTTTTCTGTCGGATCTGAAGCATTGATATCCCCTTATTTTAAAGGTTTGATCTGCTTTCAAGTGAGTCTCTTGGATACAGCAAACACTGACTTGCTTCTCATACAAGATGTTTTCCAGCTCTGTCTTTTTGCTGTATCCAGCCTGCTTGCTGTTCACTCCCTCTGCATTCCAGTGCATCATGACAAGTGGCACTCTGGGTTTCTCTGTTTCTGTTTTGTTTTGGTCAGTAGTTCTCCTCCGCCGTCTGCTGACTCCACAAGACGGTCTAGAGGGTCCTCCAGTAGCTGAGGGTGGGCTCTGTCGAGGCTCAGAGCCCGGCACTGCAATTGCCTGGTGGAGCTCCACAGGGCGAGCACCAGTACGAGATTTATTTGACGGTGTACTCTCCATAGAAAAAAAAAAGCGAGTTGCGTGATACTGTGGTTTCCGGTGCGCCTTCTGGCCCAGTATCTATGACTTTAGCACCCGTTCAACGGGAGAGTGGGCTCATCCCTAATCTGTTTATGTTCCCAGTAGTAGACTATTCGCAAGCAACCTGGGGGTGTCACTGCTCTGCGCGGACCTTGTTTACCGAGGCGGCGTCCGAGCTCGTATGGTGAAAATATGGTTGTGTTATCTTCAAAATAGCCCTGTCTTTCCCATGGCTTTTCTGCCATCCTGCAACTTTGAGTTAGGGAGTTCTGAGCTCCAGTCTCTTTCCCAGGCATTTTATCCTGGCCTGGCACGCATACAGAGGACCCCACTTCTGGTTCTAAGTTAGCAGTTGGGGATAGGTGGGGTAGCACACTGTGCATTCCCCGTCATCCAGGGGGCTCTCCAACTATGCAGAGCTTGCACAATGCTGTGCTCTGGTTCTGGGCTCTCCCAAGGAATCCTCACGTCCTGCACAGAGCCACTTCCAGATACCCACCACCTGCCAACCCTCCATTGTAGAAATCTCCTGCATGCGGCCATCCAGTCAAGAGCCAGTATTAAGTCTGGTGCCCAAGTGATCCCCCCAAGCTCAGTGTGCAATGCTGGGTTCTCATCATGCTGCAACACAGGGGGGATTGTGATGCTCAGCCATCTCTCTCAACTCTGAACCAATAAGTGACATCGGGGACTTAACTGTGCCTCAGTACTGGGAGGCCCCGTTTCCGGGTACACCACACACAGCCAATTGAGGCAACGGTCGCCGTGGGCGTTATAGTCTAACGATGTATTTTATTGATTGTATGACGTACTTCTTTGATTGACATGACCACGGCCTCATGGACTATGTTGTGCAAATGAGGATTAGGCCACCAATAGTGACCGGTCATCATCGGAGGATCGTCTGGGTGGTAGGAAACAGATATCATAATCTGTGCATATTTTCCAGGTTCTTATCCGAGAGAATCACAACAAACGCTTATGATATGAAGCATAAAAGACAGCAGTGTGTGATTCAAGGACTACTTCTGCAAATTCGCAGGAGAGTAGCCTTGTGGCTACCTGTCTAGGTGAAATAATTATCTTGGACATCAACACCTGATGTATGACGAGAAGTGTCTGCAGTGAAAAGGCCAGAATTAGATAAACGCTCATTACTTAGAAGAAACAAGATCCAGAAGTCACCAATGGTCCGAAATGATGAGCAAAGACATTAACCCTTCTCTAATTTCCAACCTGTAATTGTGTAAGAACATATCTGCAATCTTTACAAATTTCTATGTTAATTAATAAATGTGCAGATACATTTTATAAATCGCAGTTTATTGACTTTGTTTAAATTCCAGTTCTGATCGAAATTTGTTATTGTGTGGAAATTAAGAGAATTACTTAAAATTTTTAATTGGTAGGGAAAATTATGAGCTGCATTTCATATCAACTATTAATAGAGACACTCTTAGGACATAGGATTATGTCTAGCGAGAAGTGGACTTACTTCCCAGCTCTCGTCTACAGCTACAATCTAGAACTGTGCAGTTAACTACCAGACCTGTCCTGTGCCATCCCTACATCTTGTTCACCAGCTCTCATCTCCAATTCTGAGAACTATATCTATTTTCTCTATCTAACATCCATCACGCCACACGGTGGACCATTCAAACTGCGCCATCGCCTTGCCTGAAAGTAAATCGTGAAAGGACGCACAGCCAGTTTTGCACCCCGTGGAATCTTCTACGTATATTGATATGTAAATGTTTATATTTCTTGAAATGTAATCAGTTACCGCCGCAAGATATGTACCAACGATGCTTATTATTCCCGTATAAACGTTTTGGAATTTCTTTGATTACATATTAGATAATGACTCATTACAGAGTCGTGAGTTTGCAGCCAACAATGCCCCTTTATCATCATCATTACCTTTGTCAGCTCACCGTGAAGTACAGGTGTTCAACTTCAAGTTTCTTGTCCCTTGACATTCGTTCAAGGTCGTTTCGTGTCTTCTGTATCCCATTCATCTCTATCTCTAGTTCTCTTCCCAGCAGGCGTGGTACTTGAACAGGAAGATTTGTTCGGACAAGATATCAAGCAGGCGTGTAAAGTAATGACATCACCATTATTATTTATAATCTGCTCTGACACAGGTCTACCATGGTCTTTACCTCCCAGCAGTGTTGCCACGCTGAATTTTGAAGAAAAAAAAAACCTAGATGGTACCTTAAAAACGCCTGGATTTGGAATTGTGGGCAACCTTTGGGCGACCGGCTACTTTAGGCGGTTTTTTGTGTGGCTAATTTAGGTTATTTTTGGGCGAAAAACCGAAAACCAGAAGTTGATCTAGATGGCGTTCTTCAACTAATGAATGAAAATGACACCTAGACGGGACCCAAAAATAAAACCTTGATTTAGGTGAATCCATCTAGGAGTGGCAACGCTGCCTCTCAGTAATGCTCAAAACTACCTCGCATATATGTCACGCCAACTTTCGTGGGATAGCAAGTTTTACTACGGGTCCCAGCAAAGTGCAAATGCTTCAGCCTTGACCTCAAATACCGTAACGTTTCAGGGCCACTGATCTGACTGCGGGAGTTGGAAGTCGAGATGAAAGCTTGGAAAGGGAAGTAATGAATGCCACCGGAAAAAGAGAGTTTATCTAGCATAGCATCTAAAGAACAGCCTCCACATCACTGTGGCGAAAAGCTGTTAAACAGAGGTTCCCAACCATTTCCCGGCCCTGTATCCCTTCCAGCAGTACCGCACTGAAGGGAAAGCGAGTGGTGGTCCGCCCCGGGTTATAGCCAAGAACGGGGTGTTCGTATGACACTATTAAATAGTACTTACTGTTAAAAATATACTTGTAAGTATCTTTTTTTAACGGTAGCTCGCTGGGAGGACAACATTGGACAATCTCTGAAGGACAGAGGATTATATTGGAACCTGGCCAGGAGGAAGCCAGCCGATAGGATAGTATGGCGCTCTCTTTGGTAAACCTCTACACCCCAGGATAATTAAGGAACGACTAAGTAAGTAGTATGTAAATGTTATTAATAGGATGGGGGTCAAAGGTAGGATCCGTCCCGAGTGCTAAATACTTTAAGTACGCCCCTGCCTTACAGTACTCCTTATTCAGTATAAAAAGAAATATATATTTTTTAAAAAACTATTATCCATATGCACAAAAGTAACTAAATAAACCGAATAATTAATTTTTCATAAATACAGTTTTATTCAGTTCATAACTACTTTTTTGGTATCATAAAGGTGTTAAATGTTCACCAGAACGTAGTCAAGCAAATTAGTGAGATCGTTAATTCTGTTTCTTGTCAATCAAGAGTTTTATTCTGATTCCGTATTTGAAATAGACACCCGCACAATGTCCATCCAGTGGCGTAACTAAAGTGTAAGGGGCCCGGGCACAAATTAACTGGGGCCCTCCTGAAATAATGGGTTCAACAACAATAATCAATATACAAGCAAATCTGAGTAAAGAATTAAGTGCTTACGTCATCATTATACTTGAGCTCCCCACAGAACATAGGCTTTCAACAGTGCTGCGTCAGATTATCCTGTTCTATGCCATCCAGGCTTTCAACAGTGTTGCGTCAGATTATCCTGTTCTATGCCATCCAGGCTTTCAACAGTGTTGCGTCAGATTATCTTGTTCTATGCCATCCAGGCTTTCAACAGTGATGCGTCAGATTATCCTGTTCTATGCCATCCAGGCTTTTAACAGTGTTGCGTCAGATTATCCTGTTCTATGCCATCCAGGCTTTCAACAGTGTTGCGTCAGATTATCCTGTTCTATGCCATCCAGGCTTTCAACAGTGTTGCGTCAGATTATCCTGTTCTATGCCATCCAGGCTTTCAACAGTGTTGCGTCAGATTATCATGTTCTATGCCATCCAGGCTTTCAACAGTGTTGCGTCAGATTATCATGTTCTATGCCATCCAGGCTTTCAACAGTGTTGCATCAGATTATCCTGTTCTATGCCATTCAGGCTTTCAACAGTGTTGCGTCAGATTATCCTGTTCTATGCCATCCAGGCTTTCAACAGTGTTGCGTCAGATTATCATGTTCTATGCCATCCAGGCTTTCAACAGTGTTGCGTCAGATTATCATGTTCTATGCCATCCAGGCTTTCAACAGTGTTGCATCAGATTATCCTGTTCTATGCCATTCAGGCTTTCAACAGTGTTGCGTCAGATTATCCTGTTCTATGCCATCCAGGCTTTCAACAGTGTTGCGTCAGATTATCCTGTTCTATGCCATCCAGGCTTTCAACAGTGTTGCGTCAGATTATCCTGTTCTATGCCATCCAGGCTTTCAACAGTGTTGCGTCAGATTATCCTGTTCTATGCCATCCAGGCTTTCAACAGTGTTGCATCAGATTATCCTGTTCTATGCCATTCAGGCTTTCAACAGTGTTGCGTCAGATTATCCTGTTCTATGCCATCCAGGCTTTTAACAGTGTTGCGTCAGATAATCCTGTTCATTGCCATCCAGGCTGTCAACAGTGTTGCGTCTGAAAATCCTATTCTATGCCACCCACTCAAGATCTTTCCTTGTCGTCTTTATCCCTATCATTTTCGTCTCCAAAAACCGTGACATTCTTTGACGTTTAAACACAGGAACAGACAAAATTAAAGGATATATGCAAAGATGAGGGTCCCTTGCGACCACTACTTACCGGTGCCCCTTCTGGGTGTTGAGGTTCACTCGGTGCTGGGGCCTCCGTGGCATGCCCAGTCTACCCGGGCGGTAGTTATGCCACTGTGTACAGCATCCAGCCTGTTTATTGCTTTGTATTTGATCGAGAAAGGGACCACCGGTCTCTCTGCGATCCTGAATTATTATTATTTTTTCACTAACGCTCCGACTTTTGGAATATTTCAATTGGATAATATAGTCGTAGTTATGTATCAGATATTGACAGTAACCACTTTATAAGTTTCTCGTACCCGAGGGGCGTATACGAACCACAAGTTGGGAACCTCCGTTGTAAAATATGAGAAGCATGTATGAACTTTGACCTTAATTCCCCACGCTTAAGGCTACGTTTATACGCAATTATTCGCTGCGCAAGAATGTAATATCTAGAATCAGGTTATTAGCATAGCTGTGCCCACTGTGATAAAGTGAGACCAAATTACACAATTGTCAAACATGGTCTGTGTCGATAGCACACGAGAGCTGGATAGGGCACCTACTGAGGAAACTTGTTGATAGCATTACAATGCAGTCCTTGTTCTGGAATGAGCTATGTACGAGAGAAAGAGGAAGAATAATGAACAGATGGAGAAGAGACCTAAAGGGCATGAAGAAAACATGAAAAGACCTTGAGCTGATGGCACAGGTCAAGAAGACTTGGTATCCGTTTGTAGAAGGCCTATGCTCCTTGGGGAGCGGAGGGATGATGATGATCTGAATTATTAATTAAAAACATATAATAAGAATATGACTACCGCTCCCTCATGCATGTCGTACAAGGCGATTAATATGAGGTTGGGTATGAGGCTGGCAACCTCATCATGAAAAAAACTGCTTCAGAAACCATCGCTACAAGACAGCGTGAATGTTTGGTACATGCTTCCTATAAGGTGAGCTAGCTGCAGGTGGTGGTGGTTCCAGCCTTCTAAGGGAGCGAAACGGGAAAAAGAAAATAGATCTCCTCTGAATTCACTTTAAACACTCGATGAGAGGTCCCAGTAATTGGGTCTGAAAATACACAGGGAAAAGTAAAAAAATAATGAGAATAAATGCAGGTAATGATAACAGGGTTGAACTTGAAGAAACACCACTACAAGATGTAGAATCGTACACATATCTTGGCAGCAATATAGACAAAGTTGGAGGGACAGACAATGATATCAAAATATGAATACAAAAAGCAAGAGGAGCTTTCATTGCATTGGGAAATATATGGAGATCAAGAGAAATCAGATCCAACACAAAAATAAGAATCTTCAACTCAAATGTCAAGTCAGTACTATTGTATGGCTCTGAAACATGGAGAACAACCAAAACAACAACCAAAAAGCTACAGACTTTCATAAATGGGTGCTTGCGTAGAATAGAAGGATTAAAATGGTATGACAAAGTTACCAACGTGGAACTGATGACAAGAACTAGACAAGTGCCAGTGGAACAAGAGTTGAGAAGAAGACGATGGCGATGGATAGGACACACACTGAGGAAACCTGTTGATAGCATTACAAGGCAGTCCTTTTTCTGGAACCCCCAGGGCAAGAGAGGCAGAGGTAGACCACGAAGCACATGGAGAAGAGAGCTGGAAACAGAGGTGAAAATGGGTTCCGGGATCAAAACCTGGTATCTTCACGCTTTAGTCCAGGGGGTCTCTACATTAATTTTGCTCATGTCTCCCCTCCTGAGCCTTACTTACCTCTGTGCCGCCCATAGTCGCTGTTAGCTGGAAAAAAGGTAATTTACCAGAAATATGGCCCCTTAAAATATGCCTTGGCCCCTCGGGGGCCAGAAGACCTACGTTGAGAACCACTGCACTTTAGTCTACCCAGCTGTAAATTTGTACCTGACTCTGCTCGTGAGTTAGAGACGGCAAAGTCCGCATGCAATGGGAGTTGGTCGCCCTCACTGGACCTACTATCTAACACTTTACTCCCCTACGTCAATTTCTGCTATAGGACCATTTTATCTCTTCCTAACATACTGTGACCCCATGGCTTATTTTATCATTCAAATGCACCAAGGGACGTAATAGTTGAATTGAATGATGGTGGGACGTGTTTCCAATTTCGCCCAAACGCATATCGATCTGGCGGCCTATCAAGTCCCCGACATCGATACGGTCTTAATTTTTTTTTAAATTTACAAACGCAGTCTTCTTCTTCTTCTTCGTCGTTCGCTCTCAAACAACCACATCTGTCTTTCTCATAAAGCTGGAAGTCTGTCTCAGGTTTCTCTCGTCACCATAAAGCTGGAAGTCTGTCTCAGGTTTCTCTCGTCACCATAAAGCTGGAAGTCTGTCTCAGGTTTCTCTCGTCACCATAAAGCTGGAAGTCTGTCTCAGGTTTCTCTCGTCACCATAAAGCTGGAAGTCTATCTCAGGTTTCTCTCGTCACCATAAAGCTGGAAGTCTGTCTCAGGTTTCTCTCGTCACCATAAAGCTGGAAGTCTGTCTCAGGTTTCTCTCGTCAACATAAAGCTGGAAGTCTGTCTCAGGTTTCTCTCGTCACCATAAAGCTGGAAGTCTGTCTGAGGTTTCTCTCGTCACCATAAAGCTGGAAGTCTGTCTCAGGTTTCTCTCGTCACCATAAAGCTGGAAGTCTGTCTCAGGTTTCTCTCGTCACCATTCAGTTTCTCCCTAAACTGGATTGGAGATGGCTACACTGTCACCCTGCTCATGGAGTCTACAGTTTCGGAGTACATGTTCTACTATCTGTCTGTCCTCCCTACATAGACACACATCTGTTTGTCCTCCCTATATAGACACACATCTGTCTGTCCTCCCTACATAGACACACATCAGTCTGTCCTCCCCACATAGACACACATCTATCTGTCCTCCCCACATAGACACACATCTGTCTCTCCTCCCTACATAGACACACATATGTCTTTCCTCCCTACATAGACACACATCTGTCTGTCCTCCCCACATAGACACACATCTGTCTGTCCTCCCCATATAGACACACATCTGTCTGTCCTCCCTACATAAACACACATCTGTCTGTCCTCCCTACATAGACACATCTGTCTGTCCTCCCTACATAGACACACACCTGTCTGTCCTCCCTACATAGACACACATATGTCTGTCCTCCCTACATAGACACACATCTGTCTGTCCTCCCTACAAAGACACACATCTGTCTGTCCTCCCTACATAGACACACATCTGTCTTTTTCCCTACATAGACACGCATCTGTCTGTCCTCCCTACATAGACACACATATGTCTGTCCTCCCTACATAGACACACATCTGTCTGTCCTCCCTACATAGACACACATCTGCCTGTCCTCCCTACATAGACACACATCTGTCTGTCCTCCCCACATAGACACACGTCTGTCTGTCCTATTTACATAGACACACGTCTGTCTGTCCTCCCTACATAGACACACATCTGTCTGTCCTCCCTACATAGACCCACATCTGTCTGTCCTCCCTACATAGACACACATCTGTCTGTCCTCCCTAATAGACACACATATGTCTGTCGTCCCTACATAGACACACATCTGTCTTTCTCCCTACATAGACACACATCTGTCTGTCCTCCCTACACATACACACATCTGTCTGTCCTCCCTACATAGACAAACATCTGTCTGTCCTCCCTACAAAGACACACATCTGTCTGTCCTCCCTACATAGATACACATCTGTCTGTCCTCCCTACATAGACACACGTCTGTCTGTCCTCCCTACATAGACACACATCTGTCTGTCCTCCCTACATAGACACACATCTGTCTGTCCTCCCTACATAGACACACATCTGTCTGTCCTCCCTACATAGACACACATCTGTCTGTCCTCCCAACATAGACACACGTCTGTCTGTCCTCCTTACATAGACACACATCTGTCTGTCCTCCCTACATAGACACACATCTGTCTGTCCTCCCTACATAGACCCACATCTGTCTGTCCTCCCTACATAAACACACATCTGTCTGTCCTTCCTATATAGACACACATCTGTCTGTCCTCCCTACATAGACACACATCTGTCTGTCCTCCCTACATAGACACACATCTGTCTGTCCTCCCTACATAGACTCATATCTGTCTGTCCTCCCTACATAGACACACATCTGTCTGTCCTCCCTACATAGACACACATCTGTCTGTCCTCCCTACATAGACACACATCTGTCTGTCCTCCCTACATAGACACACATATGTCTGTCCTCCCTACATAGACACATATCTGTCTGTCCTCCCCATATAGACACACATCTGTCTGTCCTCCCTACATAGACACACATATGTCTGTCCTCCCTACATAGACACACATCTGTCTGTCCTCCCTACATAGACACACATCTGTCTGTCCTCCCTACATAGAGACACATCTGTCTGTCCTCCCCACATAGACACACATCTGTCTGTCCTCCCCACATAGACACACATCTGTCTGTCCTCCCCACATAGACACACATCTGTCTGTCCTCCCAACATAGACACACATCTGTCTGTCCTCCCTACATAGACACACATCTGTCTGTCCTCCCTACATAGACACACATCTGTTTGTCCTCCCTACATAGACACACATCTGCCTGTCCTCCCTACATAGACACACATATGCCTGTCCTCCCTACATAGACACACATCTGTCTGTCCTCCCTACATAGACACACATCTGTCTGTCCTCCCCACATAGACACACATCTGTCTGTCTTCCCCACTAATGAAGGAAAATGGCACCTAGAAGGGACAAAAAAAAAAAAAAAACCTAGATCTTGGTGAATCCACCTAGTAGTGGTAACGCTGCCGTGCTCTATCCACCTAGTAGTGGTAACGCTGCCGTGCTCTATCCACCTAGTAGTGGTAACGCTGCCGTGCTCTATAAGAAGCGATAATGAAAATGACGAAGAAGAGAC
>JAMPIV010004517.1:20000-361284 GCA_024509875.1 Oreohelix idahoensis
GGGAGGGAAACCTGAGGCCTGTAAACAGTAAATTAATATGAAACAAATATAAAGGTATGTTATCAGGCACTCGCAGGAAATAAAGAAGTAGAACACCAGACAACAGAAAAACAACAGACATGAGTGGCTTACCCAGGATTTGAACACCGGACCTTCCGTGCGACAACCCCGCCCAGCCATGCAAGCGAATCACACTATCCGCTCTGCCATCTACGCATCATCAAAAAAATGATGTTTCAATGGCAGGTCAATAGTGCGAACCACAATACACGACACCAGAAGTCCTCCATGGGCAGTTCAGCCTATTAATGACGCAATCACTTCTGTTGTATTTCTATCAAGCAGTACAGGCCGAATCCAACAAGACCCTTAGGACCTTAATACTGTGTCCAGTAAATGATAGTAGACTAGAACAGTGAGAACAGGATAGTGGGTAGGTTTGGTATTGTACAAACATTTATTACAAATAAGGGAGGGAAACCTGAGGCCTGTAAACAGTAAATTAATATGAAACAAATATAAAGGTATGTTATCAGGCACTCGCAGGAAATAAAGAAGTAGAACACCAGACAACAGAAAAACAACAGACATGAGTGGCTTACCCAGGATTTGAACACCGGACCTTCCGTGCGACAACCCCGCCCAGCCATGCAAGCGAATCACACTATCCGCTCTGCCATCTACGCATCATAAAAAAAATGATGTTTCAATGGCAGGTCAATAGTGCGAACCACAATACACGACACCAGAAGTCCTCCATGGGCAGTTCAGCCTATTAATGACGCAATCACTTCTGTTGTATTTCTATCAAGCAGTATAGGCCGAATCCAACAAGACCCTTAGGACCTTAATACTGTGTCCAGTAAATGATAGTAGACTAGAACAGTGAGAACAGGATAGTGGGTAGGTTTGGTATTGTACAAACATTTATTACAAATAAGGGAGGGAAACCTGAGGCCTGTAAACAGTAAATTAATATGAAACAAATATAAAGGTATGTTATCAGGCACTCGCAGGAAATAAAGAAGTAGAACACCAGACAACAGAAAAACAACAGACATGAGTGGCTTACCCAGGATTTGAACACCGGACCTTCCGTGCGACAACCCCGCCCAGCCATGCAAGCGAATCACACTATCCGCTCTGCCATCTACGCATCATCAAAAAAATGATCATTTTTTTGATGATGCGTAGATGGCAGAGCGGATAGTGTGATTCGCTTGCATGGCTGGGCGGGGTTGTCGCACGGAAGGTCCGGTGTTCAAATCCTGGGTAAGCCACTCATGTCTGTTGTTTTTCTGTTGTCTGGTGTTCTACTTCTTTATTTCCTGCGAGTGCCTGATAACATACCTTTATATTTGTTTCATATTAATTTACTGTTTACAGGCCTCAGGTTTCCCTCCCTTATTTGTAATAAGTGGACATCTGAGAGTGTACGAAGAAGAAGAAGAAGATGTTACACTACATACGAAACGCTTTTAAAAAGAAGGAGCAAGAACAGACATAAAATAAGTAAAGAAACCAAGTTAACCATATTAAACCACAGAAATCCGCCAGGTAAGCGATTACAGGTTAACCAAAAATTCACAGAAATAGGACGGAATTAGTTTATCTATACGTGGAATTTGGCAACATTTAATATCCTCTTGGGTATGCCCTGGGGATCTTTAAATAAACAATGACAGAATAGGACTACTAGTCCCCTCAGGCATGCACTAAATGGGCCAATAATATGAGCTTCGGCATGGGGATGGCAACCTCCTTATGTAAGACAAATTGCTACCTGTATCAGAGATATATATATATATAACAATTACATTCACGTCTACATGTATCAGTAATACATATATAACTCTACAAGTCATGTCTATATGTACCAGTAATACACATATAAATTTACAGTCAAGTCTACCTGTATCAGTAATACACATATAAAAGTAGTCAAGTCTACCTGTATCAGTTTTTTTTTTGCCCGCTAATACTCGAGGCGAAATCTCAGGTTATTATTTTTTAATGTCTAATCTGACATTGATTTTTACGTGAGTATCCTATTTTCTTGTACAGAGACAAGTGTCCCTCGCCATTCAGGCATATACTCGCCGTTTTCGGGGGTACCCATTAGAGCTGGGTCGGCTCAGGAGCCGCCAGTCCCTGGTCGACGACACTTCTTCAAATGTCCTCGCCAGGTCTCGAGTTAATCCAGTCCAAATCCCTGTCGACGAAAAATCCTCAAATGCCGTCGCCCGGGTTTGATCCTGAATCACCCGGTCGCCAGAGCGGTGTTGTAACCACTACGCTAGCGCGGCTCCACTACCTGTATCAGTAATACACATATAAGAGTACAAACAAGACTACCTGTATCAGTAATGCACATATAACTCTAGTCAAGTCTACCTGTATCAGTAATACACATATAACAGTACAGTCAAGTCTACCTGTATCAGTAATACACATATAACTGTACAGACAGCTCTGTATGTATCAGTAATAACCACACATTAACAACACAGCCAAGTCCACTAATATTAGTATTATACATATAACAAGATGGCCAGATCTACCATTACTGTGACCTTCGTGTACACTACCTGAGCACAAGCACATTAACATTCTGGTTTTTGGCTGGGATTTCGATGATGGCCAGCCCTTAAATTAATAGGTCGTGGATAGAGAAGTCAATGCAGCTCAGAAAGAATATTAAAGAAAAACTAGAAAAATTAACTAATCGAAAAAAATGGGTATTGGTTTGGCATACTTCTACAACTTTCTAGAAGTGACACTAGACACATTCATCAAAACTTCCATTCTATATAACCAAGAAGGAAGACGAAAGAGAGGCCGATCAAAAGGAACTTCACGGTGAATTGTGCAAAGCATGAACCAGAGATGGCACACTACACGAAGGATGCCCGCCGACGAGCAAAGTGACGACCAGCGTTACCCCTCCTAGGTAGATTCACCTAAATCTATGTTTGTTTTGTATTTTGGTCATTGTCTGTGTCATTTTCCTTCTTTAGTTAAAAAACGCCACCTAGATTTCGTCCAAAGTAGATCGAAAATAGTCCCTAAAACCGCCTAAAGTAGCCCAAGACGCCCAAAATTCAAAATCAAGTTGTTTTTAACTGTTTTTAAAAGATACTGTCTTTTTTTTTTTTTTTTTTTTTCCAAATTCAGGGTAGCAACACTGGTGGAGACAGTTTGCCGTACAAGACGTTACTAGGCGTGATGGTCACTGACTGCTTCGTGAGTCTTGGTCTAGGACCGAAGAAGAGGAATACTTCTACAAAGTCTCATAGTCAGAGATTCTCGACATGGAATTAAAAAGATAAATAAATAAACAAACTAATAAGCGATGGAACTCAGCAAGTGGTTAATTTATAGAAGTATAAAGACGGTTTGGAATCCCTAGGGAAAGAGAGGCAGAGGTAGACCAAACAAACACACGGAGAAGAGAACTGGAGACAGAAGTGAAAATGATGAGGAAAACTTGTAAAGACCTTGAACTCGCGGCACGTGACATGAGGACTTGGCACCTGTGTGTGTGTTGAAGGCCTGTACTCCTTAGGGAGCCAAAGGGTAATGATTGGCTGATTGATAAAGAAGATTTGAACAAACAGGAAAAAGGTAAGTCTGATGCAGCAAATACGTAACGTGTGGAGTTTCAGTCAATGACATTATACGCTGGAAGAAAAGTACGAGAACCACATATTCTAGAATGGTGTGTTTTCTTAATATCAATCCATGTTAAACCATGGGCGTATCGTCTAACCAAATGTGAATAATGAGAACCATTGTTAACGGCAACTGTCGCAACAGTCGGCGCCATTTAACAAAACATCGTTTGACGTGGCATTTCGGATAATACCAAACTCCGGTAATACAATGTTTTGACGCATCGTTCAATGATCCCTTTGTGGCATCTCCTAACAGAGGGCGCAATACGGTTGCGCCACTCGGCTGCTTCGGTTGTTTACCTTGGAAACTAGAATCCCCAAGAAAATACAAGACGTGCACATGTGTCTTTCTCATTCACTACTCACAACAAACAGGAAGACGAGTGCTTTGTTAACATTGTTAGACACCTACATTTGCTCTCCTGTTTTATCTCCAAGTGAAACAATGGGGTCTCTCCTACTGCTACCTCTCCTGCTCGCCCCCCTCTGTCAGATTGTCACTATCCCAGACACAATTTCATCCGGTCAACGCAGATGTTTCTTGTACCTACCATTCTTTTCTTTTTTTCCATTCAACGTTGTGATCTTTCATATATATACTTATTCACACACGCGCATACATCTAACACACAAAGCACTCCTTCAGGAGAGGTATTCATTCACCGAACTAAGTAATATGCTTGTGAATAAAAAAAAAATAACTTTACAGAAAAATGGCGTCGGAACACCCAAACGCAGATATAATAGATGCTAAAAATAATCCTTAGAGAATGAGGAACTAAAGACAAGAGCTAGACATGTACCAGTGGAACAAGAGATGAGAAAACGGTGCTGGCAACAGATAAGCAGACAAAGAGGAAATCTTATCTTAGCATTATAAGGCAATGCATGTTCTGGAATCACCAGAGTAAGGGAGATAAAGAGATATTTTTTTAAAAAAAGCAAGGAAGAGAAGAACCTTTGAGATTGAAATCAAAGAGATGAGGAATGTTGAGAGCTGCGCACGATGATTGAAGGATTTGAGTTTACCCGATGGGTGGTTACTTCAGTTATTGTTGTTGCCGTGTTGCGTAATAAGTTAGATGCGTTGTGAAGGGAATGACGTCAGTGTGGAGAGAGAGGTTAGTCGGGCTGTGGCAAGACAAGATGGTCTTCTGTGTGTTGTTCAAGGCATCGTTTGTCACATGTAGGATTTTAACACATGTGTGCTGGGCAGGTTAATAATCGTTAAATATGGCATTTTGACACGAGTGTGCTGTACAAGATAACAGTCTTCAAATGTAGGATTTTCACACAAGTATGCTGTACAAGGTAACAATCGTCAAATGTAGGATTTTGTCACAAGTGTGCTGTCAAGGTAACAATCGTCAAATGTAAGATTTTGACACAAGTGTGCTGTACATGGTAACGATCGTCAAATGTAAGATTTTTACACAAGTGTGCTGTCAAGGTAACAATCGTCAAATGTAAGATTTTGACACAAGTGTGATGTATAAGGTAACAATCGTCAAATGTAAGATTTTGATACAAGTGTGATGTACAAGGTAACAATCGTCGAATGTAAGATTTTGACACAGGTGTAATGTACAAGGTAACAATCGTCAAATATGGGATTTTGACAAATCGTTTTAAATTGAATCAATTGACATATTCATGCCCGACGGTAAGATTTCAGTGGCAAGGACCAAGAAATAACGGACAAGAAATTAGTTGTCAATAAATTATGCCTGTAGTGCCTTGAGGAAAATTATTGTTAAGTTACAGTATGTTATCATAAAAAAATGTGTGGACAGTCATAGTGCAATTGACTGCTTCATTAATGTTGTGTATACCCGTTGTATGGAAGTAGTACCTCAGATTACCGGTCATTCTGGGTAGAGAGCCACATAAGATAAACTGGTGAAAGGTTTGGTTTAGTTTTAAGGACTATCTTCATTACACATGGACAACTCTATCAGTGCTCCAATCTCCTCCCTTAGATCACACAAGGAGGATCTCAGCACAGTGCACAAACTCCGTAGCATCGACGAGTATCCTAATGTGTGTATATAGGAATCACACATTCTATAAATATTTGTGTGGTGGGTAGGTTTCAAATTTTTTAAAACTTTTGCCAGGGCAGCGGCCTTTTGACCTACTCTTTACGATTTCTAACTGCCGTAGGATTTTTAAGGCGCACTACTTGCACACGGGACCACTTATTTTTTCGCCCTTATTCACGAAGGCCAGGCATCCGATCCAACTACCCAAGAGACCGGTGGGGGGGGGGGAGGGTGGGGGAAGGGGGGAGTATGACATCATTAGGACCACTGGTTCTGAAAAATAATTTTCATAAATTATATTTCCTCTACTGGGAATCGAACCCGGTACCTCTAGAATTCGAGGCGGGCGCCATACTTCTTCGCCACTCCGACCCCTTAAAGGTGACAGGGAAGGATGTTGAGATGATGGCACGAGGAAAGGAGGATTTGGCATAAGTTTGTTGATAATTTTCAGACTGAGAACATGCGACTACATAGTTAAATATCACTTGCTCAGTAAGTTAAAAATTATAGCAGACAGACATGTGCCCACGTGGGTAGGACAAACCAAACAGCAGAACATGTCCCCCCCCCCCCCCCCACAACTGTCGGCTCCACAACAGAAGCTCAGTGACAGCAAGGTCTACTTACAGCTCTCTTCAACCAGTATATGAACTCAGATGACCTTTGCCCCTAATAGTTCCCGGGGGTCTCTGATGAGACAGAGAAAGAATAGGATTACTACATCCTCAGGCATGTCGTACAAGGCAACTAATTTGAGGCTGTGCATGATGCTGGCAACCTCATGACGTAACACAAGCCACTCGCAGGAGAAACTGTGTGGCTACGAGAGAAAGACCGCCAACATTATGAGAGAAATGTATGTGATTACATGACAGGCACCGAAGACGACGTTTTGAATGAATGTGAAAACATTCGCGAATGTAAGCGCGTGTGTCAAACATTACACCCATATGTACACTCACACGTACAAACGTACACCCAGGTGCAATCTGGGAACGGATATTCGAAACGTGAAGTGTCATATCTTTATCCTCGACCAGGTAGTACAACGTTTTTAAATGAATTTTTTTTTTTTTTTAAAGTCCCCTCTCATTTTCGACTAATGGGGTCCCAGCGGAATGTGAGTGTTACCTATCACTTTGCTCACAGGCTGGTAATTCATCGCTGTGCGCAGTGGAGCAGAACGCAAATACGCTCCGATTGTAAAAGCGTGCGAGTTGTGGTATGTGTGTGACACAGGTATTTAGTGTATGACGTGGACCGGGTCTTCTGCGGGGGGAACGAAGGTGATCGTTAGGACAGTTGTGTCTGGCTGGTGTTTTTTCGAGGTGTATGGATTTTTATATGAGAGCGACAGACCAGTGTTTATTGTTATAAAATATTTCAGAGTCAGGATAATTGACTCAATTCATTAAGAATGTGTGCCTGATTATGTGTGGCTTAAGGAGATGGACAGTAAGTGATTTGAATCAATACGGATTTGTAAAGTATGAAGGCGTTGTAGACGATACATAGACATTCTGACTTTAAACCGGCACAACGACATTATTGCTTATGGCTGCTACTGATCACATTTGTATTACTGGTGTAACGTCATATCATCATATGCTCTCAAAAGAAGTGAAGTACACTTATGTTGTATTGTGACATATTAAATGTGATAAAACGTACAACAAGCTGTTGATCAAGATCATTCAAGTTGGCCATTCCGTACGTTACTGTTGAGACTGTTGTCTATTATATCAAAATATCTTACAAGACCAGTGCAGCACATTAATATACTCGTTACCCAATAGCCTTCAATAAGTATAAGGTAACAGTATAAAGTGGTGGCCAGTATACACGGGATTTCGTTCTACCCACAAGATTTTATCAAATGATACTACTGTCCCTAGCCACATCGACGAATTTTACAGTATCGAAAAGCAATAGAAATTTCGGCGCAACCTATGCCAACCGGTTTTCTTCAAACTAGGGCCGGCAAGAAGAAACTTAAAGAGTAAACAGCACACTTCAATCATAATATTTGCTGAACTTTACCAATAGAAGTTCGTATTTTCTTCATCAACATTTTTGAGACGAAAGTTATCATCACTCTACGCAGTTCCAGGTTGGATTCGTCAGGAAAAATTAAAGTAATCAAACAACATTTCTGCAGTCAAGACAAAGCACAGTCATTCAACCAGTGAAACAAGATGGATAGTTCTACATGTGGGAGCAATCTGCATCAATGAAATTTCGCTCTACCTATTGCATATGTTGGAGGCAACAATACTGTCACGTGCATTTATACTTCGGAGGAAGGATCATAAAAAGATAAGTGGACTAGTTTGTTGTAGCCTTAGTCTTACACAATTCTATAGTAGAGCCTTTTTGTTTATCTGTTTTATGTTTGTTGGGGGTTTGTGGGACCTTGATAAGCAGAATTACATCTCATCTTCGGACGGGTCTGCAATCAAGGGTGTCAGTAGAGAAATTTATGTAATATTTTCTCAAAGAGGCCCGGCTCAAAATGCTGTGTGGAAAGCGCTCTTTGTGAATATACTATATTTACTTTATGTTATAGACGTGCTGTCCTGTTTTTTCACTGTTGTTTGTATTTGTCAGTTGTTTTTTTTTTAATTCAGTTTTTCTGCATTTTTGTACGTCTATTGTTGGTCTTCTCTAGCTATCATTATGTTGATATATGGATTTTTTGTTGTAAATTCGTCTTGTCTAGTCTAACCTTATAGTGTAAGCATATATTTCAAACATTATCCTTTTTTTCTACACCTTAGTATTTTCTTCTGTTGCTACACTATTGTACTACGTGTTCTGTCTTATAGTGTACGACACTAATTTTTTTGTTTGCATTGATTACTTGCTAAGTCACATTTGCAGAGTACTGAATTTTAACGAATTGGCATTGGTGCTGCTTATCGCTCATCAGTACCCATATTCATATTCAGACTAAGTAACTTATATATATATATATATATATATATATATATATATATATATATATATATATATATATATATATATATATACTTAAACTTACATAATGTCTAGTCTAGAGCATTTTATCCAGCTAGGTAAAGAGATGGGAATGCAAGGCCAGGAGCTTAAAGAGTTTGCCATGGAGCAACTGCAAAGAGAAGAAAAGAAACTGGAGAGGGATGAGAGAGCAAGAATGAGAGAGATCGAAAAAGATGAACGAATTCAGTTAGAAAAAATAGCAGAAAAGAAAAGACAAGAAGAATTTGAAGAAAAGAAAAGACAAGATGAAATGGCAGAAAAGAAAAGACAAGATGAGATAGATTTAGAGGCTAAGAAAGCCCAATTTCTGCATGAAGAAAAAATGGCTTCTGTAGAGTTGGAGAGACTCAAATTGGAAGCTAGTAATAAACAGAGTAATCAAGAAGGGGCAGGTTCGGTCAAGAGAGAACATGCTTCATCATTTAAACTTCACTTACCTAAATTTAATCAAAATATAGACGACATTTCGTGCTTCCTAAACCGATTCCAGACAGTGTGTGAGGAATACAAACTGGAAAAATCATCATGGGTGATACATTTAATGTCATTACTGACAGGTGAAGCGTTGACAGCTGTGTCAAAAATGGATGAGGAAAACATAAAATCTTATGAGGCAGCTAAAACATTACTTTTAAGAAAGTATCAATTAGACGAGAATGGATACAGGCTAAGATTTAAAAAACTCACACCCGAAAGCAACAAGGACTTCAGTGAGTTTATTTCAACTATAAAGTTATGCTTCAATCGTTGGATTGAGTTGGCTAAAATCAAACATACATATGAGGACTTGATGGACCTTATTTTGAGAGACAAAGTACTTTCTTCCATTAGCCCTGATTTTTTGGCCTATTTACATGAACGGAAGCCAGAATCGTTACAATCCCTTGAGTTGTTAGGGCGCCAGTTTATGACGGCACACCCAGGGAAGAGTGTGAACAACTCTACTATTAAAGAGGCATTACCTGTTGCATCAGCTCATTAAGTGCAGATAAACAACCCTAGAGCTCGATCGCAAAGTATGGATAGAAATTTTGGCAGGAATAATGACCGAAATAGTGGATCTTTCCGAGGACGGTACAATTTTGGCAATCAACCTTATCAATATCAGAGAAACTTCCAACGATATTTTGATGGAAATAGACCATCACAGGGTTACTTTCAATCTAACAGAGGATGGCGTAGATCTGATAATACCTACATGAACAGAGGAGACAGATCCTATTATACAAAGAACAACCAAAGCTCTCCTCCATCTCAACACTGCCCAGGTTGTACGTGTCCTCAACATTCTAATAATCCTCAGAATGGTAGAGAGAGTCGGAATTATTACCGGGGTAATAACAACTTTAATCGCTCTCGGAGCATGGATCGAAAAAACTCGAACTGGAATCATAATGCGAGTAGTAACACAGGAGCAGTTAATCCCAATGGGGAAAACACAAATATTGCAAATGCGTGTGCAGCTGATTTATTTAATCCATCAAATTGTTCAGAATGCAGCACTCTGTTTCAGCCAGATGTGGTCTCCAGACTTTCCTGCGGTCATCCTGTGCCCGCGTTGTTACCTGCATTAGCCTCTCATGATGGAAAAGGCTCGCTAATGTTTCACAGGGGTTTTTTAAATAATCACCTAGTTTCAGTCTTGCGTGATACAGGTCGCACAACTGTTGGAGTACGCAAATCGTTGGTAGACCCATCTTGCTGCACCGGGGAGAATGTAAAATGTGTCCTATTTGGAGGCACGGTGGAATTCTATCCTGTGGCCATTGTGCACATTGATACTCCATTTTTCTCAGGTCAAGTGAAAGCATGTTTATTACAGGAACCAATTGCTGACATAATCATGGGCAATATTGTGGGTATAAAAGCGTGTTCACTCCAAGATATAGAAATCTGGGAACGTCAGCATATACTACTCGCTAATATGGTCGTTACAAGAGCACAGGCACAGGCTCAAGAGGAAGAAGAAATGACTAACAGTCATGACAAGGAGGAAGATCAACATCTTATGCCGATGTTAACGAAGACATCATTTATTGATATGCAAAAGAATGACAATTCTTTAAAAAGATTTTTCAAATTGGTAAAATCAGATGATGTCGGTTGCTCGAAAAGGTCACAACCTTGGTATACAATTAAAAATGACATATTAATTCGTAATGCTAGAGATGCTACATCGGTACAGCAGCAAATTATGGTACCAACCAATATTCGACCTTACATTCTCAGACAGGCGCATGATACAAACTGTGCAGGCCACATGGGCTTTGCTAGGACGAAATATAGAGTCTTACAGCATTTTTATTGGCCTGGAGTAGTCAGGGATGTCAAATTATTTTGTCGTTCGTGCAAGACATGCCAACAAGTGGCTACAAAGGGTGCTTACCATAATGCACCTATACAGGCTGCGGATATTTCGGTGCGACCATTCGAAAAAATGGCCATAGACTTAATAGGTCCACTGTCAGTTCCGTCAGCCAGAGGTCATAAATATGTCCTCACCTGTATTGATATGTGCACCAGGTGGCCGGAGGCAATACCTCTTAAACACATTGCTACCACCGATGTGGCTGATGCACTATTCCTCATTTTTACGAGAGTGGGGTTCCCTGACAATATTTTATCAGATAGGGGAACACAGTTTGTGTCAGATGTCATGTCGCATGTCATGAAACTATGCAATATTGATAGATCTCTTAGCTCTGTTTATCATCCTATGTCCAATGGCATGATAGAGCGTTTAAATAAAACGCTGAAACAAATACTGGGGAAAGTGACCACGACGTATCCACAAGACTGGGATAGAGTGCTCCCAGCAGTGCTGTTCGCTTATCGGGAAGTCCCAAACGAACACACTGGGTTCTCGCCTTTTGAGCTCATGTATGGTGCTCCACCACGAGGACCCATGTCGATAATAAAACAATTACTTACAGGTTCGGAGATGACTCAGGAATGCCAGTCATCCTATGAGTATGTGGTGAATCTACGAAAGACACTTATAGACGCTTGGAAAATAGCGACTGATTCATCTGAAAAGGCAAAAGAAAAAGCTAGATCTCTTCAAAACCGTTGGAAAAAGTTAAGGAAATTACTTCCTGGAGACAAAGCTTACGTCCTGCTACCAACGAGAGAGAATAGCCTTCTCATTTCGTGGAGTGGTCCATATGAAATTATTTCAAAATTGACAGATGTTGATTACATTCTTGACGTGAAAGGCAAGAATAAAACCTTTCACATCAAGATGCTCAAACAATTCCATGATAGACCTGAATATCTCAAACCTATCTTAGATGCTGTTAATGAAGTAATCACTGATAATCCTACATCTTATTCTTCATTGTCAGTGATTCAAGAAGAACCCACTTCTTTTCATGATGTACCTTTGCAACTTCCTGTCATATCTCTTTATCCGACAGAATCATGGGTAAATGTATCTATTAGTCCGGATCTATCCAACGAACAACAATCTCAAATTCTTTCTATTCTAGAATCATATCAGCAAGTTCTGTCTAATATTCCAGGCCGAACGTCTATAATCACTCACGATATTAGACTCACAGATCACAAACCTATTAAATTAAAGCCTTACCCTATCCCTATCCACTTTCAGGATCAGGTTGAAAAAGAATTAGGTCAAATGTTACAGCTTAACATTATTGCACCATCAGAGTCTGCTTATTCTTTCCCAATGGTTATAGTCAAGAAGAAGGATAATAATATCAGATTATGCATGGATTTTCGTAAACTCAATTCCATAACCGAGTCTGACGCAGAGCCAATGTCAGTTCTCGACGAATTACTGTCAAAACTTTCTAAAGCAACCTACTTTAGCAAATTTGACTTAGCCAAGGGTTATTGGCAAATACCTCTCACGGAAAACGCAAAACCTTTCACTGCTTTTGCTACCCCTAAGGGTCTCTTTCAGTATAATTTCATGTGCTTTGGCTTGGTAAACGCACCAGCGACTTTCGTTCGGATGATGAGGAAACTATTTTCTCATAGGTCTGATATCATCTCCTATATAGATGACATTTGTTTGTTCCACAACTCTTGGGACGAACATGTTTCTGGATTGAAATTTCTTCTCGAAATTCTTCGCTCTAATAACACTGGCTAACAAAAAAAATTTTTTTTTCTTTCTCTAACATGTCTATGTTTTTCTGGTCAATTTTAATGCGCTGTTTTTAAATCTGCAAACCATTTTTCTCTATCAGGTCGGGATCTCTAGAAATACGCAATTGAAGTTTTTTAACAACGCATACAGTGTTACAACATCATTCGTACAAGAAGTATAACAGTTATGTAGGCTTGAATTTCTTTGCAGTCGACTTTCGTCGGTGAATGGCATGTGGTACATCGCGAAGAAGCACCCCACAATAATCGGCAAGCATGGTCACACTCCACCGTCCATGATAACGTGACTCCATTACGGCGATATCTTTATGGAATCGTTCTCCATGTTCATCGCTGACTTTGCCAAGGTTGTCAGGGAAAAAGTCAAGATGCGAATCGAGCAAATGGATTTTGAGGGACATGTTACAGCCCATAAGTCTGTATGCATCTATGCACTGCTTAACAATATGCACATAGTCGACAGATTTGTGATTTCCCAGAAAGTTATCGACGATCGATTTGAATGCCATCCATGCGCGAAGTTCACTACCATGTAACAAGTTCTCGAATTGTTTATCTGCAATAACTTTCCTAATCTGAGGTCCTACAAAGATACCTTCCTTTATCTTTGCATCGCTAACTTGCGGCAACTTTTCTCGAAGATAAGTGAAAGCTTTGCTCGTTTTATCTAACGCTTTTACGAAATTCTTCATGAGCTCCAACTTTATATGTAACGGTGGTAAAATGATGGTCTTTGTTAACTAATGGCTTGTGTATTACATTTTTATGCCCGAGTTGCATACGATCCCTGATAGGCCACACCTTTCTTGCATAATGTTCCTGTCTGTTGCGGCTGTCCCATTCACATAGGAAGCAACAAAATTTAGTATACCCAGTCTACATGCCTGTGAGAATTACAATGACCTTTAGGTCTCCACAAATCCGCCATTGGTAGTCATTGTACTTTATTTTTGCCAAAAGTATATCCATATTGTCATAAGTTTCTTTCATATGAACAGAGTAGGCGACTGGAATTGATGAAAATAAATTTCCGTTATGCAATAACACGGCTTTTAGACTAGTCTTGGAAGAGTCGATGAAAAGTCGCCATTCGTTGACTATGTGCTCATGACCGAGGTGCACCATTAGACCGTTTACATCTTTGCAATAGCAAATGTCATCATCCATCTCAAAGTATTGAACAAGTTCTCTGTGTCTATGACGAAATTTAGATATCGGAATATTGGGCGCTAAAAGATTCCATCCTTTGAGTCGCGAACCGAGTAATTCCGCTTGTCCTTTGGTAAGAGCGAGATCACGTATTAGATCGGAAAGTTCTGAATGGTTAATTAAGTGATTCACCGGTATATAATCCGAGTCAGAATTAGTTTCTAAAGCAGGTAAACTATCACTTTCTGATGGTTCATTCACGTCCAACGGATATTGTTCTGGTGGAACTGGGATCGGACACGTGATTGGATCATGAAGTACTGGTTTCGAAACTGATTCAATATTTGGATAAACCACAGACTTTCTAGTTTTAAAAGTGAAACCATGGATATTTGTCAAGCAGAAGTAACAATCAGTAGCGTCATTTGTCGGTTCACGCCATATTACTGGCACTCCAAAAGGCATCGAATTATGCTTCGGCGATTTTCGTAACCAACCTGCCAATGTATTTGCACAAGTCGAACAAACTGCATTTGGCTTCCAAGATTTATTTGCATCATCAACTTTCGAATCGAAATAAAGTTCATATGCTGTCTTTAGTAATGGTGCAAAGTTTTTCTGGTGTGATGATCGGTAAAATATCCGCACACGTAACAGAACAGATCAGCCGAATGTCTACAACTTCTAGAAGCCATATTTCGCTCAGAATTATTTCAAAATACAGTAACTATTTGAAAAATAGCGTAAAATATGTCATGCATCTTTCAGCAGTATAAAAAGTAGAATTATTTTGCATTTTATTAATTTTTAATAAGTTATATGGTAAAATTGAAACGGAGCAAATAACGGTTTCCCAAAAATATATTTATTCACAAATATCACAAGAACCTGATGTGATAGAGATAAACGGATTTCAAATTTGAAATCAGCGCAAGAAACTGATCTAAGAACACTTATTCTTATATAAGAAAGAAAAATGATGTTTGTCAGTGTAATCTGACAGCGAATCCTTCGAAAGTTCAAATAGGTTTCAAAGAAATTTCTTTCTTAGGTCACAGAGTGGGCCATGGATTTCTGAAAACTGAGGATAAAACTATCTCGAAGATTCTTAACCTATCAATTCCTAAGACTAAGAAGCAGGTGCGGAGTCTTCTCGGCCTTATACAGTTCTATAATAAATTTATGCCTCATTTATCTTCAGTTACGTCAGTCCTGTCTGAGTTAACTACGAAAGGCTCCCCTAATAGAATTGTCTGGACGGAGGCCTGCAACATAGCTCTAGTCCATTTAAAGCATTACTTTTCATGTGCACCAATTTTAAAACTCCCTGATCCTCATCTCCCATTTATTCTCAGGACAGACGCTTCGATGTACGGTATTGGTGGCTCCTTGATGCAAGAAGTAGATGGAATGCTTCATCCAGTGATGTATGTGTCGAGGAAGCTCACAAAGACAGAAACCAGATATCCAATTATTGAGCGCGAGCTTCTCGCGATCATATGGGCTGTCACAAAGCTTCAGCGTTTCCTTCTTGGTTCTCGTTTCATCATTGAGACAGACCAGAAGGCCCTGTCGTTCCTTCAAAAATCCAACATGAAAAACGCACGAGTCACACGTTATGCAATTAATTTGCAAATATATGACTATATCATTCGACCTATTGAGGGCAAGTCCAATGTGCTTGCAGATGTTCTGTCGAGATGTACACAGACAGACCTGCCCGATTCTCAAGAATATGACATTGCTGCGACCCATTGACAAAGGTACACTGCTGATAGTCTACAGATACCTCGATAACTTAAAAACGCTATCTTGACAATATCCATAACCAGATACATATTACCATCGTTATCAAGAGAAACAACTCAAGTCATTTGAAGACAAGATAAGAGACGTTTTGTGTGGATACATTCAAATCGTTTCACACTACATCAAGTTCCATGAACAGTACATAAGATCTAATTTCCGGACAGTCATGACGTATGCGGTAAAGGAACCAAATCAAACAGTATCTCAAGTAAACAGTATAAGGCTCTTTGTCATATCTTAATGGCAATCCTTCACAAAATGACTGGGATGCAGAACTTTAAAAAGATCATATGTCCTATTCCAGCAAACGAACTTCAAATATTGGGGTTCAGAGACTGTGACACTCAAGAGGCAACATATGAAAAGAAATCTCACACAAGAAACAATCGATTCGATACGCCTATGGAGAACTTCGCCATTTGAACATTTTTTTTTTTTGTTATTACTTAAACCAGTTATGGGACTCTAAAGTGCTAAAATTGCAAATAGTAAGCTTTCACACTAATGAAAGAAGAACCTATCATTGAAGACACTCAGTAACTATAGTTAATTAGTTTTACACAATGCTACAGACAGCACACACACACGATCATGTGGACATTTACATTAACGTAATTATTATACTTACTTAATACTATTTAATTAGTTAGATCTTTCATTTCATTCATCTTTTAATTAAATGCATTCAGATATTTCATTTTCCAAAACTTCACAATTTCACTATCATATTTCTTCACATTTTCATTGATTTTTCTCATTTTTCCATGATGCTGACTACATTCCATAGACTGTTGCTCAGGTATGACATAGACTGGACGGTAACTTCTCGCATTTTCTAAAAATGACTTCCTATATGGAAAACTTTCAGTTTTCGCTGGGAGGCGGGGTAAAAGTGTTACCTATCACTTTGCTCACAGGCTGGTAATTCATCGCTGTGCGCAGTGGAGCAGAACGCAAATACGCTCCGATTGTAAAAGCGTGCGAGTTGTGGTATGTGTGTGACACAGGTATTTAGTGTATGACGTGGACCGGGTCTTCTGCGGGGGGAACGAAGGTGATCGTTAGGACAGTTGTGTCTGGCTGGTGTTTTTTCGAGGTGTATGGATTTTTATGTGAGAGTGACAGACCAGTGTTTATTGTTATAAAATATTTCAGAGTCAGGATAATTGACTCAATTCATTAAGAATGTGTGCCTGATTATGTGTGGCTTAAGGAGATGGACAGTAAGTGATTTGAATCAATACGGATTTGTAAAGTATGAAGGCGTTGTAGACGATACATAGACATTCTGACTTTAAACCGGCACAACGACATTATTGCTTATGGCTGCTACTGATCACATTTGTATTACTGGTGTAACGTCATATCATCATATGCTCTCAAAAGAAGTGAAGTACACTTATGTTGTATTGTGACATATTAAATGTGATAAAACGTACAACAAGCTGTTGATCAAGATCATTCAAGTTGGCCATTCCGTACGTTACTGTTGAGACTGTTGTCTATTATATCAAAATATCTTACAAGACCAGTGCAGCACATTAATATACTCGTTACCCAATAGCCTTCAATAAGTATAAGGTAACAGTGAGTAAACACTAATATTAAGTAATGGTGACATGAAAATTATAGAGAAGCATCACTGTTATCAACAAGTCACAGAAATAATATTCTATACAACTTGACAGAGAACATTGTAACGCTTCAGGCAAACTTTCGAGTCCTGGGTAAGCCACTCACGTCTGTTGTTTTTCTGTTGTCTAGTTTTCTACTTCTTTATTTCTTACGAGTGCCCGAAAACATACCTTTATGTTTGTCTAATATTTATTAACCTTAAACGAGATGTGTTTTTGTATGGTACATATTTTGTCGAAGAACGGGGAATATGGAAATAATGTACTAACTGCCCCGTGTAGTTAGTTACTGCGGTTATCTTCTGCTTCTTCGAACACTCTCAGACGTCTGCTTGAATATTTTCAAAGAAGGCAGTGGTCAGCTTCAGGCTATTTGTATCTCCTTAGTTTTTTTTCTTATGAAAATAGTACTAATGATGGCCATATGTGCTTTCTATGTTCCTCATATGTGATTTCAATGTTCCTCATATGTGCTTTCTATGTTCCTCATATGTGCTTTCTATGTTCCTCATATGTGCTTTCTATGTTCCTCATATATGATTTCTATGTTCCTCATATGTGATTTCTATGTTCCTCATATATGATTTCTATGTTCCTCATATGTGCTTTCTATGTTCCTCATTTGTGCTTTCTATGTTCCTCATAAGCGATTTCTATATTCCTCACATGTGCTTTCTATGCTCCTCATATGTTGGGCATCTTAAAAGCAGATTTTCAGAATTCATTTTATCGGTGCCACATTTACACTCATCGGTAGCTCCTATCTTTAGTTTGTTGAGTAGATGGTATCCTAATCTGTTGTGGCCCGTGCGCAGTCTCTTCTTGTTCTTGTCTGCTACAATGTTGTGATTTTATATTATTTTATTGTTTAAAGAATAATATTTAAAATACATGTGAGAAGAAATGGATTCAGTGTGAAAGATGAGAGAAAGGAAGGGCAGAATGTTACACGGGTCTGCAGGACCTAAGACGCGTCAACAGTGAGGAATGCAGTCAGCGACCCAGAGCTAGACTGCTTGCGTCAGGGTCAGCGAGCCAGAGCTGACCAAGACCCTACTCCACCTCCAAGCGGCGGTCCTGGAAACAGGCTGCATCACTGCAGTCTGGCTGAGTGAGTAGGGATCGAAGAGGGAAGGCTAACCCGGTCCCAAAAATGCCGTGCTGAAGTCGGATGTGTCGGCCGAAAGGCGCAAATAACGCAGCTTCGCTGTAAACGGCACAACGTAACCAGTCATTTTCAGCACGAACAAAGATGAAGAAGAAGAAGACGGGTCTGCGTGCCAAATTCTCAACCCTTTGAAAATAAAGTTCTGTTGAACCGGTAATATGCATCATTTTGTGTGTGTCTTTGATGCTCTGCATCTCATTTGTTTCTGTATCTGGGTTCTCATAAAACTCGTTGACTCTTCGAACGTTATGCTTGTGTCAGGTTGAGGTAGCTTTCCCCCGTCCTTTGACAAATTTGTATCACAACCCTTTTGAATCTTTGACATAGTTTGAGGAACATTATTCTTAGGTCATCCAGGTCTGCATTATTCTGGCTCCTCAACGTTCCAACAACTGACAGTGTGTCTGCTATGACAACAACTGACAGTGCGTCTGCTATGAAGACAACAACTGACAGTGCGTCTGCTGTGAAGACAACAACTGACAGTGCATCTGTAAAGACAACAACTGACAGTGCGTCTGCTGTGAAGACAACAACTGCCGTTATCTGAGTAGAACCAGAAATATGATGATCGATCCTTCAGGCATGTCGAAAAGTTCGACCAATGTGGAATTTTGCACGGGGTTAGCAACCTCATCAGGTAAAATACATTGATATATAAACCACTGCTACAGGTATTTGTGATTTGATGCAGCCTTTTTGCAAGGAGGTAAGATGCACAACAACCAAAAAGCTACAGACTTTTATATACGGGGGCTTGCGTAGAATAGAAGGACTGAAATGTTATGACAAAGTCACAAATGTGGAATTGATAACAAGAACCAGACACGTGCCAATGGAACAAGAGTTGAGAAGAAGACGCTGGCGATGGATAGGACACACATTGAGGAGACCTGTTGATAGCATTACAAGGCAGTCCTTGTTCTTGAATTCACAGGGAAAGAGAGGCAGAGGTAGACCAAAAAACTCATGGAGAAGAGAACTGGATACAGAGATGAAAATGATGAGGAAAACATAGAAAAAAACTTTAGCGGATGGCACAGGACAGGAAGACTTGGCATGTGTTTGTTGAAGGCCTATGCTCCTCCGGGAGCTAAAGGGTATTGATTGATTGATTGAAGTTGCGCAGTAAGGAGCACACAAAAAAGAGATATATATATATATGAATATTATCATCAATTTTACATCACACCACCTTCGTAAGACCCCCAGTTTAGATCCCAGGGGGTACCTGTGGAAACAAACAATAGTTCTACTGCACCCCCAAACATGTCGTACAAGGCGACTAATATGAATTTGCATATGGGACTAACAACTTGATCGTGTAAAACAAGGTGCTACATCAGCCACTACTACAGGAGCATGAACTTTGCTGCAGGCTTCTTGCAAGGTAAGCCAGCTGTAGTGTTTGCTCCAAAAAAGAGTGGAAAAACAAAGAGATGAATGAATGTTCTTCATACGACTTTTTGGGCAACAAAGCGATCAAAGAAACGACTTTTTGGGCAACAAAGCGATCAAAGAAACGACTTTTTGGGCAACAAAGCGATCAAAGAAACGACTTATATTCCGCAAAAATACTTTTTCATGTCTTTATCACTTCTAAAAACTTCCCCGAGCGTCCTATTGACAGTGTAGTTAGAGCGCTGGTCTCTCGCGGCAACGGTGTCGGGTTCGATACCGGTATCGACACGCTCCACCCTACCCAGCTGTAAATGGGTACCCGACTTTGCTCTTGAGTTACGGAAGGAAATGGCAACGAGGAAGGGAACTGGTCACGCTCACCTCACGATGATGCACCTAGTATACTGAAGTCTCTAACACTTCACCTCCATACGGCAGTATTTGCTATACGACAACCGTTACCTTAATAAAAAAACAAATCCATTCTTCCCTTCGTTACAAGCCATCATCGATTTATGTTTCGTGTTCGTCTGCCACAAAGTAAACTTCCATGCTGATTACTAGTTGCTTGACGAAATAAAATTATATAAAATAGCTGTTATTTTGATTGTTAAACTTTTGCCAAAGTTCGATTTAGAAATAATTCTGATGCTGTCAGTGATTGTTGCCCTTGTGGGATTTTCATGTTACAATTCGCCACTGTCGTTATTGAATGTGGGTTAACAAAATTGACAAAACACCGGGTGGAGTTTTTAACCTTGTCAATATATTGGTAATAGTTTTAAAGTGTTTATAAAGATTTCGGCACGCGTTGCGTTTTAGTGCTGCTCCCTGTTAGCACAGCAACGTTTCACTAATGAACGCAAAGCTGTGTGAAAACGGAGTCGTAACAGAGATCAACAGGAGAATGATGTAGTAGTAATAGTAGTAGTCTCCTCCAGTCATAACAGACTATTTTTAAACCTGGTGTACTTTTCGGCGAGTTATTTTCTCCTCTGTTTGTTGTAAGAGCTTCTCTTCGCCCAATCTGCCGCAGGGGGCATTGCCACGTGGTGCGATAGGCAGCTTCATCCTCCCAGGTTGCTTTATTTACGCCCAGTGCCTTAATGTCTCTCTTGCACACATCTTGATGACAATGACAAGAAACCGCAGGTAACATTTATTTAATATTTACAGCCTTAGTTTTGATATGACAGTCGCTGCCATTGCGGGGACGGGATTCCTTACACTGTAGAGCTGTAACATTTTATACAGATACGAACAAGTAACCCGACAAAACACGTCAAGGAAATAATTATATTGTACTCCTCCTGCTGTATGTCCTTATGACGTCACTAATTCTCCAATGGTCAATTCATTCCTTCCAGCTCCCTTTCAACTTCATTCGATCTTTGTAGTCAAACTGATAATCACTATGGTCAGTGCACCACGAACGATTGAAAGGCCTGCATGTTCTTTTAATGGGCGTTCAACTTAGCTTTCACAATGCAATGCCCGCCTTTTCTTTATGTTTCCGAAAAGTTGTCGGGATTAAACTAAATCATCAAACCCTCAACAACAACAACAAAACAGTATATTAGATAATGATTCGAAACATAATCAATTATGGTGGTATATTTGCAGCACTCACAAAGTATTTGAACAGTCTACGATTGCATAAGTAGGAACTGTAGCAACGTTTGATTTGCTGGGGAGGTTATGATGGTATCCTAAAAGAATGAAATCCGTGTCTGTATTAACCGTGTGAGGTCAAGCACATGTAGGCCCCTGACTCTAAAAGATGATAATGAAATATATGCAGGGAACCTAACGCTACCTCCCTAGATCTCACACGGTCACTATTTTGGCTCTAGTGTCTGGTGTATGATGCACCTAGTGTCTAGGGGAGAAATGAAATGATGGTACACAACACAAAAACACTTAAATTTTCTATGAGGAAGTGAATAAAACAAGTGGTTAAGTTTTTCTTTAAAAATGAATATTTTTTCTATACAATTTAATCTGCCTGTCCAGCCATATCTTTTGGACAGGTCTTTGAAAATGAGGACAAGATAGTTTACAGAAAAGATCAACTAAAATATCTGGACTCTTTGTCCACTAACTATAAAGTTAATATATATCTTTCCTGTTGGAATGTTCACAGCTTACACTTTATTCGTCTAAGAGGGAGAGTCACTGTGTATGAGGGGCTGTAGTTTCATCATACCCCATAAACTTCCTGAGTATGATTTGAAATACCAGTGTTTATTAAACGAAAATGTCAGATATACCCAGATGCTTAACACATCACCTGGGATTCCTTGAAGAATGATAATACAGTATGAAGTTGCAGAAAATCTCAATCTCGCAAAATGCCCAAGTTCCTCCCGTTATCTTTTGACAGCATAAACGAATGGTCGGAGACTTGATGGCTTTATTCTCACTCAGCAGGTTTCCTGTTACTAGCTGGCAACAGGAAATAAAACCTCTGCAACAAAAGGACACCCTGGCCTTTTATATCTGATCACTTCTTATATTTATTATTTTCCTACTGTGCTATGGGGTCAGCCTCGCGTGCATTACAGGTGCACTCGCCCCTAATTTTACATGACTCCCACCTTGCTGTGACCACACCTCAGGTCCCTATGGCAGATACGCCACTGTACGTTTACATAGTTTTCCTCAATAAAATAATGTGGAGTAACCACATTTCCTTTGGTATGATTTTCTCTTCTTTTCTTTTTTAACAATAAATGCTTCAGGCATGTTAAACAGTGTTCTTGGAACACAGAGGCTTACTAACATATTCTAATGCAATAATATTCAAACACAATCATGACAACATACATCAGTTAGATACAGTTCAATGTGAGGACTCAACAATGTCTGCTCCCGGCACGTCCTTCACTTTTCCCAATAGCAGTATCTAACTTTGGCAGTGGGATTAAACATATTAAATTCATAAAGCATTCTTACCACAAAATTTCAAGAAATACAAACAAATGACGCTGACTTGCACAGAAGTGGCCTCAGTTTCTTCTGCACTGTCCAGACTGTGAATACTGCTTTATTTAATTTTACAATTAACACAGCGGATCTCAGCGTATTTGAATGAAAAGTTTTGTTCAACTGGCAATGAATAGTGAAAGCCTTTTGCTAATATTTATTAGCACTGGCCAATCGAAAGCTTGCGACTACCAGAATTCAAATGTAGTTTTTGAAAAACAAAAATAATTCCAAACAAACTCGGTGTCTGGTAGTCGATTGGCCAGCCTGCCTTAGTTATGCCAATACAAAAAGATGTTTCGTTTTGGATTACATTTTCCTACCGCTCCCCTCTCCTCCTATACTCTTGTTACCCAAGCGAATTTGAATTACCTCAATGCCTCTTTTCTAAACTGCCGTCTCCACTAACGTTATGAAAAACAAGCAGGAACAACAGTCTGTCTGGTCGTGCGTCCGTAGACATTTAGTATTTTCTCAATAACTTGGCTAATAATTTGACTACCATTAATATTAAAACATATTTGTGCTCAGAATACACTAAGCTACACGAATATATAATTTTTATGACTATATTCATTTTCGTTTAGATTTTCAGTTTTGTCACTGACAGTCGTTAATTATAACTTTTTACATAAATCTACCATCTTGTCCCCCTCCTTCTGTCTCACTTTTTAATTTTTCAAATAAACCAACTTGTTTTTGTGACGTCACAACTACACTACGCGTCGAGAATTTAAACTGTCTTTGTGTGTATATCCGTTAGCTTTGCCACAGCGTGTATATACTATTAGTCTCGCGTGCAGAACGACGCGGGTTTTGGCATGCGTTGGTAGCATTTTGCGTTAATGTATTACAGTCGTCTCGTTATTGCTACTTAGAAAAAGTCCAAAAGACTACCAAATTTTGCGTTACAGTTGACAGATTACGTTACTTCAGACAGAAGTTTGGCGTTACATTTCTAACAAATCGTTAATTATAAGGCTAGGCTGCATTGTGTATGCAGCAGATCTGGCAAAATGTTAAATATTAGTAGTACGTTTTCGAAACCGAAACTAAAACGCGTGTTAGATTTTTACCGTGGGATCGTTCTATAGGCTTTATCACTGCACAAAAGGCAGTGTTGCTGGCGTCGAAGATGCCAACCGTCAGACACCATCGGGCGGGTTTATTTATTATCATTTTATGACTAAAATCTTACTGAAATGAGCGATTATTCTCGCAGATTTTACTACACACCTCCCATCCTAAAACATGCATTCATTTGCAGGTTATAATCTGCGAGATAACTTAGCTCAATGAAGTCTTACGCGTTTTTCTGATCTTCATCATAAGGATGTCTACTCAAAAAGTCTGCACCTACGTTCTGAGGGCCGGGAATATATTCAATCAGAAATGAGTATGGCTGCAATAATAATGACCATCTCAATAATCTTTAATTTTCATGCTTGGCTTGTGACAGGAATACGAGAGGTGAATGATCCGTTTGATGTCCTGCCATATAAATAAATCTGGAATTTTTTTTAGCCCATATCAAAGCTAGACATTCCTTTTCACTTGTTGAATAATGTTCAACTTGCGGATTGCATAAGCAACTGCGTTCCATCCTCCATCTTGTGAGGAGGACCTTTGCAACAATCAAATGTTTCCGTAGCAATGAGGATATCGTCCATAAAATTCGAAATACATGGATTTTTCAGGGGATCCAGCAATTTTCGCATCATCCTAGAAAACACGCTCGGGGCATTTTTCAACCCAAACGGTAACATGTTGAACTCATAATGACCTTCCGAGGTGCTAAAGGCTAAATAAGGTCGAACTTCAGGCTTTACTGGAATTTGATAATAGCCTTTGCTAAGATCCACCTTAGAAAAATATTTTGCCTTGTTCAGCCTGGCAAATAGTTGAGTAGTATCAGGTAATGGATCCACCTGACATTCTGTGACAGCATTCAGTTTCCTGTAATCTATGCACAGTCTATGTTCTCCCAATGGTTTCCGCAACAAAACCACACAGGAACTATAAGGAGACTCACTGTGAGAAATAATCCCTTCTTGTAACAAATAATCTACTCCTCTTTCAAAGCTTTTTCCTTAGCGAAAGGAATAGAATAGGGCATCATACAGATAGGTGCTCGGTCTAGTAGTTTCATATCATATTCCAACAAATTTGTGTGCCCCGGTTTATCCGTTAACACATCTGTATGTTTCTCAAGGACCTGTTGAACCTTCTCCCTCTGTCCTTTTGTCAAGTGATTACTGATCTTCACCTGTGCAAACGTTTCACTGGTTTTCAGTGGATATTCAAATGAGGAGAGGGGGTCATTTTTCATTTCGGTTGCGATAGACAAGGCCAATAGGTGTGTTCCTTCCTGGATTTGTCTGTCCAGATATTTCTTCAAAAGGTTCACATGATAGACTTTTTCCTTTCCCTTTTTGTCTATCTTATAATTTGTTCTGGATACCTTTTCCAAAACTGTGTATGGCCCTTGCCATCCGATCTGAAGTTTATTGTTGCTGCCGGGCAATAGAAGAAGTACCTTCTCCCCTACAGCAAGCTCCCTATCTTAGCTTTCTTATTATAATAAGCAGCATGTTTTTTCCTGGCTTGTCTCAAATTATCATTTGCCAGTTTCCAACTAGTTTTTAAACGAGTGGTCAGTTCGTTCACATATTGATAAGATGAGGTAACCGTCTCTTCTGCCTTCTCATCTGTCCAGGTCCTTAAAAAAGCTTCTAGAGGACCTTTTATAGGCCTCCAAAATAACAGTGTTGCGGGTGCCATTCCGGTTGAATTATGTGGTACTTCCCGGTACGCAAACAACGCGGCGGGCAAGAATTGGTCCCACGTATCAGGTTTCTCATGTGCCAGCTTTCTCAGGATAGAAATGAGAGTCCCATTGAACCTCTCTACCTGGCCGTTCCCTTGGGGGTGATACGGACTACAATGAAAGTGCTTGGTTTGAAACAACATGAAAACCTCTTCTGTTAGTTTTTCCTTGAACTGAGAGCCATTATCAGTCAAGATTTGATGCGGGAATCCTAACCTTGTGAATATCGTAAGTAATGCCTCTGCCACATGTTTCAAATCGATTGATGACAGGGCTACCGCCTCTCCCCACATACAATATCCACTGCAACTCTCTCAAAAGGGGTTCCCACTATGGGCATTTCCCCAAGAGTTGCTGGAGCAGTCCAATGCTTTGGAGCTACTCTCTGGCATTCGGGACAGGATTTTACATATCTCTTTATGTCTTCCGTTATCCCTGGCCAGAAATAATGACAAGCTATACGCTGTCCTGTTGCGTTAATCCCCATGTGACCACTGAAGGGGATAGCATGACCTAACTCCATCACCTTTTCCCTATATGAACTGGGAAGGACCAGCTGTCCGTGACCAGCTGAACCAGTGCCGGCCTTCCTATATAACAATTTATTCTTCATATAGAATTCTCCTTTATTAGGAGGAGTATGGCTCTTTGGGAGTTTTTTATAACACGGCTTCAGTGACCTATCTTCAGCCTGTGCCTTTCTCATCTCCTCTGGATGAGTATTTATAGGTTCATCTTCTTCCTTTCTGGATTGTGATCGGGTCTGGACTGCTGCCAAGACCACAGGTCTCTTGGGATTCCCCAAGTAGACATAACGACACCCCAATATCAGAGGGTAGATGGGTGCGTCTATCACTGCTGCTCTGATTATTCCTTCCACATAGCAAGTTTTCACTGTTATCCTTGCAATGGGAAGTTTCATGAGTGGTAGGTCCTTGGTCGCCCCTTGTATCTCCACTGTTTCTGTGGTATACTGATCTGGGTTCACCAAGTGCGAGCTCACGACAGCATCAAAATCTAAACCTGTATCATAGAGGCACCTAATGGTGACATCATTACACACAACATCCTCACAAACTGGGAGATGATAAGGTTCCTGCTGTCCAGCAGGTTTGTCCTTTACTTCCTGGTTCCCCTTTTTCATAGCAGCAAATCCAGCAGGTTTACTTTTACAAAACTTAATGTCATGTCCCTCCTTCCTACAATGTTTACAATACGATCTACCTTGATGAAAAGGTTTTCTTTCATCATTCTTTCTGTCATTGAAATGTGAGGTTTTATTTTTAAAATCATTTCGAGGCCTATCAAGGTTCTGCTTACCTCTGTTATCAAATTTATTATGGTTTTGAGGAGCCTTATACTGATCTACTGGTTTTTTCTTGATGCCAGCTACCTCTGCCTGGGCTGCCTGATACCTTTCAGCGACATTAATTATCTCACCCAGCCTCTCCGCGCCCTGTTCCATGAGAAACTTTCTCATGTCTGGAGCCATGGACTCTCTCATCTGTTCTATGAGTATCATCTCTTTGAGATCTTGGGTTTTCCCCAAAGAAGCCTATTTCTCCATATACGTTTCTAACCGGGCGGAGATCTAATGATAGGTCTCACCCCACAGTAGCCTGGCATTCCTAAATTTCTTTCTATAAAACTCTCCGTTCTTTTCGTATCTTAACAGAAGAGCTTGCTTCAACATGTCATAGTTGTCTTGGTCATCCCTGCTCATTTTGGAAAACACTTCACGAGCTGTTCCCCGAAGACCCTGAGACAACTTTACCCCCCCATTTTTCTCTTTCTAACCCATAAGTAGTGGCTAATACTTCATATCTGCTTAAATATGACTCAGTGTCACCATCATTTTCTACAAAATAGTCTAAATGGAACCCCATGGCTGAGTTGGAAGCCACCTGACTAGCAGTAGCATCAGAGGTAGAGGGGCTGTGACCATTGTCCGGAGCAAGGCCTTGCAACTCTAACTCCCTTAGTCGCAACTCATGCTCCCTCTGTAATCTTTTATCTTCTGCTTCTGCCTCCCTTTGCAGTCGTTTTTCTTCTGCCTCCCTTTGCAGTCGTTTTTCTTCTGCCTCCAATTTTCTCTCCTCAAATTGGAGCATCTTTATCTCAGCCTCTCTATCAGCCTCTAAGGCACTAGCCTCCTTCTCAGCCTCAATCTGTAACCTTTTAATTTCTTTCTGCGCCTCTCTATCTAACTGCATTTTCCTTTCCTCAGCTAACCTATGTTCTTCCCTAGCAATAAATTTATCACATTCTGAGGTGACATAGTCAATTAAGATTTGTCCCTCCATATTCATTTCCCTGGCAGTCTGCACAGCCGCAGAGCGAAACTTGGCCAGATCTGCCATCCTGATAAATACAAAATGTACTAACTAAGTTTCTAACTAAATACAAAATTTATTTAATTAATTCTGGGTTCTGACACTTTCTTCACTTCCCAAATCTTGGGTAATAATATATGTATATGGGGATTCCCTGGGAAACTTAGAATGTTGTTAATGCTAACCCAGACCCCAATGTATGTAGTACTAGGAGAAATTCAAATCCCCGGACAAGCCTACCAATTTATGTAGCAAAGTTTGATTTGCTGGGGAGGTTATGATGGTATCCTAAAAGAATGAAATCCGTGTCTGTATTAACCGTGTGAGGTCAAGCACATGTAGGCCCCTGACTCTAAAAGATGATAATGAAATATATGCAGGGAACCTAACGCTACCTCCCTAGATCTCACACGGTCACTATTTTGGCTCTAGTGTCTGGTGTATGATGTACCTAGTGTCTAGGGGAGAAATGAAATGATAGTACACAACACAAAAACACTTTAATTTTCTATGAGGAAGTGAATAAAACAAGTGGTTAAGTTTTTCTTTAAAAATGAATATTTTTTCTATACAATTTAATCTGCCTGTCCAGCCATATCTTTTGGACAGGTCTTTGAAAATGAGGACAAGATAGTTTACAGAAAAGATCAACTAAAATATCTGGACTCTTTGTCCACTAACTATAAAGTTAATATATATATCTTTCCTGTTGGAATGTTCACAGCTTACACTTTATTCGTCTAAGAGGGAGAGTCACTGTGTATGAGGGGCTGTAGTTTCATCATACCCCATAAACTTCCTGAGTATGATTTGAAATACCAGTGTTTATTAAACGAAAATGTCAGATATACCCAGATGCTTAACACATCACCTGGGATTCCGTGAAGAATGATAATACAGTATGAAGTTGCAGAAAATCTCAATCTCGCAAAATGCCCAAGCTCCTCCCGTTATCTTTTGACAGCATAAACGAATGGTCGGAGACTTGATGGCTTTATTCTTACTCAGCAGGTTTCCTGTTACTAGCTGGCAACAGGAAATAAAACCTGTGCAACAAAAGGACACCCTGGCCTTTTATATCTGATCACTTCTTATATTTATTATTTTCCTACTGTGCTATGGGGTCAGCCTCGCGTGCATTACAGGTGCACTCGCCCCTAATTTTACATGACTCCCACCTTGCTGTGACCACACCTCAGGTCCCTATGGCAGATACGCCACTGTACGTTTACATAGTTATCCTCAATAAAATAATGTGGAGTAACCACATTTCCTTTGGTATGATTTTCTCTTCTTTTCTTTTTTAACAATAAATGCTTCAGGCATGTTAAACAGTGTTCATGGAACACAGAGGCTTACTAACATATTCTAATGCAATAATATTCAAACACAATCATGACAACATACATCAGTTAGATACAGTTCAATGTGAGGACTCAACAATGTCTGCTCCCGGCACGTCCTTCACTTTTCCCAATAGCAGTATCTAACTTTGGCAGTGGGATTAAACATATTAAATTCATAAAGCATTCTTACAACAAAATTTCAAGAAATATAAACAAATGACGCTGACTTGCAAAGAAGTGGCCTCAGTTTCTTCTGCACTGTCCAGACTGTGAATACTGCTTTATTTAATTTTACAATTAACACAGCGGATCTCAGCGTATTTGAATGAAAAGTTTTGTTCAACTGGCAATGAATAGTGAAAGCCTTTTGCTAATATTTATTAGCACTGGCCAATCGAAAGCTTGCGACTACCAGAATTCAAATGTAGTTTTTGAAAAACAAAAAAAATTCCAAACAAACCTGGTGTCTGGTAGTCGATTGGCCAGCCTGCCTTAGTTATGCCAATACAAAAAGATGTTTCGTTTTGGATTACATTTTCCTACCGCTCCCCTCTCCTCCTATACTCTTGTTACCCAAGCGAATTTGAATTACCTCAATGCCTCTTTTCTAAACTGCCGTCCCCACTAACGTTATGAAAAACAAGCAGGAACAACAGTCTGTCTGGTCGCGCGTCCGTAGACATTTAGTATTTTCTCAATAACTTGGCTAATAATTTGACTACCATTAATATTAAAACATATTTGTGCTCAGAATACACTAAGCTACACGAATATATAATTTTTATGACTATATTCATTTTCGTTTAGATTTTCAGTTTTGTCACTGACAGTCGTTAATTATAACTTTTTACATAAATCTACCTTCTTGTCCCCCTCCTTCTGTCTCACTTTTTAATTTTTCAAATAAACCAATTTGTTTTTGTGACGTCACAACTACACTACGCGTCGAGAATTTAAACTGTCTGTGTGTGTATATCCGTTAGCTTTGCCGCAGCGTGTATATACTATTAGTCTCGCGTGCAGAACGACGCGGGTTTTGGCATGCGTTGGTAGCATTTTGCGTTAATGTATTACAGTCGTCTCGTTATTGCTACTTAGAAAAAGTCCAAAAGACTACCAAATTTTGCGTTACTGTTGACAGATTACGTTACTTCAGACAACAGTTTGGCGTTACATTTCTAACAAATCGTTAATTATAAGGCTAGGCTGCATTGTGTATGCAGCAGATCTGGCAAAATGTTAAATATTAGTAGTACGTTTTCGAAACCGAAACTAAAACGCGTGTTAGATTTTTACCGTGGGATCGTTCTATAGGCTTTAGCACTGCACAAAAGGCAGTGTTGCTGGCGTCGAAGATGCCAACCGTCAGACACCATCGGGCGGGTTTATTTATTATCATTTTATGACTAAAATCTTACTGAAATGAGCGATTATTCTCGCAGATTTTACTACAGGAACTGTGCATGTTTTTCAGGTCATGTGGAAAATTACTCCAAACATGAGCAGCTAAGTAAGCCAAGCTTTTCTTGAAAACGTTTAGCCTAAGCTTAATAATAATAATAATAAATTCTTTAAGCACCAAACACGGCGCATAAGGCAGAAACCAGTGCTCTCCAGGTTGTTCGTTGTGACGCCACTCCTCTTAGCTCTTGCACATTATTTAGGCCCAACGTTCTTCCTTCTCTTATTATTGTTCTTCTGAGTGTTTCTTTTGGTCTTCCTTTTTTCCTCTTACCCTCAGGAACCCAAGTGAGCGCCTGTAGTGGTATTCTGTTGTTTTGCATTCGTAGGACATGACCGATATATGACCATCGCTTGGGTACCTGTTATTTGTTTAAGGGTTGACAGCGTCTTTCATTATATTTTAAAAGCGGCCACAGACCCGTTGGAGCAATCTGTGACAAGATTTTATGGGTGAATTCCGTTTTGTTAAAGAGGAAGCGCTTTTTTAGAGATGATATTTTAATATGGTTATATAAATTTATATGTGTTTGGTATTTGTCAGCAACTATGCGCAACGCGTGTTTTTTAAGTGAAGTGAATGGAGCCTTTTTGTGCTGGACGTGGTGCAATCATCCCAGATTGTGGAGCAATAGTCTGGATGAGTTTGTATGTGAGATACGTAGAACATTGTACTTGCCTCTTCATCCAGATAATGTTGGATTTAGGCCAATTGGTAAAATTTCTGTGCCGTTTGCTTGGTGAATGCATGTACATGCGAGTTCCAACTTACATGTTGGTCAACAGTTAGACCTAGAGTTTTAAGTTCTTTAACGGTTCAATTAGTGATATTCCAATGTAGCTGACGTGTTGTTTTCTGCGAGTTTTGTAGTTTTGTCTGGTTGATATTAACACGCATTTTGTTTTACTAATATTTATTTGCATGCGATTCTCGTTGCTCCACTTAATAAAATTATGTGTATCATTTTCTAAAGGCAGTTCAAAAGCGATGCAACGTTTACCACTCGTATAAACAGTATAGTCATTGGCAAATTGAGCACAGGATGAGTGTTTAATGCGCAGAGGAAGACCATTAATGGATCAGCAAAGAGTAGAGGGCCGAGAATAGAACTCCGAGGAACGCCGGAATTGATGACGGTTGTGTGTGACAATGAATCGTTATAAAACACCACTTGTTGTCTATTTGACGGGTATGATTTAATTAACGTCGCCAGCTTAAGATTTACTTTCATTGCTTCTAATATTCTAATTAAAACAAGAAGCGGAAATTAGCAGAGTAGACGATGTAGTGTCAAAGGTAATTGATTCACTGGAGCTATTTGAGACTGAAACCAGCCTACCAAAATCGCCACCCTTCTTCTCTATCTCTATTTCGCCTGGTTAATTGTACCTCAGAGCCATCTTCCTTGTCTACCCCGCCCCCTCTCCCCCCCCCCCCCCCCCCCCCCAACACACACACGTAATATGGTTGTAGTTTCATTGAGGGTACCATGCTTCGCAAGGAACGAAAAAGTAAATACAAGAATTTTTTTAGTACCGTCTGCGAAAATCTAAATGCTATAATCCGGCGTCCCTGACAGAATCAGTTCGTCCTCGACACTGAATTCCTGTTCTACAATCGTCGGTGAGGTCATCGTCAAATTAGCTCACGTTCAGCCCACAATATCCCGCTATAATTAAGTTACCACAGGTTCAGTGCCAATTCACTTTCCATCCCATGGGATATTCATGTCTATCTGCTCGTCTACTGGCACGAATAACGTTGAATTCTAGCAATATTACTGTGTTTAAAGGAAACAGACATGAACAGATCTGACAATAGCTTATATATACACTCAGTCCTCGTATATTTTATAGAGATATCATAGGTTTACTAAATACAAAGAATTTAAGTGGTCTGATTTAAACGAAAGCATTTCTAGTATTACCACAGGATGTAGAATCATACGGATACTTTGGCAGCAATACAGGTACAGTTGGAGGGACAGACAAGGATAGCAGAATAAGAATACAAAAGGATAGAGGAGCTTTTATTGCATTGCAAAATATATGGAGATCAAAAGAAATCAAGTCCAACACGAAATGCAGAATATTCAACTCAAATGTCAAGTCAGTTTTATTGTATGGCTCTGAAACATGGAGAATATAAAAAAACAACAAACAAAAGGCTATAGACCCTTAATGGTAAATGGGTGCTTGCTTAGAATGGAAGAAATGAATTGGTACGACAAGATCACTAATGTTGAACTGATGACAAGATCACTAATGTTGAACTGATGACAAGATCACTAATACTGATGACAAGATCACTAATGTTGAACTGATGACAAGAACCAGACAAGTGCCAGTGGAACAAGAGATGAAAAGAACCAGACAAGTGCCAGTGGAACAAGAGATGACAAGAACCAGACAAGTGCCAGTGGAACAAGAGATGAGAAGAAGACACTGAGATGCATAGGAGACACACTGAGGAAGCTTGCTGATAGCACTACAAGGCAGACCTTGTTCTGGAATCCCTAGGGTAAGAGAGACAGAGGGAGACCAAGGAACAGATGGAGAAGAGAACTGGAGACAGGCAGGAAAGGATGAAGACGACATGAAAAGAACTTGAGCTGATGGCACGTGACAGGAAGTCTTGGCATACGTTTGCTGAATGTCTATGCTCCCTAGGAAGCTACAGAGTGATGATGATGATTTCTAGTATTGCCCCGTCTACAGTCACCGTCTACAGTATAAGCAGAGTCAAAATGCGTTTTATAAATGAAGCTACAAATTTCGTGGCGTAAATCAGACTGCTACAAAAACTAACAATGAAGAAGTGTGAGAAGTGCTTTGCCTCTGAATTCTTACACCGGGTTCAATTGTTGTAGTTTTCCCATGCTCTAATTAAGATGCACACGAGAGGACAGACAAGTTCCGTATATCAGAGTATACATACGTTGTGCCTGTTGAACGGTAGGTAAGTTGTGTACATTAGATGGCAGATAAGTTATGTACATTAGATGGCAGATAAGTTGTGTATATTAGATGGCAGATAAGTTGTGTATATTAGATGGCAGATAAGTTGTGTATATTAGATGACAGATAAGTTGTGTATATTAGATGGCAGATAAGTTGTGTATATTAGATGACAGATAAGTTGTGTATATTAGATGACAGATAAGTTGTGTATATTAGATGATAGATAAGTTGTGTATATTAGATGATAGATAAGTTGTGTATATTAGATGGCAGATAAGTTGTGTATATTAGATGGCAGATAAGTTGTGTATATTAGATGGCAGATAAGTTGTGTATATTAGATGGCAGATAAGTTGTGTATATTAGATGGCAGATAAGTTGTGTATATTAGATGACAGATAAGTTGTGTATATTAGATGATAGATAAGTTGTGTATATTAGATGACAGATAAGTTGTGTATATTAGATGACAGATAAGTTGTGTATATTAGATGACAGATAAGTTGTGTATATTAGATGACAGATAAGTTGTGTATATTAGATGATAGATAAGTTGTGTATATTAGATGACAGATAAGTTGTGTATATTAGATGACAGATAAGTTGTGTATATTAGATGGTAGGTAAGTTGTGTATATTAGATGGTAGGTAAGTTGTGTACATTAGATGACAGATAAGCTGTGTATATTAGATGGCAGATAAGTTGTGTATATTAGATGACAGATAAGTTGTGTATATTAGATGACAGATAAGTTGTGTATATTAGATGATAGATAAGTTGTGTATATTAGATGGCAGATAAGTTGTGTATATTAGATGACAGATAAGTTGTGTATATTAGATGGTAGGTAAGTTGTGTATATTAGATGACAGATAAGTTGCATATATTAGAGGATAGATAAGCTGTGTATATTAGATGGCAGAGAAGTTGTGTATATTAGATGGCAGATAAGTTGTGTATATTCGATGACAGATAAGTTGTGTATATTAGATGATAGATAAGTTGTGTATATTAGATGACAGATAAGTTGCATATATTAGAGGATAGATACGTTGTGTATATTAGATGACGAATCAATTGTGTATATTAGATGACAGATAAGTTGTGTATATTAGATGACAAATCTGTTATGTATATTAGATGACAAATCAATTGTGTATATTAGAGGATAGATAAGTTGTGTATATTAGATGACAAATCTGTTGTGTATATTAGATGACAAATCAGTTGTGTATATTAGATGACAGATAAGTTGTATATATATATATATATATATATATATATATATATATATATATATATATATATATATATATATATATATATATATATATATATATATATATATATATATATATATATATATATATATATATTAGATGACAAATAAGTTGTGTATATTAGATGACAAATCAGTTGTGTATATTAGATGACAGATAAGTTGTATATATTAGATGACAAATCAGTTGTGTATATTAGATGACAAATCAGTTGTGTATATTAGATGACAGATAAGTTGTATATATATATATATATTAGATGACAAATAAGTTGTGTATATTAGATGACAAATCAGTTGTGTATATTAGATGACAAATCAGTTGTGTATATTAGATGATAGATAAGTTGTGTATATTAGATGACAGATAAGTTATGTATATTAGATGACAGATACGTTATGCATATTAGATGACATATAAGATGTGTATATTATGCATTACAATTCTGCATCAATGCACACTTCCGTGCACGATCGTTTTTTCATGAAAATAAATTGATAAAGAAAATGAACCAATACAAAGTAAGAATGCGCACAGGATAATGATACCCTGATTTAGTAGGCTACATGAACCAAAACGTGATTTCGTCTTGACAGATTCTGTTTGATTTACTTTCGTGCTTCCATTAAAAAAAAGGGAGTACATGTACTGGAGTCAATGATAGTAAATTTTAATTATAAAAAGAGCTATTTCCGATAACAACGCCGTACAACTTCTTTAAGCGACATCTCATAAGATTAAGTGGAAATATAAAAGTATTGCTAACCGGAGTATAGGAATACGGGAAAAATATGGAAACGTCCGAAAACTTTTAGGAAAAAAAAACCGAACATGAGAGAAGTATAGCAACTTGTTAAGCAACACAAGAAGCTGAAAAACCAAACTTGGTAACATAAGGACATTGACAGAAAATAGTATGATAACAACAACAACAATAGACAGAACGTAGTTTGGCAACATAAGAACATTGACAGAACATAGTTTGGCAACATAAGAACATTGACAGAACATAGTTTGGCAACATAAGAACATAGACAGAACATAGTTTGGCAACATAGCATTAACAGGAAATAGTTGGTAAGATATGATTTTTGACACAACATTGTTTGGCAACACATGATATTTAACACAAAATAGTTTGATAACATAAGATAATAGGCAGATAATAGTTTGGTAACATAAGAACGTTGGCAGAAAATAGTTTGGTTAAATAAGATAACAGACTGATAATAGTTTGGTAACATAAGAATATTGACAGAAAATAGTTTGGCATTATAAGAAAATTGACAGAAAATAGTCTGGTAACATAAAATAATAGATAGAAAATACTTTGGTAATAAGAAAATAGTTGCTAATGTAGAAAATATGACAGAAAATAGTCTGGTAATATATACAATATGACAGAAAATAGTTTTGTTACATAAGAAAATTGACAGAAAATAGTCAGGTAAATATGATAATAGACAGAAAATGCTTTGGTAATAAGAAAATAGAAAACAGTTTGGTAACATACAATAATAGACAGAAAATAGTTTGGCAACTAGAAAATAGACATAGACAGAAAATAATTTGGTAACATAAGATAATTGACAGAAAATAGTCTTCCAGCAAGAAAATTGACAGAAAATAGTTTAATAATATTATAAAATGAACAGACAATATTCCAGTAACACAAGATAATAAACAGACAATAGTCCAGTAACACAAGATAATAAACAGACAATAGTCCAGTAACACAAGATAATAAACAGACAATAGTCTAGTAACACAAGATAATAAACAGACAATAGTCCAGTAATACAAGATAATAGACAGAAAACAGTCTGGTTACACCAAATGATAGACAGAAAATAGCCCAGTAACACAAGATAATAAACAGAATGTTACGGTGTTCCGCTGTGCCATAACTATATTGTGTTCAGATAGCTGCTTTTCATACAGCCTTGAATCCGTGAACTGCAGCACACGATTGTGCCGTAGTCCAGTAACACAAGATAATAAACAGACAATAGTCCAGTAATACAAGATAATAGACAGAAAACAGTCCGGTTACACCAAATAATAGACAGAAAATAGCCCAGTAACACACGATAATAAACAGAAAATAGTTACATAACACAAGATAATAAACAGAAAATAGTCCAATAACACAAGATAATAGACATAAAATAGTCCAATAACACAAGATAATAGACAGAAAAGGGTCAAATAACACCAGATAATAGACAGAAAATAGTCCAATAACACAAGATTATAGACAGAAAACAGTCCAGTAACAAGATAATAGACAGAAAGTAAACATAGCAAATACGACGAAAAAAAATGATTATTTTATAACTATACAATGAATGAAACATAAAATAGTTACTAAAAATGAACTGACAGAATAACTTTAAGTATATGAAAATGCTAAAACAGAAGGTTCTTCAACATTTAATGTACAGAATGATCTCATCGCCATAAAGGAATTGACAAGAAAGTTTGGTGATATAAAACATTCAACAGAACTAAGGAATCAGAAGTGTTATAAATCAACTACTGTAAAAACAAATAAACTAAACCCCTTGTTAATTTAGTTATCCGCTAAACTGGAAAAGACACGCCATGACAGTCATACAATGAGGCATCGTCCTTATCTTCATCTGTTTTCTTTTTCGCTCCTTCTGGAGCATGGAGCCACCACTACAACTGGTGCTCTAAAGCTCCCAACGAGAGATTCGCATGCTCTTGCAGTGATAGTCTTAGCAGTAGTTTATTTTGAATGATGAGGTGGCCAGATTTATGCACAAACTCATATTAGTTGCGTCCTTGTTGGAGCAGGGGGTCTATTGTTTCTTTGTCTCATCAGACAGCCCAGGGAACTACTACTACTACTTCAAGCATGTCGTATGAGGAGCCTAATACGAGGCTGTGAATGGCGCTGGCATTCTAATCAAGCGAAATGAATAGCTATTCAAACCACCGCTGCAAATGCCCATGAAGGCATTTGGTGCAGACTTCCTACAAGGTGCCCAGTTCTCGTGGTGACTCAATGGGAAATGACAGTGATGACACCTTACTACAGGTGAACACACAAATGAACATCTTACCTGTACCACTCTAATCCTTTGTTATAATTTTTGTCAAAAAAGTGCGGTTCTGGTCCAGTCCCTTCAACTTTGGGATGTAGACGTAAAAACTCCAAGAGTGCTCTGGTGCCTGCCTTTTTAACTCCAATGATGATCGCTTTAGGTAGTCTTTTGTTCTGAACTTCATACGTAGTAATGTTCACCTTCGATTCCACTTCTTTATTAGGAAGCAAATATCCAACGTTATCCAACTGACTGTTTTCATTTTCTGTGAGGTTAGATTCGTGCAAAGAATTGAAAACAGCGGAACTTTTAATAAACTCAAAAGTTGGTCGCGTTCTATTTATTTGTGATGTATATCCTTCATGTACATGAACTGAAGTATTAGTTCGATTCAACGATACCAAATTATATTCTCCATTTTCTTGCTTACGATGATCAGGTTTCAATTTATTCTGAAATTTTACACCGCTAAATGGTGTTTGCAATGTTCGGGTGTTCCGCTGGGCCATAACTATATTGTGTTCAGACAGCTGCTTTTCATACAGCCTTGAATCCGTGAACTGCAGCACACGATTGTGCCGCAGTTGTCCCACAGCTGTACCTGCTGTGACTCCGTTACTTCTGTACTGCAGAATGCGCTCTCCATAACGTCTGTAAACTTTTGCTGAGTCCACACGTTCATATTTTAGACTTTCTGTTTGATTCATGGAGACCCTGAAGATCGAGCTGCTGCCAAAGAAAAGCAGAGCGGAAAACACAATGAATGCTGCCATGCTATGGAGGAAGATATGCCAAATTCTGCTCCGTAGTTTCTTCTTTCTCAACAACATATCACTTCCGACATCGTTGATGGGTGCAGCCGATACGCAGGGCTCACGGTAGTCGAAGGACGCTACATCACTCAAAGATAATCTTCAGAATTAATTCATATTTCAGCCACAAGGAAGAAGATGAATCGTCATGACTGAAGTCACGTGTGTTATCAGATTTCCAATGGGTACAGACAGTTAGCGCAAATAATGCACGATCTTTATCTACGGCTTTTATTTATACTACGGGTAATTATTAGGCTTAACACTAAAGTAAAATTTTGCATCATACACTAAAACAGCACAGCGCGATTCTTCACGCAGTCAGACTAGAAATTCACGAATCAATCACACGTAATAAAGTGTTCTAGCTTAATTAAAACTCGCCAGAAGTAATCCACATTTGTTTTATAAGTGAAGCGCAAAACTAAACTTCATAAGTGCAGTATTTACCTGAACTTCATAGGCAAAGCTTAACATTAAAATCGACCATAACGGCCTAAGTATTACGTTTTTATTTAGGTTTTAAACTTTATATATCAACATGTTATGTGGAACTTGTGTTTCCTAGCTTATGGAACAATATAATTTTTATTTCAAATATACGACTGTCAGTAAATATTTATTTATCACAAAACTCAGTTCTTGTCGGGTTCGTCGTGTCGGGGGTATCGAAACATCACACCCCGGATACATTGTTATGTGCCACAACATAACTTTTTCTCAAATACGATCACTTTGCACATGTCTGCGGAACCTTAAGTAAATACAGTGCATTCTTTAACGAACAGCCATCAAAAGGCTCGCGCCGCCGAAATGCCACGAAACCCATGGAAACTGAAAGCTATGGATCTGCCATCAGAACAGCGGCGCGCGCCGTGCTACCTCGTAACGTACATTCCGAGCTAGCGATTGGCCCTGGGGGTTATGGTGCTAGCGGTGAGAACAGAGAAGTCGAGCGGTTCGCTAGATACATTGGCTAAGAGAGGCAAGCCCTGATTTCAGAATCAAAACAGTTGTACGAGAGTTCCTTGCCCACTTGAAATGCTTTAACAACATTGGACGTTGCTGGGAGCGGTTCCAGTCTGTTAAATCCGCTGTGAAAAAGTAATTGGAAAAATTACTATAAGACTACAAAACACAGAATGCATTATCAGACATAATAAATATCAAACTGTAAATCAAAACCAAAATGTTTTCCATTGATATTTCTACATGAGAGGACAAACATTCATAAACAACAACAAAGAAACTAATTTGTGAAAGATAGGAGACAACTAATAAGTACAAAGAAATAAATAAGAACTTATCTTAGCAGGAAACAAATTACAGCTTACCTGAGATGATTTATGTCTATCCATCCACGCACATGGAACAAACCAGGTAGGATAGATGAAGATGTAGGACATAAGTGGGGCCGGGCGGACGCAGGTTTGGCAGCAATTAAAGGTTTTGAAGAGAAGCAATTAAAATACAAGGTATAGCAAGGAAATATGCAACACAAGGAGATAAACAGATAGATACAGGGGGTAGGGGAAATGAAACATTTCAAACAAGTAGTCCATGTCTTCAGGATGTAGTTAAGTAAGGTATTAAAGAATATTCCCTTATATAAGCATTCTTTTATTCCTTCGTGACTGAATTTATTATTTTAGATCTTTTTATACAAAAGTTGCAATCTTTTTCATGGCGTGTTTTTTTTTCTTCCGGGCAGGGAACTGAATTGCGCGCCTGTACAAACAGCGCGCAATTTGTTTCCATCCTTAATGGCGGATATATGTTTCTGGAAATAATTCTTTGAATTTTCCACTTTTACATTTCCAGTGAGCATGAATAAGTATCTTATATTTATATTTAGCAGTAGATAAACAAGGGTGGTCGTTAAATTTACAGTTATTCGGCCGATTTAGTCGCTCGAGTCCATACTCATTTAAATAATGATTCGCAAACGGAGTAATAGTAAATTTTATTTTGAATAATGAATAATTTGTTTAGTTTTTTGTTTTAAAGCATCAAGGCACGATTGTAGAAGATGGCTGCACATTTACAAAACGTGTTGTGGTACAGTAGCTGTTAATTAATTAGTCAAATTACAGTCCACTGGCTGTTTTTTCACTTCTTCTCGTGCCATTTTTGACGCGTCGTTCCATAGCTCGTAACCACTGCATCCAGATAAATGACCTTAGGAGAATTATCACGAGCTGGCCTTCAAAGCATGTATACACTGCTTTGATAGCGCAGGCTAAGATGCCTTGGCCATGTCCGCGGCATGGAAGATGGTCGCATCCTGAAAGATATCTTCTACGGACAACTGGCATGAGGCAAAAGAACAGTTGGGCGACCGCAGCTGAGATTCAGAGATGTGTGTAAGAGGGACATAAGGGCATTGGACATAAATTCAGTAACCTGGGAGAATGAAGCTGCCGATCGCACCAAGTGGCGATGCTCTCTACGGCACCTCCTAAGATAGGGCGAAAAGAAGCTCTCATAGCAAGCAGAACAGAGGAGAAAACGTCGAAAGGAACACCAGAAAAATAAGCAGGGCTGTCACTTCTGGGGAGCATTCCCATAGTTAGTTATGACTGAAGGGGCTTTTATTATTAATTATAAAATGCTAGCAGTCCTCTTCCGGGCTTCCTTGTCCTAGCAGAAAGATATTATTAGTCCTTTTCCAGGACTTTTTAATCTATAAATGCTGCACGAGCTAACAGTCCTTTTCAAGATTACCTCTTTTCAGGGTTTCTCCAGGCTAGCTCATATAAGCTAGCAGTCCTTCTCAGGGTGTAGTCTCTATCTACACTATACTTATTTTTGAATGTCACATCGTGTTCTGATATAACCAATGGACTTTTAAGTCTAGACTGAAATGACGTGCGTTGCTACAATAAGGCAAAATCCGTAAGGAAAACAAACAATCGGTAGTGACAGGGATGATATACGATGCCACTGGTCCAGAATGTTGCCAAAGAAACCGGGTTCGAAACCAGGTCGCGCCATGTTCCAGTCTCTTACTTACCTACCTAGTCGTTCCTCTTCTACCGTGAGGGTGTAGAGGTTTGGAAAAGAGCGCCATAATATCCTATCGGTTGTCTTCCTCCTGGCCTGGTTCCATTTGCCCATGAGTCGCATGCATATGTCAAGACTGGAACATAGGTGGAGCGGCATACAGCCTTCTTCGTCTTCATAGTCCGTTCCAGTTCATCGCTTTTTAAGATCAGCCCGATTTTCTCTCTTGCATTTCGTGTAATCGGGTTTTACGGCAAACAGGTGATAGGCCTGTTGTGCCTTTGCATGATGGAGGGGTGTCGTAAATTTAAATTGAGAGAAAGAGTCTTAGAAATAGTAGTCCGGTTTAGAGTGTAGAATGATGGTGAAAAGCTCAGTGATAGAAATGTAGAGAGTAAATAGTTGCTTCACAGAGTGCTGGAGGAGAGTAAAGACAGACTTATTTACGACAAATCGTTTCTCTCAATCTTCTCTTCCACTCTCCTGGTCAAACAATTATTTGCCAGTTTTCCAGACACACACCTGCTCTCCCACCGATTTGGTGCTTCAAACACATAGACGACGTGGATACAACTATCTTAAACAAATAGGGGAAATTTTGGGCTTTGGGTAGTCCGACACAATAACGATTAAGTTTATGTTGTTTATTAGGTAAAAAACCAATCACTACAATAATCATTTGTTTACAACAAGAATTATCAAAATTACAGAAAAATGCAAATAACAAGGTGGGGAGGGGGTGAAGAAGATTGGTATCGACTAAGCCCGTCCCGCTTATTAGACAAAGATAAACCCAGTCCAAAGATAAATAGTTATCAGGAACGTAGGTAAGTTAACCTAACAGTGAAGTTAATTACTCTGAAAGAGGTGTTTCAAAATTAGGTATAGGTGGTAGAAAAAATCCTGTTCTTCCCAATTGTTCTTCCCTTTACTAAGCAAAAGAAAAGGAGGGGGGTTTAAAACAGAGTTTATCAAAACTATCCCACTTAAAGGAACAATGCCGGGGATACAGAAAATGTATTACCCGGTAAGCAAGTTAACAAATGGGTTACAAAATAAGATTTAATTTCCTGTCATTCATACACGCGCTAGTAAAGGCCTTCACTCATCTTGCTCTCACTTACCGATTGTGAAAAAATCTGGCACTCCATAGAATAACACAACAGCAGTTACACCTCAAACTAAATGTATGAGTGTTAGTTCAAGTTCCAGCCCCAGATTAGCGAGTAGGCGTTCAGCACATAAAAAGAATCCCGTAATCGCTGGAAAATGAATCTGTATTTGTGTCTCTTTTCTTAATAACAGTTTCTATGGGAGGGCACGGTCCAGGGAGAAAACTAGTCACATCACTGTTCGGTAAATATGTATTCTCTCTCTGTCAGTAAACTAACAAAAGCTCGGGCCAGTGTTCTTCTTCCAGTTTCAACTTAGTTTGCTTGATGGTGTGTTAAATTTGTCTTTGGGTGTGCTTTCTTTGCTATAAGTTAGAAAGCGGAATTCCAAACATAGAATCGCCTCAAAGATTAAAAATTTACACAGTCTCAACAAGTTCTGAGTCAGGGAGACTCTACACACTGTTTATGCTTTGCTTTGCTTAGATTGATTTGCTTTATTGCTTTCTTGATGCTGGGATCGCACAGGTTACGATCACTCTGTATGAAAGAAAAAAAGACATGTAATATACCGAAAAACAAATAACCTTCTAAAGCGCGATGAATTTCCCGTTAAGACTATTTTATATACGTTCGCGTATTTAATTATGTATTTAATAAACACTGCGCGAGTTTTAGTGGTTAAAACACACTCTTATAAATATATGACTTAACTAAATTTATTAATTATAAGTTCCTTCGCGACTTTAAAAGTTAATTTAAGCATTTAACATCTGTTATCTTTTGGAAATAATATAGCAGGTATATCATTACATTTACAACTGGAACTATTGAGATGGTTTAATTTCTTCTTCTTCTTCTTCCGTCCTTAGCCACAGACCGTCAAAGCAGTCAGTGGCCATTACGCCTAGTGGCGTCTTAGGGCAACAGCAGATAGGTTTCTTTGCCATTGTTTCCCATCACGCCTAGTGGCGTCTTTAGGGCAATGGCAAATCAACCCATCTGCTGTTGTTTCCGTAATCGAAGTGACTGGCAAACGGGTGATCAGCCCGTTGTATGGTTTAATTTAATAGATTTAAATTAACACAAAATCCAGTGAAATAGAATGAATGAACTAGACCACTGATCACTTTACACAATATATATTTTACCGCTTTGCACAGAAATAGAATTCACTGCAAATATGTATAAAATCCAGGGGAAAATCTATAACAAGATTTCAAATATAGCTAGTGCTTTTGTTAAGTTCTGGCCAGCGAGTGATAAAGTGTATTTCTACGTGGTCTGTATATATCTAGAATGAAATGAAAGATGAGTGGGACATGAGAAACTTGACACCTTTTTAGATCTCAGGAAACTTTTGGGGATCTGACCGCCAAACTAAAGAGATATGCCGCCCCTGGTCTCTCGTATCTTCGTTCGCTGCTTGCGTTCCGGCTTTCCCCGTTCGCTTTCACTGCGATCGGTTCTGCGTTTGGCACGGAGATGCGAAAATACCGGCAGGGAACTTGCGTCGCTCGTCAGGGACCACTACTGTCTTTGATCGTGGGGCTAGTCTTTCCTGAGATCCCCCAGTCTGTGTCTGTGATCGTGGTCTCTGCTATCTGTTTGATTCTGGCGCCGCCCCCTCTGGGCCAAGTTAATGAAATTACTGCCTATGATTGCTCAAGAGATGACCATGGGCGTGATTTAGCCTCTCCTTAAATCAATGCGATGACCAGAATGAACGGTAGATAAGCTGTCCACATATCAATCAGCAACGGTGTTGCCAATCTGCGTGGAAAGGGTGCATAGCTAATGAGTCCAGGTGAAAAGAAAAATCCCGTTTGACGAAAGGTTACAATATTTCGGGGGCACTGATGTTATCCAAGGGGTCGTTACGAAGAGTCGTATCATATCATTCAGGGTCGGATGCGTTCGTCTGTCACAAGGGGCTGCCTCCTTACGGCCTCCATGCAGGCCGCCCTCCTCCTTTTTCAACTGGGCTTGAGACCGGCCTATACGGAGTTATATGATTGAATTCATAACAAAAATTTACCCCTGCCGAGAATCAAGTGAAGACAGTTGCTTGGTAGGTAGACTAAACCACTTAACAACCAATACGCTTTGGTATATGCAGTTTTTAAAATCTCAACGATGTTAATTCGTTACGGTATACACAACGCCCCACAGAAGAAAGCAAGTCCAATGTATTCTTACAGTCAGCCGTGACGACAACAATATCTATACATCAAACTACATGTATTCTTACAGTCAGCCGTGACGACAACAATATCTATACATCAAACTACATGTATTCTTACAGTCAGCCGTGACGACAACAATATCTATACATCAAACTACATGTATTCTTACAGTCATCCGTGACGACAACAATATCTATACATCAAACTGCATGTATTCTTACAGTCAGCCGTGACGACAACAATATCTATACATCAAACTACATGTATTCTTACAGTCAGCCGTGACGACAACAATATCTATACATCAAACTACATGTATTCTTACAATCAGCCGTGACGACAACAATATCTATACATCAAACTGCATGTATTCTTACAGTCAGCCGTGACGACAACAATATCTATACATCAAACTACATGTATTCTTACAGTCAGCCGTGACGACAACAATATCTATACATCAAACTACATGTATTCTTACAGTCAGCCGTGACGACAACAATATCTATACATCAAACTGCCTATCATACCGAAGACCTGGGCACCTCATTCTTCTTGTCAGGAAACTTGTACAAAGGCACGCCATGGTTTCATTCAGTGAAGTTTTTTGTAGCAACTGGTTTCAGTAGGTAATGTTGCCAGCCTCATGCACAAATTATTTATTAGTTGAGTCTTACGTTATGCCTGAGGGAACCTTCTTCATCTAATCAGAGACGTCGAGGTAGCCGTACCAAATAAACTATATTTAGAGATTTTTAAAAAAATTGTTCGTTTACCTGTTTGAAGCGTAGCCAATCAATTGTCCTCACATCTTTCAAAAGCAGACCTTATTTTAGGGCAAGAGAACATCCAAGAAGAATATTTTAATTAAATCCTCAAGATGGAATAATACTAGTTGATGTCGCATATTTCGCGCAAGAAGGCAACCAGTTTCTCTTCATGCTCTTACAACACAAGTGGAAGGTAAAACATCAAGTAAATAAAGTCTATGATTTGTTTTTCACTAATGAATATTGTTACTTTATATTATTTGCAAGAATTTTTTTTCATTCGCAACACTCTAAAGAGGTGTCGTTTTCAGTAACGATTTTTTTCTTCTATACGTTATTACTTTTCTATACTGACTTGATTTAAGACAATCAGAACACACCAAAAACACTTGCCTTAATTCAGATGCATTAATCGTCACAATGACGGAACAATCAGCTCTATCACTACTGTTTAAACAATCACGCAGCGTCCGAACGACTATCTCAAAATATCCAATTCGCGCGGCACTATTTCTTCTCTTGTTACCGTCACAAGAAGTCCAGTGGAGCGTAAAGATAAGAATAACAATGACTTGAACGCAGTTCTCTTAATCGCTTTAGAAATTGCTCCAAATAATCAGGGCAAGCGACAACAAAGAAGGTGTCCTGACTTGTGAGTGATAAATCAAATGTCTTGGCCCTTTGAATTCCGCAGTGCATCCTGCTACACTGATTGTACACGTGCACACCATGATTACTCAGCATAGTCTTCAGACGTTTTTCAATCAAGCTAGATCAGATATCAGTTTCAAATGCCAAGGCCACACTGAGTGTGCACCCTTAGATAGGGAAAATAGGAACGGTGATGCTTCAGTTTTCACAGCAAGCAAACTGTGTCAGAGTGAACAATGAAGACATGTGTGCCCGTATTCACATAGGTAGTATTTTAGGGGTAAAACTGGTTTGGGGTTCTATTTCATTTAATTTAACGTTCTTCTATATAAATGAATAATCCGTCGGAAAATTATTAAAGCAGGTCAGAATAGCTCGATAGGTATATATGTTATAGCGAGAATGCGTGTTACATTGGCACACCAACTAAGAAGCAGGTATTGTGCCAATGTATTAATTGTGACCAGTTAATTAAGGAGCTATTCTCCGTTGAAGGAGTTAAAGGACAGCAAAGGAAGCATTCCGACGGTATTCTATCTTTTTAGTTACATAACCTATAATTGACAAGTTCGTGTTCACAGCATAAATATATTTAAGTTGGCGGTATCAATATATTTATAGGTTGCTGTGTCAAGTTTGAGTTAACTGGATGATCCTCCAGAGGTATTGCTTAACTTGATCAAAGGGGTACGGGATCCAGGTTCGTATTCAGATTTTGATAGTTGGAAGTAATCACAATGTAATATAAAAGGCAGTACGGTCCATTTTTTTTCCTTATAGAGTTCCTAAACAATGTACAAGTCAAACTCAACAACTTCCAACAGCAGTTTAAGCAAAGTCCGACGTTGTATATGAAAAGTTTATTATAGCTTCTTTCAGATGTATGGCGGTAAATTACAAGATGATCCTATTCTCAATTCAGTAACATTCGTTTCCTCATACGAAATCATCTCATAAAATCCATTAGGGCATTTGATGAGCTTATGTATATCTATTTCATCCTGTCTACTATGCGTAAGTCTAAGTCGAGACCTTTTACCAACCTGAAGTATATGTTGTCATAGGGCTAGGGGTCAGGTTAGCCATTTTTTCTCTTGCCAATATAAAGTGGCGGTCAGCAAATCTGCTAGGAACCTAAGGCTCTTGGACTATCCAGAATGACCTGGCTTTGGCTCCTGGCTTTTACTCTTCTTTGACTCTTCTTTTGACTCTTGTTTGGCTCTCTTTTGCTAAGGGTTTTGGGCGTCAATATATACAAACTGGTTCCAAAGACTGTTTGGGGGAAGGTACTTTGATTTGTCAATACGGACATTCCACTAGTTTTGTCGATGTCATATTTACGTCACAAGTTTCTACACAAGTTTCTATGATAGCGAATGGTATAAGCTTTTATTCGAGGGTATTATTATATCTGTTTAGAGGTTTTCAGGTCTCGTATCATTTCCTGTAACTGTCTAGAAGTCTTTATTTTAAAATGTCGATAAGAGGCTATGTGAAAATTACGTCATCAATAACTTGCGTACTGAAATTATTTAAAGGATAATTACTAAACTACTAATGTGATCATCATTCCGGTTACATATACGTCCCCATGCTACAGAAATGTATCTCAAAGAGAGACACTTTCCTAGTTCTATCAACTAATAACCCAACAAACTTGCAAATCTAGTAAAACAATGGTATACATCTTTATAGTACATAAGAGGGAACATAGGGGATATCATGAAAACGCACGGTCGATATAAGGTGAATGTATGCATACCGATCAATCTATATGAAGACATCCAAACATCAAAATTGTCCGCAACAATTTAAATTTTAACAAACAAAATTACTAATCATCGAAACGCGTATGTGGGGAAATGAGGGTACTCAACACAAATGCGGCGAAAATCCTTAATGTGTGTCATCTGATGCTTGGAGGATCAAATGCAATTTAAGAATTGAAAAACTATAACACTGGTAAAAAAAAAATCTTGAACTATAAACGGAAAATTTGAAAATGTCCAATCATATAAGCTATTCAATCGTGTCATGTGATAATAGCGATCCAACCCCGCTGTAAAGTCACGTATAGTCGTTAAGGTGTGAATACTAATGTTCAAGACACTATGGGTTTGATCTGTTTACATGTATTTTGTACCGCGGAATAAGTACTATTAAAACCGGCACGACTTATTCACAACGTGTCATATAATCTGTTGGTGACTCGATAGTGTTTGTACTGAGAATCTAGCATAGAAAACTCGGTTGTAGTCCGGAATAGAAACGCTAGGGCATCCCAATGAACGGGCGGTTTGCTCTCTGGCGTCTGGTGGAGTAAAGAGAAGACGTGAAGGTCGCTAATGGACATCCTCACTTGATATAAATCCAGACGAGGGATTTGTGGTAAGTCAATAGAGGTACTACCGAATTTGGCTTCATCAATTCAGAAATGTCATTTTATACAAATCGTGATTTTGATTTTTATTGACGACGAAGAGTCAGATACTTCCTTTGCAAACTCGTATATAGTTGAATTACGAAGTAATAAGGTTTCCGTAGCAACGCAAAGGTTTATGTAAAGTCCAACGAGCAGGAAGTGTGGAAAGATTTCCTCGAAATTCCAGTCACAGCTTGTTAGCTAATAACGACATCATTTGGGACAAAAGCATGCATTTATCCATGCGAGGTGAAACATTTGGTAAAATATTAACCGTAGGGGTAGGGAGTGAAGTATCGTCGTTAACCATGTCGACATCGTGTGAGAAGCGTTGGGGATTTGTACGACGTCTTTGCTTCGTAGGTTTAATAAAAATGTGCTCTTGCGGCAATCTCGGTAGTTTGGCTAGAGGGGTGGAATCTGAAGAGGAAGGCTCGTATTTCCGTTTATCAGGTGTCCTTCTTGATTCGTCCATACCGCACAAAGTAGAGTTAGATGCACTGGTCATCGAATCTGTGTCTGGGTAAAGATCATCTGGTGTTTCTTCATCATACAATGGAGCCATTTGAGATGATTGATAATCATGTCGATCGGTAGGTTCAGGATTGCGAAGTTTTGTAACGTCTGGAAAACTCTCTTTCTGTTGTATAGGACGTTGTCGTAATTCTCGCAAAGGTATATTCTCTTTACTGGAAGACGCATGACCTCTCTCTTGACGTTGAATAAGGCGTTGTCTTAGCTCCTGCAGAGGATATTGTTTTCACTAGAAGATGAATCTCTGTTATCTCTAATACGTTTGACGAACGTATCCAAATTCTGTGAAGGGATATCGGAGTCATGGGAGGAGGAATCTGATTTGGGTAATTCATCATCTGTGGAAGATGAGGGAGGTTGCGCTAGGGTAGACAATCTCGTGGGTCTATCAGCTTGTTTTTTCGTGACAGTGAGTGGTCTGTGGTCGTCAAGACGCATCTGGGACACATGAGCTTTTGTTGTGCTAATAAATTCCATTGGGTAGTGCGGATAAGACATTTCTTGGATAGGGGCTCGAATAGTTCTCATATTTCTTAGCTTGCAAACCCTACATGTCCCAACATACTCTATGATATCTTTAATCATCGTGGGCCAGTAATAACGTTTTAGGATCACATCTAGAGTCTTGTCTCTTCCAAAATGCCCGTTTTCGTCATGAAACTGTTGTAATACTTTTGGAACTAGCGATTTGGGTATACATTTTTGTAGAGTACCATTGTCTCTAGAGCCAATATGATACAAGATATTATCTTCCGAAAGGATGATGTAGTCTTTCTTCTCTTTTGGATTTGTACGAACCTGTGTAATGATCTTAACTAATGTTTCATCTTTCAATTGTTCTTTCTTAAAGTCGATATTCTGTTCAAACGTTTCTGTTTCTTGGTTGTCTGATGGTAAATCAAATGTGGTTCCATGTTGTAGTTCAGGTTCTTGGGTTGTCACCTCTTCATCGTTTTGTCATGAGTTTTTAGAGTCTATGGCATGAATTTCCTTTGTGTTATCGTCGATGTCCGATGTAGATTCAAGGAGTGGGGAGTCTGGTTCATTGGTGTCAGAATATGGAATTCGGGACAAAAGATCAGCACACGTATTCAATTTTCCAGGAATATACTCAATGGTTGTATTGTAACTTTGGAGATTTATCGCCCAGGTCTGGAGTTTCTTGGGTTGCTCTGCAGTCTTAGTTAGCCAGCTTACAAGTGGTTGGTGATCTGTTCTGATGATAACCTGGGTTCCACGGATATAAAAATCGAATTTCTGGAGGGCGTAATGGATTGCATAGGCTTCATTCTCTGTCGTAGTCCATCTCCTCTGTGTTCGGCTTAACGTGTGGGAAAGGAAGGCTATCGGTTTTTCGTTTGGAACATTTTTTATCACTTGCGGTTCGTCTGGTGATCTGTCTTGTACAAGGCACGCGCCTACTGCTGTGTTTGATGCGTCCGTGTATATAATCATGGGCTTGTTCAAGTCTGGATGGGCTAGAAAAGGTACGGTGGTTAAGGCTGTCTTCAGGTACTCAAATGCTTTTTGGCAATCTTCAGTCCAGCGGAATTTGGCATACTTCCTGGTTAGTTTCAGTAATGGTTCAGCCACTTTAGAAAAATTGATAATGTGCTTTCGATAATACGCACAACACCCAAAGAATCCTCTTAATTGACGTACTGTGGTAGTGTTGCGTGCATATTTTGACGCACATATTACAAAAATCGATATGGCTATTTAATATGGAAAAAATATAGACATTCATTCATTTGTGTATGAGAATGCTGTCTATGGTAAAAGCGAGAGAATCCATGTTTGATTCACACTTTTGATTATAGGAGTAATCGTTCTTGATATTGATCCGGCGCATGGATTGCGCTTACGGTTGTACTTATTTTTTAGGGCCAGAAAATATATTAATTTGCTTATTATGTTTATGGCCTGAATTCATATGTATTACATATTATTAGTACAAGTAGAATCAGTCCTATATTGTATATTTTGGATGGGTAGGCGGGACTAGATTCTTATTATTCCGGTCTAGCGGAAGTATGAGTTGTCTTGACAAGTCGTGATGAGTTCCGATGTACCGTGATAATGGCGGGTACGCATTTTTCAAAGGGCTGGTAGATTCTTAAGGAAATACGATTTCTGAAGTGGTTTTCTTCTAAAGGAGATGGTATCTCTACTATAGTTTATGTTAGAGACTCTCCTAAGGTACGGTACAATGTATAATTCGGACTCCATGTATTGCCAGACCCTATTTTGATGATCTCATGTCGATTCGACCTAGATGGAACATTGTGCTTCGTATCGCTAGGGTCGTGTTTTGTATCGACAAAGATGACAGACTTTCCTACAGCGGTTATGGCTACGTGAATTAACCTGATCATCGTAGAGCTGTATGGGAACATTTATGAAATCATTTATATACCCATTATAAATTAACTCTGGCTTATATTCTCCTTCCTATGAATGAGTGAACGACAACTCAGGGAGGCGGCCATGTTAGATTTCGGTCATCATATGTTTTGATCACTGCCAAGAGAACAGATTATTTATCCTATTATCGGACAGTGACAGGGAGATCTCAATCTTGCTAGAAACCCCCTCTTCGTGGTTTCATAATATATACTACAAACTATGGACGTCAAGTAACTTTAGTTATTTACCGATCTGCCTTCACTGACGCGTTTAGTCAGATAGGGGAATGCGGCCATAATATATCATGACATTGAACTTTTGATGTACTGCCCATTATTTCTGAATGTGTCATGACTTCAGATCTGCTATGTATACCTACAAATTGATATGTCAACATACCATGATGTACTCGTATGTCCCAGTGTGTACGTCTGAATAAATTGAGTAAACAAAGATTCCAGCAGTCTGCATTGGTGCCTTGTAGACACATGTGTATGAGTGGTTATATTGGTCAGCACACGAACAGTACACCATTCGCGGTAATCACACTCTACACTTCTACTTCATACATACACCATCCTGCGTCGGTTGAAGTGACCAAGTTTAGGGCCTGCTTCCCCTGGAGCCTTTGCCTTCCCTAACTCAGGACTAGGGTGAGTTACCCATTTACAGCTGGGTAGACTGGAGCATGCCTGATCTCAACAACACACCACTCTTCCTTACAGAGCATACAGACTGACACTTTACAGAGTGGAAAGAAGAAAAGAAACTTTACAGTGGTGGCCAGATTCCTGGGTCCAGCTTACGCAGTTTTGTGTTGAGAATCACAGTTTACAGCTGAAAGAACATTTGTTTGAACACATCAACACCAGTAGGACAGCTATACAGTCGATGTCAGCTTGACCTGTATTACCGATAGGATGCTGTATCTAGGTCAGCGCTTGTTGACAGTTTTTCGCTGTACAGACAGTATTACACAGGACAGTGGTATCAAGTGTAGAAAATATCTGGAGCAGTATTGTTGACATTTCTCAACGTACAGAAGAATCACAGTGTTGTTGAACATAAAGTGCATAGTTCATCGTTGGATCTTCATATGCTCAAAAGAAAAAATTGACAGTGTAATAGTTTAGAATTAAATCTATTACTCAATAAAGTGGCAAGTTATTAGTATTAAAATAAACTGTGCCTGCTTTACAACACTATACCTGCAACACATTCCATTCATGACATAAATTATATTGTATGCTATATGCTATTTATGCTTACATGTTATTTGTTTATATGTGTAGGTGTTTATATGTTGCGGGCCTGGATGGGAGGTGACTAGAACAGGAAATACCGAGTGATATTGGTCTTGTTCTGGCGTTCGATAGGGAGCAATTTCTTAATTGAAATTTGCATGCAACATAGTTTGCAAATATTCGGTTAGTTGTGACGACTGTTTCATATTTGTATTTGTAACATTTTTTCTGTTCTTTATTTTTGTTTGATTTGTTTGTATAATTGTAGGTCTCATCTTTCCTTTCATTTCAGTTTTTTACACCCTTATGTTTATACACTGTGGCGTTATTTGTCTTGTCATTTTATTATTGCAGTTATCATCACGGTTTCTGTGATCATTTTTTTCATTTCTCCTATTTAATTTAATTTGATCTCTGCAAATGTGTTCATATTGTCTTTTCTTGTTTGTCCTTTGTAATGTCTTTAGTTGACATATGACGTATAGTGGTATACACTGATAGTATAGTACAGATCAGTACTTTATGATTGTTATTGTTATAAAACAAAATGTACAAGACCTTTGTAAGGCTTGTCTCCCAAAGTGATTGGTAAAGGGAAATATTTTTTCCACAGGTACTCAAGTGATCTTTGATTACATTGAGGTATACAAGACCTTTGTAAGGCTTGTCTCCCACAGTATTTGAGATACAGTTATTGTGTCCATAGGTACTCAAGTTATCATTGGGTATTATAAACCATACAAGTTTGGACTAAGACTAAGTCTATGGTATAGACTTGTCTCCCATTAAAATGAAATAGGGTAATTTATTTACTTTTTCAGGTTTCTGATTTAAGAAGACAATATGTCTACATTAGATTATTTTATTGCACAAGGAAAATCTCTTGATAAGACTGGAAAAGACTTAGAACAATGGGCTGTTGCTCAATATGACAAAGCATTAGCTGCAGAAGAGAAAAAAACTGCTGCTGCTGTTGAAGAAAGAAAAGCTGCTGCTGAGGAAAAAAAAGCTGCGGCTGAGGAGAGAAAACTTCAAATAGAAGAAAAAAAAGCTGCTGCAGAAGAAAGGAAAGCTCTAGCTGAAGAAAAAAGATTAGAAAAAGAAGCTGATACTGCTGCTGAACTTAAGAAATTGCAGATGCAAGTGGAGGAAAGGAGATTTGAGGCAGAACAGAAGAAATTAGAAGCTGATGCAGAACAGAAAAAACTAGAAGTTGCTGCTGCTGCAGAACAGAAACAACTAGAAGTTGCTGCTGCTGCAGAACAGAAGAAATTAGAAGCTGCAGCTGAACAAAAAAAATTAGAAGTTGCTGCAGAACAGAAGAAATTAGAAGTTGCTGCAGAACAGAAGAAATTAGAAGCTGCTGCAGAACAGAAGAAATTAGAAGCTGCTGCAGAACAGAGAAGATTAGATAGAGAAGCTGAAGAGAGAAAAGCAATAAGAGAACATGAGTTTGAATTAGAGAAATTAAAATTGACATGTATGAGTAATGTTAATCAGGCATCTGGTGGTAATGGTAAACCCTTTGTGTACAAGGTCAAAGTACCAGCGTTTAACCCTACCAGTGATGACATAACATTTTGGCTTTCTAGATTTGAACGGGCTTGTCGATCTCATAATGTTGACAAATCACAGTATGTGAATCAGTTGTCTGAAAATCTAAAAGGGGAGTCCCTAAGTAAGTTATATTTTGTTGAAGAGGCCGACAAAGATAATTATGATGCTGTTAGGGCAGCTTTGATAAAGAGATATCAGCTGTCTGAAGAAGGTTATCGTCTTTTGTTTAAAACAATGAGACCTGAGGTAGGTGTAGAATTCTCAGATTTCATCTCAAAAGCACGAATTACACTTTCACGATGGATTGAATTATCCAAAACAGAAAAAAACATTTGATGGTCTTACGGATTTATTGCTAAGAGACAAGGTCATGTCTTCTGTAAATAAATCATTCCTAGAGTTCTTACATGAGCGTAAATCTGGTACAATAAAGCAAATGGAAGAATATTGTGACCAGTATGCCACGGCACACCCTGACATGATTCTTAGTAACTCTAACATTAAAGAGAGTATGCCAGTTGCTTCGGCAACAGAATATAATCAGAATTACTCACACAAATTCCAAGGAGCTAAAAATAAATTTGATAAAAAGGTTAATTGGAATAAGTATCAAAACCAAGATAACCACTCAAATCAGGGTTCTTCTTCGAAGAACTGGAATCGAGCTGATAGTCCTCGACACGCGAGGGGTACCCATAATGTTAGAAATTCTCGGAAAGGGAGTAGCTATAGGAACTACCCAAGTGCTTCATGGAGACAACAGAAACAATATTACAGGGATACTCAATATAACGAGCGTGATGATTATGATCATGAATATTATGATTCAAACCCAAATAGGGGTTATAACAGAGGCAATAATAATTATAGAGACAATTATAACCGAGGTAGATCACAACATAAAAGACATGGTAAATCTTATTACCAGGCTAACTCTGCACAACAGGAGTTCCACGACACCGATAATCAGAATAATGATAAAAAAGACTCCAACAGTGTAGCAAATTCCGCTTTCGATTTTGCTAGAGCATCTGAGTGTTCGCAATGCAAAACATTATTCGATCCAACCACAGTGTCTACTTTAAGCTGCGGTCACCCGCTTCCCGCTCTCCATGCGTCAATTGCGCATAATGGAAGGGGTGCTCTTGTCTTTAATAGGGGCCTAATAGATGGTACTCTGGTATCAATTCTTTTCGATTCGGGGTGCACTACCATTGGAGTGAGGCAATCACTCGTAAATCCTTCTCGAGCTACAGGCAATATAGTCAAATGTGTAACATTTGGTGGCACATTGGAGAAGTACTCCACTGCCATTATCAATATTGCTACGCCTTTCTTTACAGGAGAGGTACAAGCATGTCTCTTGCCGAATCCGATCGCTGATCTTATCATCGGTCGCATTCACGGAGTGAAAGAATGCACTCCACAGCAAATTTCTAATTGGGAAAATGTTAATATGCAATCTGCTAATGCAGTAATCACTAGGGCTCAAGCTCTTAATATGCCACAATCTTCACATTCTGAAGATAATGATGCGCAGATCCAAGATGATCCCTTGGAGATTTCCCACGATTCCTTTATCAAACAGCAGGAAGATGATCCTACTCTAAAGAAATTCTTTACTCTGGCAAAAAAAGGTGATCCGAATAAGGATACAAATCGTAAATCTTGGATTACGATGAAGAATGGCGTACTTGTACGTATGGTACAAGACTCCGCTAAGTCCATTCATTCTCAAATCCTTGTGCCTAAAAAAATATGAGAGTTAAAATCTTACAGCACGCTCATGATTCGCAGTGTGCTGGACATATGGGTTTTTCCCGTACTAAAGCTAGAGTTCTTCAATCTTTCTTTTGGCCTGCTGTGAATAAGGACATACGAATCTATTGTCGATCTTGTAAAGTATGTCAAGAGATTAAATCCAGAGGTCCACGCCATGATGCACCTATTCAGGCTGCAGACATTCCCATTCGGCCATTTCAAAAAATGGCGATAGACATCATTGGTCCATTTAAGATAAAGTCTGCTAGAGGACACCAATTTATTTTGACGTGTGTTGATATGTGCACACGTTGGCCGGAGGCTGTTCCTCTAAAGAGCATAACTACTGCTGATGTCGCAGATGCTCTTTGGTTAATATTTTCTCGTCTGGGGTTTCCAGCAGAAATATTATCCGACCATGGTACCCAACTCATATCGGATACCATGTCTCAAGTAATGTCGACTCTGAAGATGGAGAGATCGCTGAGTAGTATTTATCATCCTATGTCCAATGGGATGGTGGAACGTTTGAATAGAACTCTGAAAAACCTACTAGGTAAGATAACAGAAGATCATCCTCAGGATTGGGATAGGGTTTTACCCGCGGCTCTCTTTGCATATAGAGAGGTCGCCAACGAACATACAGGATTTTCTCCCTTTGAACTTGTCTTTGGCGCGAAACCGCGAGGTCCTATGTCCTTACTTCATGATCTTATAACTGCTGATAATATTGTCGATGACACAAAATCCTCTTATGAATATGTCATCGCACTTAGACACAAGATTATTGAAGCATGCAAATTGGCAACTGCTTCTTCTGAATTTGCGAAACAGAAGGCAAGGGAATTTGCCAATAAAAAGAGATGTTTGCGTCAACTTTGTCCAGGTGACAAAGCATTTGTCTTGCTACCTTGTAGGGAAAATAGACTTCTCATTTCTTGGAAAGGTCCGTACGATATAATATCAAAAGTTTCCGATGTTGACTATATCGTCGATATTGACGGGAAGCGTAAAACCTTCCACATCAACATGCTCACGGAATTCCATGAACGTCCTGATTATTTACAACCTGTTTTCCAGGCAACGGACGATTTTCCAGTCCAACATGGACAATACTCATCTCTGTCAGTAATACAGGATGAGGAAACGAGTTTCTCGGATGTAAATTTACCTTTTCCAATGATTCCTCTTCACTCTAATGAATCATGGAAAGATGTTGCAATTTCTCCAGAATTATCTCCAGGAGAGCAGAAACAAGTTTCTACTTTGTTAGAACAATTTCAGGATGTCCTTACTGACATTCCTGGTCAAACGGATGTCATTCAACATGACATTATTCTTACTGACCATAGTCCTATAAGAGTCAGACCGTATCCTATCCCGATACATTTTCAAGCACAGGTAGAGAAAGAGTTAGATGAGATGATAGAGTTAAAAATTATTGAACCATCCACATCAGCATATTCTTCGCCGATGGTTATAGTACGGAAAAAAGACAATAACATACGTCTTTGCGTGGATTATCGCAAATTGAATCAAGTGACTAAATTTGATGCGGAACCAATGCCTTTACTAGAAGAGCTACTTACGAGACTGTCGAATTCTCACTTCTTTACTAAACTCGATTTGTCTAAGGGATATTGGCAAGTTCCACTATCCGAACACGCCAAACCGTTTACTGCTTTTTCGACGCCTAGGGGTCTATTCCAATGGAATTTCATGCCTTTCGGTCTTATGAACGCCCCTGCTACATTTGTACGCATGATGCGTCGAATCCTATCTCATCGCTCAGATGTCATTGCGTATCTTGATGACATCTGTCTTTTCAGTGATACTTGGAACGATCACTATAATGGTATAAATGAACTATTGTCTATCTTACGCGAGCATAACCTGACAGCGAAACCATCGAAAGCATGTATTGGTTTTAGCGAAATATCTTTCTTAGGACACCGTGTTGGTCATGGGTTCCTAAAAACAGAAGACCATAATACAAGTAAGATACTTAACATTTCTATTCCTAAGACTAAAAAGCAAGTACAAAGTCTCTTAGGTCTAATACAATTTTATGGACGATTCATCCCGAATCTGTCCTCCATTATGTCACCTCTTTCTTCCTTGCTAAAGAAAGGGTCTCCTAATGTAGTCCATTGGACTCAAGAATGTCAATCCTCTTTGGATAAGGTTAAAACTATGTTTTCTACTTCACCTATCCTAGTATTGCCTTCTAAGGATAAGACATTTATTCTTCGTAGTGACGCTTCATCCACTGGGATTGGAGCGGCACTAATGCAAGAGTACTCTGGAACTCTGCATCCTGTGATGTATATTTCTCGGAAATTAAATGCCGCAGAGAAGAATTACTCGGTCCTAGACCGTGAATTATTGGCTATGGTTTGGTCAATCCTTAAACTGCAAAGATTTCTTCTGGGCGCGCATTTCATTGTGGAAACTGACCAGAAAGCTCTTACGGCTATTCAGAGTAAAAATCTGAAGAGCGCGAGATCAACGCGATACGCGATTGCTCTACAGCCATTTCATTTTTCGGTGCGAGCTATCCGTGGGTCAGAAAATGTGATGGCAGATATTTTGTCTAGATGCCCACATGATTCATAACTGTTATACAACTTTGATACAGTTGTTTCTATGTTGAAATGTGTACACATATGTAATATATCATATATTGATTGTAACACTACTTAGCGGTTCATTGATATTTATTCACCGCTGATCTTTCAATGTTTTTCGTCTTTGATGATCATGATGTTAAGATATCTTAGATGAAATTTATGTATAAACTAATGTGGAAATTGGGTCATTGCTAATATTGTAGTATGCGTTGGTGACACCTCTCTGGAAATATTAATAGTTAGAGAAGTACCTTCTCTAAGGTCATAAAACTTATGCTTATCATCTGCGCATTGTTATTGGTGCGTTGTGAGCCTATTGTATGTTGCTCCTAGATGTGTTTCAAAAAAAAAATGTACCATTTTTTTTTTCCCGAGGGGTGTGGTAATCTGTTGCGTGCATATTTTGACGCACATATTACAAAAATCGATATGGCTATTTAATATGGAAAAAAATATAGACATTCATTCATTTGTGTATGAAAATGCTGTCTATGGTAAAAGCGAGAGAATCCATGTTTGATTCACACTTTTGATTATAGGAGTAATCGTTCTTGATATTGATCCGGCGCATGGATTGCGCTTACGGTTGTACTTATTTTTTAGGGCCAGAAAATATATTAATTTGCTTATTATGTTTATGGCCTGAATTCATATGTATTACATATTATTAGTACAAGTAGAATCAGTCCTATATTGTATATTTTGGATGGGTAGGCGGGACTAGATTCTTATTATTCCGGTCTAGCGGAAGTATGAGTTGTCTTGACAAGTCGTGATGAGTTCCGATGTACCGTGATAATGGCGGGTACGCATTTTTCAAAGGGCTGGTAGATTCTTAAGGAAATACGATTTCTGAAGTGGTTTTCTTCTAAAGGAGATGGTATCTCTACTATAGTTTATGTTAGAGACTCTCCTAAGGTACGGTACAATGTATAATTCGGACTCCATGTATTGCCAGACCCTATTTTGATGATCTCATGTCGATTCGACCTAGATGGAACATTGTGCTTCGTATCGCTAGGGTCGTGTTTTGTATCGACAAAGATGACAGACTTTCCTACAGCGGTTATGGCTACGTGAATTAACCTGATCATCGTAGAGCTGTATGGGAACATTTATGAAATCATTTATATACCCATTATAAATTAACTCTGGCTTATATTCTCCTTCCTATGAATGAGTGAACGACAACTCAGGGAGGCGGCCATGTTAGATTTCGGTCATCATATGTTTTGATCACTGCCAAGAGAACAGATTATTTATCCTATTATCGGACAGTGACAGGGAGATCTCAATCTTGCTAGAAACCCCCTCTTCGTGGTTTCATAATATATACTACAAACTATGGACGTCAAGTAACTTTAGTTATTTACCGATCTGCCTTCACTGACGCGTTTAGTCAGATAGGGGAATGCGGCCATAATATATCATGACATTGAACTTTTGATGTACTGCCCATTATTTCTGAATGTGTCATGACTTCAGATCTGCTATGTATACCTACAAATTGATATGTCAACATACCATGATGTACTCGTATGTCCCAGTGTGTACGTCTGAATAAATTGAGTAAACAAAGATTCCAGCAGTCTGCATTGGTGCCTTGTAGACACATGTGTATGAGTGGTTATATTGGTCAGCACACGAACAGTACACCATTCGCGGTAATCACACTCTACACTTCTACTTCATACATACACCATCCTGCGTCGGTTGAAGTGACCAAGTTTAGGGCCTGCTTCCCCTGGAGCCTTTGCCTTCCCTAACTCAGGACTAGGGTGAGTTACCCATTTACAGCTGGGTAGACTGGAGCATGCCTGATCTCAACAACACACCACTCTTCCTTACAGAGCATACAGACTGACACTTTACAGAGTGGAAAGAAGAAAAGAAACTTTACAGGTAGGTGGAGGGATCTTTTGGATAGCTTCAATCTTTTCACTGTCCGGTCTGATTCCGTTGGAGTTGACAATAAAGCCCAAATATTTTATTTCCTTCTGTAGGAAACGGCATTTGCTGAGTTTCAGCTTTACTTTGTGCAATCTCATTCTGTCGAAAACAGTCTTGACATGTTTCAGGTGTTCTTCCATTGTTCCCTTTGTGTGGATCAAGACATCATCTATATATGCTGATGCAAATGAGTTCAGTCCTTGCAATACTTCATCCATTAAACTTACGTAAGTAGCCGGGCTATTCTTCAGTCCAAAAGGTAATACATTCCAACTATATGATCCCATGTGTGTACAGAAAGTAGATTTCTTCTTTGCATCTTCAGACAATGGTATTGTCCAGAATCCGGAGCGTGCATCTAGTGAGGTATACCAGTCTGAGTTACCCAAGGTGGCCAAAATATCATCAATTCTAGGTAGAGGGTAGGATATCGTTTTGGTGATTTTATTTAACGCTCTGTAGTCACAGCAAAAGCGAGAGCTACCGTCTTTCTTTGTTACTATCACAATGGGTGAAGACCATGATGATCTGGATCGTTCAATTATCCCAGTGTGGTGAAGTGGGATGTTATAAATACTTATAGGGAACTTAGTGTACTGACTGAGATCAGCTGTGAAGGTATCTATATCTATTAAGAGTAGTGTATTATAGATAACCTTACTTGCTACCACATATCTCTATATCTCAGTCAGAATTATTCTGGAATAGTGTGATGCTACGTTATGTGTCTAGGGTATGTGTATGATGAAGTGTAAGTCACAACAACAGACAGATAAACAATTTAATTTAATCCACTACTCTTGACAACACTGTGACACTCACATACATATAACACTCTACAAAGATATCTTAAAAGAGTCACTGATAAACTTTCGAATAACAATATGTATTCATTACTGGCATGAATGAATATGTGTCCTGATTCAACTACAAGGGAACCAGGAAGCACAATCAATTTAAATTACAAGTTATGTACAGAATGTATTTAATATGAATATTGTAGTGACATATATTATTACAAATGTTCTATGTGTGTCAGTTGTGTAGTGGTAAAATGAGGTAATACTGGTTTTGTTTTGTTCAAGCTCTGTTGGTATTTGTCATCATGACTTCAATAGTTTGTCTTTAGGGACCAGTATTGGAGATGTTCACAGTTCCTGATTTTAAGACAAGTAAATTCCCCTCTTAATGTTAATTTTATAAAGTCAGTTCAATATGAGGGGACATAATGTTGAGCTCAGCTGGCCAATTCGCTTATCTGGCGTGATGGCGGCAGGAAAGGACTCCTCTGCTCGAATTCTCTTCTGGGTTCAGGAGACACCTCACTGATAGCTAAAAAGACCAAGGAGTATGCTGTCCGACTCAGGATTCAGCAAAGCTCTGACTAGGTGCTGCTCAGTACCATCAAGACCACTGTCCCTGAAATCAAGAAGGATGTACCTTCTACTTCATAACTAATTTATATTTTCTTTTTACACTGATCACAATACATCACAAACATTGCGTTCAGAGCGTTAGGCCAACAGTCAGCTTCATCTGAAATACTTTATTCCAGTATTACCCTTCCTAATGGTTACTACGCCTCTGCACTTCCAGCATTATTTCTTTCTAGTCAATCATCCAGGTGTCAGTGTACTGTTTGGCCATTCCATGCCGTTTTACTTCTCTCCGACACCCTCTGTTCAGGCTGGAGCATTTTAGGCTTTACCTCACGTTTGCCACTGAACTACACATATATATACAGGCATAAATCAACAATTCACATTCAATTTTCATTAAAAGATATTAAATGGTTCAAGCTTACCACAATTCATACGAATAACACAGATACGTTGATTAGCAATGAATTCTGGCACAAACTGGCACAAATTTCCATCTGCTTATCTTCCAGGCTTTTATTGAGCAAAATTTTAGCTGGCTTCAACGCACTGATGCTTTATCAGGATCATTTAAACAAGTGGTCTCGAACTAACGCTCCCAAGTGTGTATATCAGCGAGACTGGCCAATGAGCCACGTTTCGATAAGTGTTTGAAAAAATGTTATCTTTTCCCGTCTCCCCTAACAACCAAGATAGTATTTATAGCCCGACCAATCGTGGTTAGGCTTTCATTTGTTGCGCTCCAATCAATTTGGAGTTTACATGGTAGGCTATTTCTGTAACGTAAATTTTTTTCAAACACGTTAAAAAAAAATCTTATGAGCAGAAATGATTTTATGCTGTCAGGCACCCCCAATATTTTATTTTGGGTATAATTTATTAATTCCTGGACTATTTGCGTAACGTTTTACATATTATTTGTCAGCAAGCCCTAAGGAACCCAAAAATACTAATTTAAAGGAGCTACGTGGCTGCGTTCAAAATATGCAATTTCTTCTACCTCCTGTTTCGAAGATGTGCTGTCTGGGTACTGTTATGTGTTCAAACGTAAACCCATCTATTGTTATCTTTTCTAATAAGAGTCTGTTATGATTTATAAACCTAACTCTGGGAAAGGGTAGTGTATTTTATCACTGTCCGTCTGAAAAAAAATTAGTGCATGTAGACTTACACGCGTGATGGCAGCATTTGCGTATCGCGCGAAGCGTGTTTAGTGTTCGGCTTTCTGCCTCTCCCTTCTCGCTATCCTTTTGTCCATCTGTTCGTTCGTTTTGGTAACGTAATGTAGAAAAAGACATGAATGGAATTTAAAATTTAGGTCATTACGCAGTCTGCCCTTAATGTTTTTCCAAGAAATACAGCACACGTTTCATTGAAGAAAGCGGGTATAATACAGTAAGCTTTTACTATCAACGTGAAAGCGTTACAATTTGCAGACGAAGCAGAAAACAAGGGGGATTTCGAGTACATTCCTTGTGACAGCACTGTCATTTTACCATTGCTCTTCTCTTTATTAATTTTATTTGTTAGGCTTCATATTTACCTAATAATTTATATATGTGGATTAGAATATTTCATGACACCTCCCCTCTTAAAACAGACATTATATGTCAGTCCTTTATTCTATATACACATAGAGAAATTTATTATTATTTCTGGGGTTTACGGTGATTCTCATCACACGGATGGCGGCTTAAAAAATCCGCTCCCAGATTGGTTTTTCCAGATATATATTCAATGCTAAAATTATATGGAGCCAGAAGCAAAGACCATCGGAGTAACCTAGAGTTCTCATGCTTAGCCTGTGCTAAAAACGATAAAGGTTTGTGGTCAGTTTGCAACTTAAATGCCTTCCCATATAGATAAATATTGAATTTCTTTATTGCCCATATTACTGCAAGACATTCTTTTTCGCTAGTTGAGTAGTTGATTTCAGCTTTATTCAACTTTCTGCTAGCATATGCCACTGGGCTTAATTCACCATCCAATGCATCTGATTTCTGTAGTAGAGTTGCACCTAACCCAATATTACTTGCATCCGTCCTTACTATGAATTCTTGACTTAAGTCAGGTAATTTCAAAATGGGTTTACTTGTGAGCTTTTCCTTCAATTCTTGGTAAGTCATTTCACATTGTGGTGTCCATGTAATGCGATCTGGAAGTCCTTTACGTGTCAATTCCGTTAAAGGTGCACATATGGAATTAAAGTTTTTGATATACTTCTGGTAGAAACCACATAATGAGACAAAGGATCTCACGTCCTTCTTGGTTTGTGGTCTCGGGGCTTTCTGTAGTTTCTCTAAGTTCTTTGGGTCAGGGGTCATATTTCCCTGATAAACTGTGTGTCCCAAAAATTCCAATTCTTTACATCCAACGCAACATTTGGTTGGTCGGGCTGTTAAATTTGCCTCCCTAAGTCGATCAAACAGCATGTTCAGAGAGTCAATGTGTTCCTCAAATGTTTCTGTTGCTATAAGGATATCATCCATAAAATTTGTTATACAGGGATTATTCAGAGGATCCAACAATTTTCTCATCATTCTAGAGAAGACACTAGGCGCATTCTTCAATCCAAATGGCAATCTATTAAACTCATAGTGTCCTTCTGAGGTACTAAAAGCTAGGTATGGTCTAACCTCAGGCTTTACTGGAATCTGATAGTATCCTTTACTCAGATCCACTTTTGAGAAATATTTAGCTTTATTTTAGTCTGGCAAACAGCTGATTTGTATCCGGCAATGGATCCACCTGTCCTTCTGTAATAGCATTCAGTCTCCTGTAATCTATACAGAGTCTATGTTCTCCAGAGGGCTTCCTTAAGAGTACCACCCCGGAACTATACGAAGACTCACTGTGCGAAATAATTCCTTCCTTCAATAGATAGTCTATCTCTTCCTTCAAAGCTTTTTCCTTAGCAAACGGAATCGAATATGGTTTCATACAGACAGGTGTGGAGTCTATGAGTTTCATATCATATTCCAATAGGTTTGTATGCCCTGGTCGGTCTGTTAACACCTCTGCATGATTCTTTAGAACCTGTTGCACTCTCTCTTTCTGAGTTTTCGTTAAATGTGTACTGATTTTCACCTGTGCTGCTGTCTCACAGGGGTGTAATGGATATTCAAATGATGAAAGTGGTTCCTTTTTCATCTCCATGGCGATGGACAAGGTCAACAAGTGTGTCTCTTCCTGATGTTCTCTTTCCAAATATTTCTTCAGGAGATTCACATGATAGATTTTTTTCTTTCCCCTTCTTATCTATCTTATAATTTGTTCTAGACACCTTCTCTAGAACTGTATATGGACCCTGCCATCCAATTTGTAACTTATTCTGACTCCCGGGCAAAAGAAGCAGTACCTTCTCTCCCACAGCCAAATTTCTGTCTTTCGCCTTCCTGTTATAATAGGCAGCATGTTTCTTCCTGGCTTGTTTCAAATTTTCATTGGCAAGTTTCCAGCCAGTTTTCAACCGAGTGGTCAGCTCATTCACATATTGGTATGAAGATGTAATGTTTTCCTCTGCCTTTTCATCAGTCCACGTTCTTAACAAAGCTACATATGGACCTTTAATTGTGTGGACCTATTTGTCCATGCACCGGTATGGTCTCTTCCACTCGAAGCTTTATAGTGATGATTTTTCCTCCCAGAATTATCATTCACAAAACGACCGCTACCAATTTTTCTTTTGGGGCTGTCTCCCCTCTTAAAATTCTTGATGAGAGATTTCCTCTCTACATCCTCTTCCTCCAGTTTGTTTAAGTCCGATTGAGGGATTTTCGGCTTATCCTGGGGTAAGACATCCTTTTGCACTCTCCGCATAGTGGCCATTGTAAAACAGTTAAGTGAAGCTTGTCCGTGAAAAGGGGCTTCCCATTCCATTTGGTCCACTTTATCAAATCTATATTTCTTTCTATTATCAGGCCTAATTTTGCTCCGGGGCGTGTCCAGGTCCTGATCCATGTTCCCACTTGTGGGTGTTCCCTCATGTGCTATGCTACACCTTTCTACAAAATTCTCAATGTCCCATCTTGCTTTGGGCCAATAATAATTGTGAGCCACCTTTTGAATGATGGTACCTATCTTCTCATGGTCCCCATCTGGTTTCACATGTAGGCTCCTTATTAAGTCTGTCCTATATCTTTTTGGAAGAACCAGCTGTCCGTGACCATGGGATCTAGTTCCGGCCTTCCTATACATCAACTTGTTTTTCACGTAAAAATCTCCCTTGCCTGGAGTTGTATGACAAGTTGACAATTTTCTGTAACAAGGCTTGAGTGTTTTATCCCCAGCCTGTGCCTTCCTCATCTCTTCTGGAGTGGTATCTAACATAATATCCTCCTCCTGTCTTGAGGTCGACCTGACCTGAAGGGTTGCCATATACACAGGTTTCCTTCTGCAACGGTCAGTGTCATGATTGTCCATCTGACAATTCTTACACCACCTTTTTCCTTGGTTGAAAGATTTTCTTTCATCATATTTCCTTTCATCGAATTGTGGGAATTTATTTTTATTTTCATACCGTGGCCTATCAAATTGGTGCTTACCTTTATTTTGATCCCTAGGATCAAATTTATTAAAGTTCTGTGGTGCCCTAAAGTTATCCACCTGTTTCTTTTTATTACCTGTTACCTCTGCTTGAGCTGCTTGATACCTTTCAGCAACATTTAGCAACTCACCCAGCCTCTCTGCACCTTGTTCCATGAGAAACTTTCTCAGGTCTGGAGCCATGGACTCTCTTAGTTGCTCTATAAGGACCATTTCCTTAAGATCTTGGGTTTTCCCCAGAGAAGTCCATTTCTCCAAGTATGTCTCTATGCGTGCAGAGAACTGGTGATAGGTTTCACCTGACAGTAGTTTAGCATTCCTAAATTTTTTCCTGTAAAACTCTGCATTCTTTTCATACCTTAACAAAAGAGCCTGCTTTAGCATGTCATAATTTTCCTGATCACCTCTGCTCATTTTTGCAAAAACTTCATAAGCTGCCCCACGAAGTCCCTGAGATAACTTTAAGCTCCACCTTTCTCTCTCTAACCCATACGTGGTAGCTAATAGTTCATACCTATTTATATAGCTCTCAATATCATCGTCTTTCTCAACAAAATGATCTAAATGAAAGTTCATAGCTGAGGTTGAGGCTCCCTGAGTAACCGTAGCATCAGAGGCAAAGGGACTGGCACCATTTTCAGGAGCATGGCCTTGAAACTCAAACTCCCTTAGTCGTAATTCATGTTCCCTTTGTAATCTTTTATCTTCTGCTTCCCTTTCTGCAGCTAATCTCTTCTCTTCTCTTTCTGCAGCTAATTTCTTCTCTTCCCTTTCTGCAGCTAATTTCTTCTCTTCCCTTTTTCTTTCCTCGGCTTCCATTGCTTTAGCCTCTTTGTCAGCCTCAATCTGCAACCTCTTAGTCTCAGCCTCAGCTTCAAATTGTAACTTCTTAATTTCCCTGTCAGCCTCTAACTTTCTTTCGGCTTCAAACCTTCTTTCTTCGCGTTCAATAAATTTGTCACATTCCGTAGTAACATAGGCAACCATAACTTGCCCATCTAATCCTAACTCTTTTGCAGTCTGAACCGCAGCAGATCGAAATTTGGCCAGGTCCGCCATTGTCTATCAGGTAACTTTATATAATGTCTAACCAACAATTCAATTTCTAACTATATATCTAATGGACAACACAGGCACCGTGAGCTCAACCTTATTTAATTCCACCCAAGGATACCTTTTAATTCTTATATTCCCTGAAGTGAATTACCCCCAATATTTTTAATAGTTAAAGATTCAAAATCCCAAGACGAGCCCCCAATATATGTGGTGAAGTGGGATGTTATAAATACTTATAGGGAACTTAGTGTACTGACTGAGATCAGCTGTGAAGGTATCTATATCTATTAAGAGTAGTGTATTATAGATAACCTTACTTGCTACCACATATCTCTATATCTCAGTCAGAATTATTCTGGAATAGTGTGATGCTACGTTATGTGTCTAGGGTATGTGTATGATGAAGTGTAAGTCACAACAACAGACAGATAAACAATTTAATTTAATCCACTACTCTTGACAACACTGTGACACTCACATACATATAACACTCTACAAAGATATCTTAAAAGAGTCACTGATAAACTTTCGAATAACAATATGTATTCATTACTGGCATGAATGAATATGTGTCCTGATTCAACTACGAGGGAACCAGGAAGCACAATCAATTTAAATTACAAGTTATGTACAGAATGTATTTAATATGAATATTGTAGTGACATATATTATTACAAATGTTCTATGTGTGTCAGTTGTGTAGTAGTAAAATGAGGTAATACTGGTTTTGTTTTGTTCAAGCTCTGTTGGTATTTGTCATCATGACTTCAATAGTTTGTCTTTAGGGACCAGTATTGGAGATGTTCACAGTTCCTGATTTTAAGACAAGTAAATTCCCCTCTTAATGTTAATTTTATAAAGTCAGTTCAATATGAGGGGACATAATGTTGAGCTCAGCTGGCCAATTCGCTTATCTGGCGTGATGGCGGCAGGAAAGGACTCCTCTGCTCGAATTCTCCTCTGGGCTCAGGAGACACCTCACTGATAGCTAAAAAGACCAAGGAGTATGCTGTCCGACTCAGGATTCAGCAAAGCTCTGACTAGGTGCTGCTCAGTACCATCAAGACCACTGTCCCTGAAATCAAGAAGGATGTACCTTCTACTTCATAACTAATTTATATTTTCTTTTTACACTGATCACAATACATCACAAACATTGCGTTCAGAGCGTTAGGCCAACAGTCAGCTTCATCTGAAATACTTTATTCCAGTATTACCCTTCCTAATGGTTACTACGCCTCTGCACTTCCAGCATTATTTCTTTCTAGTCAATCATCCAGGTGTCAGTGTACTGTTTGGCCATTCCATGCCGTTTTACTTCTCTCCGACACCCTCTGTTCAGGCTGGAGCATTTTAGGCTTTACCTCACGTTTGCCACTGAACTACACATATATATACAGGCATAAATCAACAATTCACATTCAATTTTCATTAAAAGATATTAAATGGTTCAAGCTTACCACAATTCATACGAAATAACACAGATACGTTGATTAGCAATGAATTCTGGCACAAACTGGCACAAATTTCCATCTGCTTATCTTCCAGGCTTTTATTGAGCAAAATTTTAGCTGGCTTCAACGCACTGATGCTTTATCAGGATCATTTAAACAAGTGGTCTCGAACTAACGCTCCCAAGTGTGTATATCAGCGAGACTGGCCAATGAGCCACGTTTCGATAAGTGTTTGAAAAAATGTTATCTTTTCCCGTCTCCCCTAACAACCAAGATAGTATTTATAGCCCGACCAATCGTGGTTAGGCTTTCATTTGTTGCGCTCCAATCAATTTGGAGTTTACATGGTAGGCTATTTCTGTAACGTAAATTTTTTTCAAACACGTTAAAAAAAAATCTTATGAGCAGAAATGATTTTATGCTGTCAGGCACCCCCAATATTTTATTTTGGGTATAATTTATTAATTCCTGGACTATTTGCGTAACGTTTTACATATTATTTGTCAGCAAGCCCTAAGGAACCCAAAAATACTAATTTAAAGGAGCTACGTGGCTGCGTTCAAAATATGCAATTTCTTTTACCTCCTGTTTCGAAGATGTGCTGTCTGGGTACTGTTATGTGTTCAAACGTAAACCCATCTATTGTTATCTTTTCTAATAAGAGTCTGTTATGATTTATAAACCTAACTCTGGGAAAGGGTAGTGTATTTTATCACTGTCCGTCTGAAAAAAAATTAGTGCATGTAGACTTACACGCGTGATGGCAGCATTTGCGTATCGCGCGAAGCGTGTTTAGTGTTCGGCTTTCTGCCTCTCCCTTCTCGCTATCCTTTTGTCCATCTGTTCGTTCGTTTTGGTAACGTAATGTAGAAAAAGACATGAATGGAATTTAAAATTTAGGTCATTACGCAGTCTGCCTCTTAATGTTTTTCCAAGAAATACAGCACACGTTTCATTGAAGAAAGCGGGTATAATACAGTAAGCTTTTACTATCAACGTGAAAGCGTTACAATTTGCAGACGAAGCAGAAAACAAGGGGGATTTCGAGTACATTCCTTGTGACAGCACTGTCATTTTACCATTGCTCTTCTCTTTATTAATTTTATTTGTTAGGCTTCATATTTACCTAATAATTTATATATGTGGATTAGAATATTTCATGACACCCAGCTGCTAGCATGTCGCCAATGGCTTTCTCCACTATCCCTCGATTCTTTAGTGGGGTGTGGTACGGTTTTAGGGTTATGGGTTCTTCAGTTGTAGTTTCTATTTCCATGGTAACGGTCGTAGTCCTTTCTAACTCTATGTCAGATAACGCAAATACATCTTGATGTTTCGTTATGAATTTTTCAAGTCTGGGTTTTAGTTCATCTGTTGTCTGTAATGTTGCTAGCAATTCTTTCGTTCTATCTGAATGAAATTTTTTCGTCATTATCCTTTCTGGTGGACAAAAGCGGTATTCTCTTTTTTGTGTCTGTTCGTCGGTGTACCTACTCTTCGAGTCTCTTGGCAATTTATCATAGAACTGGCGATTCCTAGAATATGTCCGGTTTCTTGGGTATGCATAAGATGTAACTGTTCCCACAATATTCTCTCTGTTCCATGAAGTATGGTACTTATTTTTTCTTTCATACCTTCCTTGTATGATTTCTCTATCCAAATCGTCAGCGAATAGCGAGTCAGGTTTTACATATTTCTTTCTGTTATTTGTGCTCCTTCGGTCCAGAGACATTTTTTCTTTCGACTCTCTTGTATTTGGAATGTTTCTTCTTGTTGACTCTATAGGATCTAGAGTTTTGTAAGGATGGGGATGGGATGAAGATCTTAATTTGTTTATCTGGAATTTTGGATAGACGCTCTTGGCCTTGAATAGTTTGGTCAATACATCTTTCCTTTCCGTCTGGATCTTTGATATTACTGTACCTCTGGGAATAGTGGTGGTTGTACCTGACGTATTTAGTACCATTATTGGAAAATCTCTTCGTATATTTATTTCCACGATGCCATCTTGTACTTCTATGTGTGGATCTCCTCTATTTCTTTCATTTTCAATTTGTGATATGTATACAGCCTGTTTTATGTCAAAGTATGGAGATCTTTTTATTTTAGCTCTGGTTAGAGTTACTGAATTCGGTTTCAGAGTAACCGGTGCCGCAGTTCGAACCAGGGTCGCGATATGGATATCGTCCTGAAATGGTACATATGTATTGTTCACTTTTAGTTGTTTTAAATCAAAGTATATCCTCACATTATTTTTGATGAGGAAGTCTCTTCCTATTATGAAGTTTCTTGATAATCCTCTCGTTATAATGAAGTTATGGCGTAGAATTTCTCTTCCCATTTTAAATGTCAAATAAGCCGTTCCCACTGCTTTTAGTGCTTGACCTGTTACTGATTTCATTTGTACTGTTCTTCTGGAAAAATTTGCCATGTGTTGAATTTGATAATACAGCTTCTCCCGGATAAGACTTACAATTGCTCCTGTGTCTATTAACGCTCTAAATTGTTGTTTTCCTATTTCTATTATACATGAACTGGGGTCTGGACAAATGTTGAGATTTGCTTGTTCGTTTCTGTCTTTCATTTTTTCATTTAGAGATCTCTTTTTTTCGGCCGTCACATCCGATCTCTGCTAATGTGGAGCCGTCCCGTTTCCCGACCTTCTTGTTGCTTGGGAAAAGTTGTTTCTATTTTGTTGGGGTCTTCTTGGGTAGTTTTCTGGATAGTGGACTTGGCGTTGATATTCACCGTTGTAATTGTTTTGGGGTAGGTAGTGGTTTCTCGAACTCATAGATTGGTACTGGGGTTTTCTACATGTCATTGAACCATGACCCACGGATCCACAGTTGTAGCAGGTTGGTGGTTGCATCAAGGGTTCTATATGGTGTATCTTATGCTCTCTTTCATTTGGTTGTGGTAAGGAGTGTCTTAGTTCTCTGTGTGTGTTATTTGATCTTCTGTGATATTCTTGATTTCGATTCCAACGAGGTCTAGCATGGTCTACTTCCATAGGTTGATGAGGCGATGGTTCATATTGTTGATGCTGAAATAACGGTTCATTTTGCGTACGTTGGTAGAATGGTTCAGGTTGAGGATGCTGGCATTCATGGTTTAGCAATGGCAATCTTCCAATCCTCTGCTGAAATCTTTTTTTGACATTTTCCTCATTAACTGCTATCTGGATGGCCAGTGTAATTGACTGAGGATCTTTTCTTAACATGTGCATTTTCAGAGAATCTGAATAGAGGCCATCGACAAAAATTCCCACTAAGTGTTTCTCGAGCTCGGTTGTTGGTATGCTACCTCCCACGAAAGCATCTTAAGCTAAGTTTAAGAGTCGGTCGCCATACATCTGCACCGATTCCATTTTCTCTTGCCTTATCATTCTCAAAAGTGTCCAAGCGTGCTCGGCGTCCGTTATGTTAGAATATCGTGACACTAGCACTCTTTTCAATTCCTCAAAGGTTTCACTTGGGTAGGCCTTCGCTCTTCTTCTCACAAAATCAGTTATCAATCCTTCCGATGATAAAAAACACTATTTTCTTTTTTTCCAAATCTGTTGTGGCGTCAATAAGGTAAGCAAACTTATCCATATCCACCATCCATTGTCTAAATTTCATGGGGTCACCACTAAATGGAGTTATGAAGTTTTTAATGGTTCTAAATTTAGCATGTTGATCTACATGTTGTAACGTGTCAGTCATGTTTTGTAACACCATCAAATTTATATCTCCTTGCTCTGGCGGAAGCGGTACTTGTTTCTTTTTAGTTACATAACCTATAATTGACAAGTTCGAGTTCACAGCATAAATATATTTAAGTTGGCGGTATCAATATATTTATAGGTTGCTGTGTCAAGTTTGAGTTAACTGGATGATCCTCCAGAGGTATTGCTTAACTTGATCAAAGGGGTACGGGATCCAGGTTCGTATTCAGATTTTGATAGTTGGAAGTAATCACAATGTAATATAAAAGGCAGTACGGTCCATTTTTTTCCTTATAGAGTTCCTAAACAATGTACAAGTCAAACTCAACAACTTCCAACAGCAGTTTAAGCAAAGTCCGACGTTGTATATGAAAAGTTTATTATAGCTTCTTTCAGATGTATGGCGGTAAATTACAAGATGATCCTATTCTCAATTCAGTAACATTCGTTTCCTCATACGAAATCATCTCATAAAATCCATTAGGGCATTTGATGAGCTTATGTATATCTATTTCATCCTGTCTACTATGCGTAAGTCTAAGTCGAGACCTTTTACCAACCTGAAGTATATGTTGTCATAGGGCTAGGGGTCAGGTTAGCCATTTTTTCTCTTGCCAATATAAAGTGGCGGTCAGCAAATCTGCTAGGAACCTAAGGCTCTTGGACTATCCAGAATGACCTGGCTTTGGCTCCTGGCTTTTACTCTTCTTTGACTCTTCTTTTGACTCTTGTTTGGCTCTCTTTTGCTAAGGGTTTTGGGCGTCAATATATACAAACTGGTTCCAAAGACTGTTTGGGGGAAGGTACTTTGATTTGTCAATACGGACATTCCACTAGTTTTGTCGATGTCATATTTACGTCACAAGTTTCTACACAAGTTTCTATGATAGCGAATGGTATAAGCTTTTATTCGAGGGTATTATTATATCTGTTTAGAGGTTTTCAGGTCTCGTATCATTTCCTGTAACTGTCTAGAAGTCTTTATTTTAAAATGTCGATAAGAGGCTATGTGAAAATTACGTCATCAATAACTTGCGTACTGAAATTATTTAAAGGATAATTACTAAACTACTAATGTGATCATCATTCCGGTTACACATGCACATGTGCAGCTCCCCTGAAATATTTCTTCAAATTAGGTTTTGGTTAACTCAACTCACATATTCATGTCACAGAAGAAAAAAAAATATAACGATAAAAGATATAACGAAAGATATAACGATATAAGATATAACGATATAAAATATAACGAAATAAGAAAAAACGATATAAGATATAACGAAAGATATAACGATATAAGATATAACTTCTTCTTCTTCTTCTGCGTTCGGTTTGTAGTCATGCTAAATCTGCAGGCCTGTCGCCAGGACGAAGTCCACAGTCTTTTCCAGGTCGGCGCGGCAGCCCCATAGCTTCTGCTGGAGCTCATCACCTTTTGGCCAGGTCGTACGTCGCAATTTATCATGGGTTGGACAGTTCTGGAGAATGTGTTCTGGAGTCTGGATATCAGTTCCACATGGGCATTCATTCGTGTGGGATATCTTGAGGCGATAGAGATGTCCAAGTAATCTGCAGTGACCAGTTCTCAGGCGGAAAATTGTCGTCTGTTGGTGTCTGTTTAGGTGGTGGATTGGGTCATCTCTGCTGTATATATGCCCTTCCTCCTTCCACTGATTTTTGTACTTGTTGTGGATGATGGTTTTTGCTTCCCGATAGGGCAATGGGTGGCTGTATTGTTCCATTTTACTGCCACTTCTTGATAGAGCATCTGCTTTCTCATTACCAGCGATTCCACAATGGGCAGGTAACCACTGAAGGGCAATGGTTGATGACCTTTGGATGATGTTAAGCTCAGATCTGATCTCATTCATCATGTTATCATTTCTGGTGTTTTGTATTGATTCAAGTAATGATCTGCAGTCAGTGAAGATTACTATCTTAGCTTGTGGCTGCTGTTCAGGTCTGGTGAGGATCTTCAGGGCTTGCAGTAGTGCCATAGCTTCTGCCCTAAAAATGCCTCCTCCACCGTTCTTTACTGCTCCCTCAGCAGATCCATCTGTGTATGCATGTGTCCACTCCTTCGGGTTGTACTTTTCTTCAATCATTTCTTGAGCCAAAGTTTTTAGTTGTTGAGGGGTCAGGTGGCCTTTATTTTTTATTTCAGGGACTTCTGTGATGATAGATATATTTCCATGGCAGTCGTCTGGCTCCTCGTAATCAATTAACATTTCAATCTCAGTAGATCGATTTGGGAGGAGGTCTTCATGGCATCGATGCAGATGTTTGGAGATGTTTAGGAAGCTGGTTCTTTTCAGCCTGTTCTTTGTCACACTATGGAGTTTGGCATGCATTGGATGACTTGGCATTCGTAGAAGCTTCTCACTGTGAGTGAATACCTTTTCCTCACGTCTGTCATCAAGAGAGCGGATGTTGGTGTATCGCTCCATTGCCTGGATTGGAGAAGTCTTCATCCCTCCAGTGATTAGTCTAAGGCCTGAATTTTGCACTTTCCCTAGACATTCTGTGTTTGTTTTAGATGCTGTGGTCCAGGCTGACATGCCATATTCAAGTACAGGTCTGACTGTGCCTGTATAGACTTTTTTAAGTATGTTGGTATTTGCCCCCCAACTTGTGCCAGCCAGTTTCTTCATAATAGAGAGCTTTCTTATTGCTCTCTGTTCTACTGCTTTTATGTGCTGCTTCCAGGTGAGTCTCTTATCCAACTTGACTCCTAGGTATGTTGGGTTTTCCTCGATTGGAAGTTCACTTCCATTTAGCTGCAGTTTGATCGTTTCTTGGCGATTTGACAGAGAGAAGCAGGTTGCTACTGTCTTGGAGAGGTTTATCTGTACTCCCCAATCTGATGCCCAATCTGATAAGATATAACGATATAAGATATAACGAAATATATAACGATATAAGATATAATGATATAAGATATAACGAAAGATATAACGATTTAAGATATAACGAAAGATATAACGATATAAGATATAACGATATAAGATATAGCGATATAAGATATAACGATATAATGTATAACGATATGAGATATAACGATATAAGATATAACGATTTAAATGTCAGTTCGCAGTACTACTCACCCTCTTCTTTCCCAACGCGACCACACGCAATCATCATCATCGTGTTCCTTTTCGCTTTCCATGGAGCAAGGAGCCATAATTGCTGCTAGATCCCTTGCAGGAAGCCCGCGAGAAGCATTCCAATGTTATTGTAGCAGTGGTTTCTGGGGGCTATTTGTTTTACAAGATGAGATTGCCAGCGCCTATGTACAAGCTCATATTAGTCGCCTTATACGACATACCTGAGGGAGCAGTATTACTATTCTCTCTTTGTCTCATACGAGATTCCCTGAACTCCACTGGACACTATCAATACACTAGTGTCAAAGCCCGTCATAAGACGGGAATTACATTCAAAAGCACCAATACCTAACGGCAATTTTACTTATTCAAAAGCATTTTAAAAAACCAAAATATTTGTTTTACATCTGATGTTAAAAGTCTGAACATAACAGAAGAGCATCTTGATTTTCTGTTGTTTTAAATCTGGTACAACGTAAATCATGGATCTAAGAAAAGATCTAAGATCGTGGAAAAGCTTTACGGGGATTCAAATATCCGCAAACTGACTACTGCTTTCTTTGAGAACATTCAACAGGGCGTCTAAGAGTGTACGAAGAAGAAGAAATCATGGATCTCAGCATCTTCCTTTCTCCAGTTCATGTACTATTTATCAGTTGTGTTGTTGACTTCTTTCCATACAGTATAATCAAACTGTTCATGCACACCGTCATTTGCGCATTCTTCTTTGGTAAGTGTTACTATTTTTGGGAGAGTACTGTTGCTGTGTGTTTCAGTTATACGCTGTTCTGTTAGTACTTCTGTTACTGTTGAATATTGGTGGTGGGTGTTGAATGGAAAGATAGTGCTACTGTCTGGCACAGCTGACAATGTTGACGTCAGCAAGGTCGGGCTTACTGTTAGTGGCCGACAGGCATGTAAAATATATTGAATGAATGTCATGGGCTCTTTAAATTCGTACGTCTCTGATGCCACCCACACAACAGCAACATTGGGTCAGGAAATAGACCAACTAGTTTCAACTTCTACACAGTTTATTTACGACAGCAACATAAACATCAGGAACAGTACACTGTCACAAGTGATGATGGTAAACATGTAGTAATCCATGGCAGTAAGTTGCAGACAAATAGCAACTCATCACAAATCATATATTTCAGGAAAATTGGTTACAGTACACTGTCACAAGTGATAATGGTAAACACGAAGTAAGAGCATTTTCCTTACAACGTTGTTCGTATTGTAATGAGTTTATCTTATCTTCTAGCTCCTTTTTCTCCTTCTCCAGTTGAGATTGTCTTAATTTATTCTCATGAGGAAGAGCTAATGTTTCTATTCTCTTCATCTCAGCTAATTCTTCATCTCTCCTCGTTTCAGCCAATTTCTCTACCCGCTTCATATCCACCAAATGCAATTCTGTTTGATGTCACAGAGAGTTTATTGGTCGTAAATTGCCTATATCCTCTTCTTTTTCTTTCACCCGTATCCTCTATTTTTATTATCACTCTTTACCTTTTTCCTGTATTTTTCGCATCCATTCGTTTGCGAGAAATAAAATTTTTCCCATTCTCACTTTCGCCAGTTTCGTTTCTCATTTAGAAACGCATTTCATGGCTGATTAAACGAGTAACATTTTACGTAACGTGTAGTCCCTTGGACCAGACGATTTGGCGTGAGAATGCATTCGGTCAATCGCTGCAAATTGACGAAATAACTGTGAATATTTGGCTATCTCAAGACATAGGGCCGACATATCGTCTGCTTTCTCACCTGTCAAAACGTAGTTTCTCGGTGAGCGCTGAGGTGAGGCGTGAATCCTGACACCTCCCCAGCGCAGTATTTAGACATTTGTCTAGTATTTTGCATCTGACACGTAGTTCCCTCGGTAGATTCTCAGTGTCAGGGTGGAGAAGGTGCCATCACACATTCGCCCAGAATGATCATTTTGGCGGTAGGTGCGAAAACTGCCCCTGCATTGCAGACAAGTTGTCTACATTTGCATCTGACACGTAGCGCTACGGCCGTTTCTTAGACGGAGGTGTCAGAGACGCAAAGTGGCAGTTACGACAGCCTCTTGGAGTTACCGTAATTGTTATAGACGGAAAGGGGGATTATTTCGTTTCGCGAAATTAAACGTTTACCTCTTTGTCTGGAAATAGATATTAACGAGAGTTTGAAACTTTCTTTTCATTCTCCAACTTGCAGTAGACAGAATCACTCGTGCTAGTGAATGAAGCTTGTATAGCGAAGTCATTAGTTTCTCGTCAAATTTTGCCGAGCTTCTAAATACCTATCTAGTGAATTATCCTAGTCGTTGTGAAACTGTAATTCTGTTTGGAGGTAAAATATCATATATTATATTCTAGTATTTTGTGAAGTGTTTAAAGTGTTAAATCGCTTATTTTATTTCTCTAGTTAGATTTGGCGAAGAGCGCTTAATTTATATAGTCTGTATTATTTTATAGTGACGAATTACAGTGGAAAACAGAAATTATATTTCTAGCTTAAACTCAGTCGGCTAATAAAGGAATTTAATTTTACTGCTAAAATAATCAGACGAGAATAAACTTTCTAAACTAACTTATAAATGCTAGAAGCCTCATGAGTGTTGACGGAATACGCACGTATTCCTAATTCACGAGGATAGATGATTTTTATATATAACTTATTTAACGGGAAAATTTAAATGATAAGTCAAGCACTACGCTTGCAATTTAAAATTATCAGTTATATCCGAGTTATAGTATGTATAATTATTTTATATGTGTTTTATCCATTTATATATATATAGTGAAACTGTGGTACCCAAACTTTGCCAGCGTTTGAGTAAAAGAGATAAATATGTGAAGAAAACAACAAACATTCTTATCTTAAAGATTTGATGTATAACTTTTACAAGAACTTTAAGAGGTTAAAGAAGTAACGGGTCATCGAGCCTGATTTGATTCTTCCTGAGTAAACTCTAGTCATTTTTCCGCCTTGGTGGCAAGTAACATATTTTAATCAGTAAATTTCCCGACACTGTTGACAAGTGGTGGTGTTACCAACTAAATTCCTATATTGAGAAAAGGTGCCGACCTGACATTCCTCATTCGTTTGAAATCTAAGATGTTGACACTGTGCTAGCTATAAACGCTCGTGCCTGGAAAATTTTATGTGACTTAAACAGACATCCAAAACAATAGTATTCCCAAGAGAACGGTCCCGGAAGTAGTGAATTCAACCCGTCTTTTTGGACCTGGGGTTTTCTTGGCCAAGATTACCATTGAAGATTCTGTATGGGCAAGTCCTAAAAATATTTTTTTGTTGTTGCTGAAAAATGCACGTGAGCACAGTTGAATGAATAGAGTGAATGCAGGACTGAGCGATCCCTTTATGGTGGTATTTTGACACCCATTCATTTTGCTGTCATAACATTTCTTTATGCAAGGTATTGCTAACTATATATATATATATATATATATATATATATATATATATATATATATATATATATATATATCTATATATTCCCTTATACTAGATCAGAGTATCCAGTCTGTTCATACCTTAAAGGGGAAGAATTTTAGACAAAATAATATGTATCTGTGACTCTTTGGGGGCTATCACTTTCTTCTAACGGGTCGGTGAGCTATACATTGAGGGAAGGATCATACCAACGGGTCTATCATTCTTGTAGCATTTCTTGATTTTTTGTTTATGATTTTTTTTTGTATATGCTTGATGTGATTTGATATGTTGTGAGAGAAGATTAGTCTTGATAAATAAACTACTCATAAAATTTAGTCCAGCGTGTCGGTCAGTTCGTTTTTCCCAAACGATTCATATAATCATTGTCATAGTGTTTCCCAAGTCTGTACGTCTAACTGTCGTCTTATGTGTGTATGTATGTGAGTGGATATATATATATATTTCATATATATGTGTGTAGACTGTCTGACTCAATCTAAATTCTGTCGTAGAAGATAGGTGAAAGAGAGAAGATTTTCTTGATTTCAGAGACAGCCTCAACCACATTTCTACCATCTCACTCGTGGAAACCTATTACTATTACTACTTCTCACTGTGACTATCACTTATTCTAATCTATTCAGAAGGGACCAACCCAAGTCTTAATTCTCCTATCAAAAATCTACGACATTTGACTCTCCTTAGATAATTCTTCTTTCCTCTTAAATTCATACCACTCTGGAGTACATCTTCTCCTCTCTTCCGATGCTCTGACTGCATACACTACTAAAGTCTCACCCTTCAAACCTTGTAACCTTCCAAGATCTATAAAATACTCTAATATAGACATCTTTGCTAATTTTATAAGTACTTAACTTATCTAAGATATTTTGTAAGAATAATCTTATCCCTAATTAGTGGGTGGCAAGTCCTTGCTCATAGAAATTGTATACAAATATAGCATATAATTATAAATCAATCATTAAGTGTATAACATTAAGACAAGAAATACATGATGAAGGTACGGAAAATGACACAAACCAAGACGAAATACCCAAGACAAATGATAACGTTCGCAGAATCAAATAAACAAGAAAGCAGAACTAAAGAAAAAATATTGCAAAGAATGCAATGACACTGCGAGAGGAGTGACAAGACAAGCAACAGCACAGTGTATAAAGAAAAAAAATTTGTATAGAAATAAATGATAGTAAGATTGAGAATGACAATCACAAACAAATTTATCAAGAAACTAAGGCTTACTTACTTACTTACTTACTTAGTCGTTCATCTTCTACCGTGAGGTGTAGAGGTTTGGAAGAGAGAGCGCCAGACTATCCTATCGGCTGTCTTCTTACTGGCCTGGTTCCATTCTAGTCCTCGGTCCTTCAAAGATTGTCTAAGGCACAGAGAAAAAATATCACAATAACGACAATAAAACAGTTCGTCACACCTAAACAATGGTGTCACAGATCACCGAACACAGTGGACTGAAAATCCTTCAGCAAAAATTCGCTGGATTTTCCACTGCGGGAAATCCGCAACAGTGTCCCTAAAGAACGCTCACGTAGGCCCTGGAATGAAAACTGGGATGTTTCCTACCGTAAGACACCTCCCATCCAAACCCGCATAAAACAAGGAACATAGAACAATAAGAAGATAAAATGGTACACATTATAAAGAAAGGCTCACTAACGCATACAGTGGCACAGTGCACATACAAAAAAACCACTTATCTGCAATAAAGAATTCCCGGCCTTCGCGACAACGACCACGATGGGCATCGGGTGTCACACTGTATGTTGCAGTCCAACGTTGATAGGTACAGGAGCTCATAGTTGAAAACGAAATTCAAACGAAATACTTGACATCTAGTCTTGACATCGGACGCTGAAATCTTGACTTGGCAACCTTGTACTTCTAGATTTTGGTAAATAACCCATGTCACTGGAGACACCACTTCTGTTGCTGCGTGTTTCAATTATAAGCTGTTCTGTTAGTACTTCTGTTACTGTTGAATGTTTGTGGTGGGTGTTGAATGGAAAGATAGTGCTAGTGCTACTGTCTGGCACAGCTGACAATGTTGACGTCAGCAAGGTCGGGCTTACTGTTAGTGGCCGACAGGCATGTAAAATATATTGGATGAATGTCGTGGACTCTTTAAATTCGTTCGTCTCTGATGCCACCCACACAATAGCAGCGTTGGGTCAGGAAATAGACCAACTAGTTTCAACTTCTACACAGTTTATTTACGACAGCAACATAAACATCAGGAACAGTACACTGTCACAAGTGATGATGGTAAACATGTAGTAATCCATGGCAGTAAGTTGCAGACAAATAGCAACTCATCACAAATCATATCTTTCAGGAAAATTGGTTACAGTACACTGTCACAAGTGATAATGGTAAACATGTAGTAATCCATGGCAGTAGGTGGTAGAAAAATAGCAACTCATCACAAATCATATCTTTCAGGAAAATTGGTTACAGTACACTGTCACAAGTGATAATGGTAAACATGTAGTAATCCATGGCAGTAGATTGCAGACAAATAGCAACTCATCACAAATCATATCTTTCAGGAAAATTGGTTACAGTACACTGTCACAAGTGATAATGGTAAACATGTAGTAATCCATGGCAGTAGGTTGCAGACAAATAGCAACTCATCACTAATCATATCTTTCAGGAAAATTGGTTACAATACACTGTCACAAGTGATAATGGTAAACATGTAGTAATCCAAAAAATCCATGGCAAATAGAATAATATATATAAACTCTTCCTCTCAAAAAAAAAAAAATATGTTCACACTATTTTTTTTTTTTTAAAACCTTTATTCGGTCATGATTGCAACATCAATGTTATTTACAAGAGATAAAATTTGTACAAATTCTAAATAATATAAGATATTTGGTCTGGGCTACTCCCCCCTCTTATCCCCAAGTAAGTAATAACAACAAGCAAACAATATTATAACAAATCAAAGACAAAAGGACGCAGAAAATATTTCGCAACAAAGCCCTATCAAATCCAAAAGTCCCAACAATATCCCAAACAACTATCATAGTAACTACAAATCAGTAACAATCAAAGTGTAAAATTATTGGATGATGAAACAGAATGAAAATGAGGCCATGAAGGTTCTAAGTACATCGACACCCTACCATGAGATGAATGATGAAGACATATGTGATACAGGTATTTGATATTTACAGAAGAAGTATTTACATCCAAAGCCACATGCTTTGTTCTATTTACATTCTATAGTTGAACAACAAAGTATTTAAGGCTAGGCGTATAACACTAAGGAATTTTAAAGTTGTTCTGTTATGTCTTGCGTCATGCGTTCATATATTTGTGTAAATATTGTACTGTCGTAATGTCTACCGTCATACACGGCCCTATTTCTACACGTCCAAACAAGATACCTAAAGTCAGCTAGTAAAGTCAGTAGTTTAAGTTCTGTCAGTCTCGACATTTGTGGTAATGTATTCAACATGACCGCTCGGTACATGTTGAGTGGATGTTGTGTCTTGGATACTATTAGTGTTCTTAGTTTGTTTAGAGTAGGTACCACTGTTTTACATGTGTAAAACAAGTGGTTTTCTGTCTCTATAATGTTGTCACTACACAGTTTACATTTTGGTGCTAAACTGTTTGCCTTTATTGATGATTTGTTAGCAAGTGGTGTTAAACTGTGTAGTAGTCTGAAAGTGACTTCCCTTGCTTGCGGTTTGATGTCTATTGCATGAATGTTTGTGAAACTCTGTGTGTAATCGGTTATAAAAAAAGTTGTACCCTCTTCGTGTGTTCAGAGGTGTTTCCTGTGCTGCGACTAGAAGTTTGTATATAAGTTTAGTGTCTTGTTTTATTAAATGTTTATCCCCTTCTAAATTTTGTAGACATATTGCGTAAAAGGGTGGTGGTGTACCAAAAAAATGGGATTGATTATTATTTAGTTTACAAAAATTTGATAGTCTTAACCCAATGTAGTAATGTGCCAGCGGGTATAGACCCGGGCTTTTTGTAACTTCCCCTATGTATTTAATTCTTAAGGCTTTAATTTTAGTGTTGATATCCTGTAAGGCAATCCCCCCTTTATTTTTAGGTTGCATTAGAGTAGCATGTTTAATACTGTGCCAAGTATTCCTAAAAATGAAGGTCCTAATTAGTTTATTTATTTCTGTTATAATCGTTTTTGGTACAATCTGTATGTCTGCTATATAAATTATTTTTGGCATAATAAAACAATTAACTATAACACTTCTTCCAAAAATGGTGGCCGTTTTGTATTTATAAAGTTCTAGCATCTTTTGAATTTTCTCTAACAATTTTGTCCATGTTTCTTTGTTGGGGTCTTGTGGATTGAAAGAAAAATTTATCCCATAAATTTTGATTTTATTCACTTGTGTTAATTGAAAAGGGAAGTCTGATCTATTGCCCCATCTACCTATTCCCATTATACTAGATTTTTGAATGTTTAGTTTGGATTCGCTAGCGTATCCAAACTCTGTAAAGACCTCTAATATATTTTTTTATAGAATCCTTTGTTGTTGGAAAGAATATAGTATCATCGGCGTAGGCCAACAGTTTCCTTTCCCCTATACCGGGGACGAAAGTTCCCGTGATATTTGTATCTTGTCTTATTCTTTCCAAAACAGATTCTAATGTTATTATATATAACAGGGGCGACAATGGGCACCCTTGTCTCTCTGATCTCGTTAATTTGAAGGAGTTGGTTAAACTGTGGTTAACCAATATTCTACTTTCAGGTTTGTTATATAAAATTTTAATCCAAGTTCTAAAGTATTCCCCTACGTTATTTGCTTTAAGACTTTTATGTAGGAAGGCATGTGATACTCTATCAAATGCCTTTTTCTGGTCTAAAGATAATATGGCGCTCTGGCACTGCCTATCATGTGTGTATGTAATCAAGTCTCTAATAAAATGTGTGTGTCTACAAATGTTTCTACCATGTACACTACACTGTTGATCTTCGTGTATTATTGCGTGCATGTGTGGCTTAAGCTTCAGGGTAAGTGCTTTGGCTAGAATTTTATAATCAACATTTAAAAGGGAGATAGGTCTAAAATTCTTAATTGACTTTTTGTCATTACTGTCTTTAGGGATCAGGGTAATATATGACTGATTTGAACTTTCCGGGAGTTCCCCTTTTAGAAATGCTTCTTCAAATGTTTAGATTAGGATGGGGCCTAAACATGGAAAGAAAAACCTGTAAAATTCTGCTGTTAGCCCATCTGGCCCGGGTGCTTTATCTTTTTGAAAAGTACTAAGGGCCCCCTGCAAATTGTCTAAAGTTAAAGGTTGGTTTAGCCTTTCACTTTCCTCATCACTTAGACACTTTGTGTATTGTAAAAATTTATCTTGTATGTTTGCGTCACTTTCTTCTTTAGTATATAGCTGCTTGTAGTATTCGAAGAAAGCGTGACTGATGTTGGTATTGTCTGTGTGCTGTTTTCCTTTCATGTCAATTATTTTGTGTATCTGTCTACTGCGCTGAACATTTTGTTCAATTGCTAAATATTGCCTACTAGGGATTTCCTGTGATATAGTGTATAATTTTGTCCTAAGTAGCGCTCCCTGGTAGGTATACTGCCTATATTGATCTAACTGTTCTTCTAAGGTTTGGATGTGAGGGTTCGTGTTGTCTAAACTTTTGGTTAAACTAATTGCTTCTTCTAAAATCCCCTCTTCTTTTTTAAACTTCCTATGTATAAGTGTAGCCAAAATCTGTGTCCTATCTCTTATTGTATTTTTTAACATGTCCCAATATTGTGCGATGTTATTATTGGGAATGTCTTGTGCGTAACCTTGTATTAGTTGTGTTATTTGTTCTGTGTAATAAGTATTTTTAAGTAGATTGTTGTTAAATTTCCAATGTGGGGATCTCTTTACTTGTTTGTGCGTGTGCCCCGTACTTAAGGATGTGTAGACTGCCTTGTGGTCTGTAAATTTAAGAGTACTTTCTATATGGTATGTTTTGTGTATATTGTAGGTACTAGATGCATATATTCTGTCCAGTCTTGATGCCCGTCTCAAATATGGGTTTGTTTTGTCATAATATGTAAAGGTTTGTTTGTGAGGCTCTATTTTCCTGTATACGTCCGAGAGGTCGTGTTCGTCTAGCATAGTACGTATTTGTCTTAAGAGCAAAGACTTTTCTCGTGCCTGTGCTCCTACCACGAAGCTCCTAGACAAATCTAGGTCAGACAGGACACAATTAAAGTCTCCGCCCAAAAATTTTTCTAGTCCCTTTGTAATGTTTTGTTAGAGTGTCATGTAATTTGTCATAGAAACTAGGTCGTTCGTATGTTGTCGCTGGTGCGTATATGTTGATGAGCGTGTGTGTGTCTTGTTTGTTGTGTTTGTTTTGTATTTGGATTATGGCAGTTCTGCCACAATTATCCGTTCTATAATGTACTGCTTCCCAGTCTTCATTGATTTGTAGAATGGCTACACCACTACCAAGACTGGTACCTAAGGCGAACCAAACATGTTTAAGGCCTAACTTAGTTACTATTTGACCGGCATGATAGTCTGTAGTAACACCGGTTTGCTGTAAAAACACAAAATCCGGTTTGTCTTTTTTAATCAGTTTAATTACATGGTCTAGTTTATTTCTCAAACCATTGATATTGAGAGATATTATCACTAGACTACATGACGGAGTGGTAAGCAGAGGTTGGCCATCCGTTATAAACTGTCTACCTGGCAAAGTGGCAGAGTGGTCACTTGCCATATCTAAACTATTTGACGTAGTGGGGACTGAGTGCAGACCACTACTCTTACTTAAAATATCTGACGAAGCGGGGACTGTGAGCGGACCACCCGTCATAAGTGAACTTAACGTGCTAGTTGATAACTTCCTGTGTGCTATACTAGTTACACATGGCAAAGTGGTAGGCTGGCCACTTGTACATAACCTACCCGGCAGAGCAGTGACTGTGAGCTGACTGCCTGTCCTGACTAAACCACTTGATAAGTTCCTGTTTACATTGTTAGACCAGACGGTGCGTAAGGGCTGACCGATTGACCTAATTCCTTGACTGCTAGACAGAATAGTGAGTGAGGACTGGCTATTCGTCGTTCCGCCCTGATAATTCGGGCCAGGCGCAGGCAAAGCCGCGCCGTCAGACCCTCCCGCCCTGACGGGGGGGAGGGTTGGCTGCCTAAATAAAACTGGGCGCATTTAAAAGTGTAAAAGTGCGTGCATGTAAGAACTAAACAGCAAAAAAACTATTTACATTAACACAACTCTTAAAAATACATTTTAACACCACTCCTAAACTATAGGGGTTGGCACACTTTACTGTAGTAAAATACATTATTATTTTTATTTTTATTATGAAACGTTGTACTTGGGTCCACTTGAGGGGGCACATCTTCCCACGCACTGGTAGTCTACTGTTCAAACTTCTAACAGGCTCACAGGGGAGGATAACTTCGGGGTGCAGCTTAGGCGTGCCTTCACATGCACCGTTCGCCATCAGACCTCTCACTTGTCTCACCTGCTCAAAGCTCGAACAAAACTGCTTGCACTGGGCCCCAGTGCAGGGAAGAAAGGCTTGTAAGTGTAGACTCATGCGTCGCTCACGTCGTCAAAAGGCTGGCCGTCTATGAAGAGGCTGGCTTGCGACATCATCGCCTCCATGTCTTCATCTCCTTCTGTCTCTGTCGCCCAACTTATACAAACCTGGGTGTTTGTTGGCGTTGGCGCCTCTGGAACTCCAGATCCTACCGGTGACCCTCCTACAGGGCTATTTGGCCGAGATGTACTGCGTTCATCGACGACAGGTGTCGATAATACCCATCTCGGGGATGGCTCTGGGGTTGGCGCCCTTGGTGATGTTGGCAGGTCACTTTTACTAGGGGAGCGCTTGCTCGGCGACCTGCTGTCACTACGTTTAACTTCCTTAGACCTCACACGCTCTGTTGCCTGGAGCAGGAATCTCTTTCTATTTATTTCTTTCTTTTCCTTCTTGTTGTTTATCACCTTTGTATATCCATCACCCTCCCTGGCATCTGGGCTATCTGGCGCGGGACTCTCCTCTCGGCGGTTATGCTTAACTGGTGTCGCCCTGCCTTGCTCTGCCGGCGTTTTGTCAACCACAGTTCCTCCCTCCTTTGTCTGTTTAGCCTGGGTGGGGGCCGCCCGCTTCCTTGGGCACTGGCTGACCCAATGATCATCACCCCCACACACCGCACACTGGATCCTTCTTCCTGGTAGGGACACCCATACTCTTTGAAATTTTTCTACCGGACCTTCCATCTTAATATTGACAAAGTGTGGTATCTGGTTCGTGGACGGTTTGTACAAGAAGTTCCACTTGTCGTGGGCGGTCGTAATTCTCGATACTTCAGCTTCCTTGTCCCCTGTCACTGCCGCTGCAAGTCGCTGGACCGCTTCCGCTTTCACGGTCGGAGGCATCCAATTGAGGGTTCCCTTGGACTTTTCTTTGTCCAAATGCTCAATGTACACACTCATGTGTGGGTTCGACCATTCAAGTTTCCTACCATGTAGGCCAGCGTAGTGCTTCATTTGAGCTGCTGTTGTCAGCGTGGCGAACCACTTGAAAGGGCTCGCAAACTTGTACAAAGTGGCTACACCACTTGTTCCAACTCCCGCTGGTCCGGCCAGAATGCTGGCAATCAAGGAGTAGGAGGCTCTATTCGCCTGTGGCCCCGTAATTGATATGACCAGTGTTCCTGGTTTATGCATCTCACCTCCTTCAAAATCCTTCTCCATATTCATGACAAATATTGGCACAGATGGTGCAGACATTCTATATAATATTTCCGTTCTTGGCCCTGACACCAATTTGGAAACAAAAACACAGTTCACAGGTGTTAGTTAAGCTAAACACTTAACTAACACAAACAAGTCCTGGAAAAGCACACCACAATCCAAGAAAACTGAACATGCGGACACGACCGCTCAGCAGCGAAATGGTCACACTAGCGAGACTATCTCGTCTCGAAGCTCTGCCAAAAAACCTAATGACCGAGATTATTCGTTCTCAGTACAACTCAGTAACTTCGCTCAGGCGCGAACTCACAGCTTGAGATGTGAGCTCAGCTCATCCGTATCTCTCCCCAAACTACTCAGAACATTTGAACACTTTCTTTATTTTTTTTCAAAAAACTAACTCATACTCAGTTGAGCTATGTTCCAAAAATACAGTACACAAAGCACCCAAATAAAAAAATCATCTTATTACTTTAAACGTGCTTACTCGCGTGTCTATAAAAAATCAGACCCGTACATAATAATCCCAAACACTTAACTCCCACTAAAAAAACATGACTTAACAGATTACATATAAGGGAAACAATACAATTAATGTCTAACTTTCAACCAAAGTTGCATCCCTTAGCGTTACTCACTGATAGAAAAAGCTGGGATTTTATACATAGGATTCTACAAATATAGACAGAGTAAAGTCACCCTGAAATCCATGAGACAAAGCCGAACATTACACATTAAACGATCCTTGTAATAGTGATTTTCTTAATTTTCTTCAATTACTGTGACCCATGGCGTAGACGAGTATGTCTCTCTATGACTTCTGTATCCAATGACGTTTATCAATTCTGTTGAATTCTTTCCACACCACGAGGTTAAGCCGGCTTGTGTCTTCCGTCTTTTTTCGTCCTGTGTCTCTTTCCTCTTCGTCTTTTTGTGTTGTTACATTATAATCTATCTTACATCTTCTGATAGAATACCCAAAGAAAATGGATTGCCTCCTTATCTGAGAAATACGCTTTCTTTACGCAATCTCTTCTTCCCCATTACTCGTTTAGGTATCCTAGGTTACTAAAGATTCTTCTGTTAAATCAAATCTCTTTAACTTTGTTTATTTCCAGATTGTCCATGACTTACGTCCATAGGACATGACTAACTCTATATAACACTGAAGAACTCTTTTTCTTACTTTCATTGGCAAAGATTAGTTGCATAGAACATTTTTAATTTTGTGGAACTCTGCTTTTTTTCTACCGCAGTAGCGCAGTGGTTAGTGCTTTGGCTTCCTAACTCGGTGGTCCATGGTTTAGTTCCCAGTTGAGGTGGGATTTTTTAGCCCGCAAACGGCTCCAATCTCATGAATTGGGTACCAGAGCACCTTTGGGATAGTAGGTTAAGGCGGCTGGCTGACCACATCACCCCTAGTGTGCCGAAGTTCAAGACAAATATGGGCCTAACACCAGATTCCCAATATGCCTCAATGGACGTATAACGGGATTAGTTCCTTTACCCCCCCCCCCCCCCTTTTCCGTTTTTGCTTGGGCTATTTCACTCTTTACCTCTTTAGATGCAGCTTCCAGCGGATGTTATTCACGTGGATGGGTATTTGAAATCATTGCCTTGTTTCAAAATAGTCCTATTTACTTTGATGGTGCATTCAGGATAAGTCTCTTTCTCCGACACCATTACTTCTGTCTTTCTGCTATTTAGAATAAGGCCTTTATTTGTGCATTCTGTCACTCTTGTATCAATAATATTGATACTGATGCTGAATAAAAGTTTCAGGGGGCTCGGAATGGCTAAGAGGTATAGCGTCCGCCTCTAATTCTAAAGGTACCAGGTTCGGTTCCCGGTACAGAACATGTATTGGATGGAATTCAATTACAGCACCTGAAAAGAAGAAGACATAAATTAAAATTGTGTTTTACAACTTTATACTTTATGTGAAACAACTTTGTTAAGACTCAACAAAATGGGCTCCAATCAAGATGCCCAGTCTAAAAAAAAGTGCTGCCAAGGCTGAAAGGTTGCAACGGTGGCTGTAAATCTTCTCCGCCATTGCTTTGATGGGTATACTTGCTTGTTTCCTACAAGGGCTTCACGGCTCAATCCAGAACACCCAGTATTTCATGTTCCAGCACTTTCTACCTTTCATCTTCGTAGTTTGTTTGTATTCTAACAACTGTACAAGTCACACACATTGCAGAATGTTCCTTTCCTGTGTGTGTGGGTGTATTTATGTTTTCCATTTTTAATGTTTATTGATTTATTAAAAATCTCCCTCAATGACATCCTCGGAACTAAAGCTCAATTCTTCTTCATCTTCTTCTCGTTCGCTGTTGTTTAGTAATGTCTACACAAGAAGTCCGGTTCTCTGGATGTATGTTGCTGTGGTTGAAAGTTCGTCAAGACTCCCAAACAGCTTTGTGTGGATGTGTGTCTCTGTGGGCCAATGTTCAGTCCGCAATTGACTAAGCATGTGGCAGTCTTGCAGGATATGTTCGGCTGTCTGTGCTGCCTGTCCACACGTACATAGGGGTGATGGGACCAATCTCAGTCTGTGTAAGTGACTGTTCAGTCTGTTATGTCCTGTTCTAATACGGAACAGGATCACTTGTTTTGCTCGATCAAGACAGTGATAGTTGTCTCTTTGTTGGTCAATTTTCCTGATGGCCTTTATAGGGGTCTTCTTTTCCTGGAAGGTGATTGTTTGTTCTTTTTGTTCCCATGTTGCTCCCTCTTTTGCTAACGTATCTGCTCTCTCATTCACTGGTATGCACTGTAGCACTACCCTTCTTTTGATATTTACTTCGCATAATAATAGTAATAATAATAATAGCCCCTTCAGTCATAACTGACTATGGGAATGCGCCCCTGAGGTGGCAGCCCTCAGCTGCTTATTTTCCTGGTGCTCCTTTCGACGTTTTCTCCTCACCTCTGCTTCTTGTGTGAGCCTCTCTTCGCCCAATCTGAGGTGGTGCCATAAATAGCATCGCCACTTAGTGCGATCGGCAGCTTCATCCTCCCATGTTGCTGGATCCATGTCCAGTGCCCTCATATCTCTCTTGCACACATCTTTGAACCTCAGCTGTGGTCGCCCAACTGTTCTCTTGCCATCTGCTAATTGTCCGTAGAAGATATCTTTTGGGATGCGACCATCTTCCATGCGGCGAACATGGCCAAGCTAGCGAAGTCTGCGCTGTCTAAGCAGCGTATACATACTTCGCATAGGGCTTTATTTATCTCTGGCAGTTTATCACTGTTGCGGGCTTGCAGAACTGACATTGCATCGGTAAGGAATACAACCTGAAGACATTGGCTTATTGTGTTATTTATTATTCCCGCAGCAATGCTTAAGGCCTGTACTGTAGTTTGAGTAGAATATTCCAGTAGGTGAAGAGGTGAATTCGTTTTCTTTGTCTGGATAGACCCCATAAACTCCTGTGCCTCCGTTCTTCACTGCTCTGGTTGCAGATCCATCAGTATATACTTGGTTCCATGCTTCTCTGGGGTATAGTTCTTCAATCATGTCACATTCTGCTGTTTTCCTTTGGATTTAGCTCTCCCATGTGGCAGGTTACCAACGGGCTGATCACCCGTTTGCCAGTCACTTCGATTACGGAAACAACAGCAAATGGATTGATTTGCCGTTGCCCTAAAGACGCCAATAGGCGTGATGGGAAACAATGGCAAAGAAAACCTATCTGCTGTTGCCCTAAGACGCCACTAGGCGTAATGACCACTGACTGCTTTGACGGTCGGTGGCTAAGGACGGAAGAAGAAGAAGATGTGGCAGGTGGTAGTTATGGAGGTCTTAATGCTGAAATTTTGATGTTGTTCCCATGGGGTTGGGAGGAGTGTGAGAATTATTTCCTTAGTGATGTCTGGTAGTTCATCCTTGTATGTTCTAATTAGTTTTTGGACCGATGCACAAAACTGCTTCTCTTCAACCTCCCACTGGCTAAATCTCTAAATCTAGTTTTCATTGGATGTGCAGGCATGTTTTTGTACTTTTCTGCTTGGATCAAGGTCTTAGTGTCTCGTCTGTAGAATAAAGGTGGAATGCCTGTGATTTTTTCCATTTCGTTTATTGGTGTGGTTTTCATGGCACCCGTGATCAATCGAAGCGCTTGATTTTGTACCTTATCCCAGGCTTGTAGGTGTGATTTGGCTGCTGTAGACCATGCTGCTGATCCATACTCTAATATTGATTGCACCTGTATAAACTTTCTTTAGTGTTGTTTCATTAGCTCCGCAACTTGATCCAGCTATTTTCTTCAGTATGGCAAGTTTTCTTCTTGCTTTGGCCTCTGTTCTCTCGATGTGGGGCCTCCATGTCACTCTCTTATCTAATGTAATGCCCAAGTACACCAGTTCCTCGTCTGTTTGGACATGTATACTCGTATTTCCAAGTCGTATCTCTTCTGCTTTGTCTTTGTTTGAGAGCGTGAAAAGTGTTGTTGAGGATTTTTCAGCGTTGATCTGCACCATCCATTTCTCTGCCCATGCTGCTATGTTGTATGCTGCCCTTTGTATTCGCTTATTAGCGATAGTTAGATGTTCTTCTACACACCACTCCACCAAGTCGTCAGCGTATAGGGCAGCTCTCACACCTTGTGGCAGATCGTAGATGAGGTAATTGATGAACACAGTGAACAGGGTGGGAGACAATACTGAGCCATGAGGAACTCCATGTTTTATGAAGATTTCTTGCTGTTGTGGCCTTCCACGGTGACTCTTGCTTTCCGATTGTGTAGGAACGACTGGATCCATTTTCTCATATTACCCTTGATTCCGTTTCTTTGCAGTTTTACTATTAACCCGTCTTTCTATACTTTGTCAAAAGCTTTTTGGAGATCTATACATAGGGTAAAAACTTTTTTCTTTTCTAGGAAGGCATCTTCAACGATCTGTGACAGGTATGTGATTTGGTCTTCTGTGCTGCTGCACTCTCTAAACCCTGTTTGTTCTGGCACTAAAATTTTCTCGGATTCCAAGTACCATTTCAATCTTCTGTTGATCATCCTCTCCATTGTCTTACATACACAGCTAGTTAGGCTTATTGGTCTGTAGCTGGTGGCCTTCCTGTTGTCTTTTCCTTTCTTTATGATGGGGCACATGAGCGCCTCTCTCCATGTCTGTGGCACACTGCCTGTCATCCAACTGTAGTTGTATATCTGCAACAGTTTGCTCATTGCTGTATATCCTAGGTGTTTTAGTATTTCGTTGGTTATACCATCCGGGCCTGGTGATGTCCTGTCTTTAAATTTCCACAAGGCTGATTTTAACTCTTCCATGGTGAATGGTTGGGACATGACGTCGGGACTGTTTTCATTAATTCTAGTTTGGATTATTTCTTGACGAACGTCTCGTTGTCTGCATGAATTGACGGAGATGTTACTTTCATTTCTGTAGGATTCCGCAAATATGTCTGCTGCTTGTTTGCCGGTATAGAGTTTACCTGCATCGTTCTACTGTAATTGTTTGTCGTTGAGAATTGTTTTCGTCATTCAATTGTTTAGTGAGTTTCCACAACTTTCTCCATTCCTTTTCAAGGTTTAGTTTATAGGTTGTTTCCTTCCTGCTTCTCCTCTGGGCTTCTAGTTTTTCTTTGATGAATTTTGCTTTTGCCTTTTGTAGCATGATATGGTTCCGTTGGGATGGTTGTGCCTCTGAAATGTGCCGTGCTTCGTTCATTTCTTCATGTAGTTTTTGTAGTGTGTTGGACAAGTATGGTACATAGTTCTTCCTCGCTCCTCTCGGTATTGTCTAATTTGCTGCCTTGAGTACTCCATTATTAAAATCCCTGATGACTCTGTTAATGTCTCTGTGTAGTACTTTAATATCTTTCGTAAGCAGATTTGCTCTGTGTTGGTAAATGGACCAATTTGCTTTTTTATAATTCCATCTTGGCTGACTTGGACTTGAATGATCACTTCCACCGAGTTGTTCTCTATTTCCCTTTCCACTATCCCAGCCAAATCAGGTGTGCGGAATGCCAGGTAGAGGCGCTATGCCATCTTCTGGAGTAAAAGGTTGGAAGATCATTTGGGTTGATTAGAAGGGTTAGGTTATTGTCGTCTTGCCAGCTTTCTATCTCTTCGCCCCTTCTATCTAGCTGGTTGTATCCCCAGCTTTGGGAATGGCTGTTGAAGTCTCCCACCGCTAAGAAGTAGCCGCTGGGGACGTCTATACTAGGCATGTTCAGTGGTATGTCACTGGGGCAGTAGAAGTTTAGGAGATCTAGGTCCAGAGTGTTATGTTTAAGATGGATTACTTGGTATTCTGCACCTTCTTTATATGTCTTGGATTCTATAGCGTTGAGGTTATTCCTTATCAGTGTTAGTACGCCACCCTTCTTCCGATCTTTTTCTGTCAACTCTGAAGCATTGATAGCCCCGAATCTTAAAATGGTTTCCTTCCTGTAGGCGGGTTTCTTGTATGCAGCATATGCTAATTTCTTTCCGAAATAGGGTATTTTCTAATTCAGTCTTTTTGTTGTTGACTCCCTCTGCATTCCAATGCATGGAATTCAGAGTGGTCGTCGTCTTATCTGGTTGGCCAGTTACTTTCCCCTTCCGCCTCCTGGCTCCACTAGGCAGACTAAGGGACCTCCAGTAGCTGAGGGTGGATTCTGTCGAGGCTCAGAATCTGGCACTGCTCCTGCCTGGAGGGACTTCACAGGGCGAGCACCATAACGATAATTTTTGGACATCTGTTTTGTAGACAAATCAAACCTAGGCGGGTTGCATGGTACCATGGTTGCTGGTGCGCCTCCTGGCCTGGTACCTTTGACTTCAGCACCTGTTTCTTAAGGCAGAGTGTGCTCATGCCTCCCCCTCTGGCTGGGGCATTTGACTTCGTCTTTACCTCGTTTGCTGTCCCATCTTGCCTCCCGCTGGGGTTAATACCCAACCATCGGCACGATTACTGGGTATAACGGGGTCCACCACGAGTAGGTGAGGTAGACTTGGGCAGGAGAGGCTAAGAGACATGTTGAGTCTTGTATTGCGCATCACTCCCCCATTTGGACCCCAAAGCTCAATTCAACCCTTAGCTATTTCTAGGAAAACACTCGATGCCTTTTCTGAGTTAATAATATACATAAAGAAATAAAGAAGCTAGGCGGTGGTGCCGTTCGGATGGTCATGGGTTAGAGTCCTTGGTAAGCTAATCACTTCTGTTGTTTTTCTGTTGTCTAGCTTTCTACTTCTTTACTTCTAACCAGTGCTTGCAACATACCGCTTATTATTATTAATTTATCGTTCATATGTCTCGGGTTTCCCACTTTATTTATTTCTTTTCTGAGTTAGTAATTTTGTTTCCAAACGCAATTTTTTATATATTTATTCTGTCTGTCTTGTTTACCTGAATCGTATACCTTCCAGTCAAAGACGAACGTCTGTCATTTATAGCAGGAAGTGAAGATCCTGGCGAAGGATTAGACACACATTGAGGAAACCTGTTGATAGTATTACCAGGCAGTCCTTGTTCTGGGATCTCCTGGGTACGAGAAGAAGAGGTACACCACTGCAGCAGGTCCCTCGCAGGAAACCTGCACCCAGCAATCGTGTAGGCGTGGTTTATGTAGCAATTTTTTTTTAACAAGATGACATTGCCAACCAAATGCAAAACCTCATACAAGTCGTCTTGTACTGCTTGCTGGAGGGTAAGCGTATTCTTTCTAGTCTCACCAGAGATCCCAGGCACTACACTGGGCTATCCGAATAAACTGTACTACTGAATAGTGCTTTAACCCTGTTTCGTCGGTTCTCCATCTTTTCACCATAATATTGCAAGGTAGTAGGAAATAATCAAGGCAATGCAATGTTTTTCTTTCTTTAAGCAATGTTATTTCGTTCAACAAAAGAATGAGCTTGGTATCATTACGACCAGAAAAAAACCCAAACACCAACATACAGACAATTTCATTGATCAAACGATTCTCTGGGGTTGAAAATTAACTCATTATGTCATTACCAGCAAAATCTCAGTTAAACCATAAAACTCACCAGGAAAGCCGACGGCGATGGTCCCGCAACTCATTCACTGTGCGTATCAAACTGTCTGTTCTCCAGGGAATGAGGAACCTTACTGACAAGGCTTTGTCTTCGCGTCCTAAAAAGACTGAAAAAGCTTTAAAACTGGCCTGAGTTACTGAGACGCGGCTAATGCACTTCCCAGTTCGTCCTTGGGGGATTTAAAGTGACAGGCAGAGTTAATGAACTTGTCTCTCTAAACCTGTAATTATGTTGATTATTTCCTTTTATAGAAGCTTGTCCGTCCAATACTGTCATTGAGTGACCCGGTTTTGTTAATTTCTTCAAGTTTTAATGCTCCCAGTCGACGCATTTTGTCAGTAACGTTAAGGGATTGACAGACACCCGTTTAATACTACTGGCAGCTTCTAACCGTATTAAAGAAAAAGCGAAAGGGTTTTTGTGGGGAATTGAGGTTGGGGATTTAGGATGACAACGAAAGAGGTTTTCATGTGTGCGTGTTTGTTTTGAATTTATTTGCTCCCCAAGTGTGATTTAATTACGAATGTGGCAAATGCCCTTACTCATTCTGGTCTCACGTCTGTGTCTCCTATGATAACAGTGCGCTCATTTTCCTATTTGCATAGCATTAGTCAAAGAAGAGACATAGACAACCTATGCTAAGCAAGAAAAAAGGCTCAATACCTTCAATTTACGGGGTCTGCACCACATCCTTGATATTTCGTGGAAGGAAAAGGTTATAAATGTCGAGGTGCTGTCACGAGCTGGCCTTCAGAGCATGTATACATTGCTTAGACAGCGCAGATTACGCTTGCTTGGCCATATCCGCTGCATGCAAGATGGTCGTATCCCCAAAGATATTTTCTACCAACAAGGGGTAAATGGTAAAAGAACACCCGGATGACCACAGCTGATGTTCAAAGATGTTTGCTAGAGAGACATTGTTACCGTGGGGTGTATATGTTGATTCAAATATAAGGCATATATACCTGTCACAAAAAGTAGGGGATATTTTAAGATGGTATGTATTAATTTACAAAAGAGTGGATTTCGTAATTTAATGGTTGTATGGACATATCGAGCACGCTCTTCTCCACTCTCACGTGCAATATCATGTTGACCTGGTGACTCGTGATGAGTAAGCCAATCCCAAGAACAGAGGTGGGGGCCCATCCGTAAAGTTCACACATTATTCTTTTTCACAAAAATGCGTGTATCTCGGGTTTGATGAACACTACTCACCATGGACAGGTATAAAAAGACTCTGCAACAGATAAAATTTCTTTTCTTCGTCATGGAACGTTTGACAGAACAGCAGAGATGGATAGGCATAGGCATGTTGCAAACCGGAAGTCGGCAAGTGGATGTTGCTCGGAACCTCAATGTTTCACAGTCAGTTGTCAGCAGACTGTGGAACAGGTATCAAAATTTCCGCACAGTGGCTGATCTGCCTCGGACTGGCCGCCCAAGAGTCACTACACGCCGCCAAGATCAACTTCTTGTTACTCAGGCCCTCAGAACTCGGACTCTAAATGCTACTCAACTTCAGCAACACCTTCAACAGACCACTGGGATCCGGGTCTCAACTCAGACAGTGCGAAACCGTTTGCACCAAGTGCAACTGGCCTCACGCAGACCGTTTGTAGCTTTGCCCATGTCACCACAACTCAGGCGAGCAAGAATGGATTGGTGCCAACGTCATCATCGGTGTACCAATCAACAGTGGGCATCAGTGATGTTTTCTGATGAGTCCCATTTCGTTTTGAATTTTCATGATCGTCGAATACGTGTCTGGCGACGGCGAGGTAAGCGTTACCAGCCTCCTGCAACTGTTGCACACAACCGTTATGGAGGTGGCAGTGTAATGGTGTGGGCAGGCATCTGTATGAATGACAGGACCGACCTTCACATATGCCAGGTCAATATCACAGGGCTCTACTACCGTGACAACATCATCGAGCCTATCGTTGTGCCATTTGCTCAACGGCACGGACCAGATTTCATCTTCCAGGATGACAATGCACGTCCTCACCGTGCTCGCGTCGTCCAAGATCACCTTCAGATGCAGCATATCCGAACGTTACCGTGGCCGCCGATGTCCCCCGACCTGTCTCCTATTGAGCATTTGTGGGACCTCCTGAATAGACGCGACCAACAACGTCCAGCCGCTCCACAGACTCTTCAGCAGTTAGCCCAGGCCCTTCAGCAGGAGTGGCAGAGAATTCCTCAAGACAACATCAGAAGGCTTATTTGCAGTATGAGACGTCGTTGCAATGCATGTTTAGCGGCAAACGGGGGCCCTACACGTTTTTAGAAATATTGGAATATTTTTGTGAAAATGAAGTACCTACCCCGCCTTGGTTGCCAGTGCGACTAAAATCATGTGAGTTAAGCCATAACACTTCTTATACCGCAAATGTCTTGTTATGATGCTCACGTTTACTTGTACGAAGGAATAAATGAACTAATTTGAAATATATTGTCTTTGGATAACTTTTAAATTCAATATCCCCTACTTTTTGTATATGTTCAAGTTTCTTGTGTGTTTGTTTATTGTATCATTCAAGTCAAGATACTGGTGTACTACCAGAGATAGTTATTCTTGATGATGTTCGTACCCAAGTTCGTTCCAGAATTCCTCTGTGGTGTTTAATGTTTTTGTGACAATCATTAGCATACTTAATATCCGCTATTAACTGCAAAAACCTTCGACATGAGGTAGTTAAGAAAGTCTTCAGGGATCCAGGAAAACAGTTTATTATCTTGAACATAAAATATAAAACACAGTCATTAGTATGCGTTTACAATTCTTCATGAAAAGTAGTGTCAATAGAGAATGCAGTCAGCGACCCATAGCTTGACTGCTTGCGTCAGGGTCAGCGAACCAGAGCTGACCAAGACTCTACTCCACCTCCACGTGGTGGTCCTGGAAACAGACTGCATCACTGCAGTCTGGCTGAGAGAGCAGGGATCGAAGAGGGAAGGCAAACCCGGTCCCAAAAAATGCCGTGCTGAAGTCGGATGTGTCGGCCGAAAGGCGCAGATATCGCAGCTCCGCTGTAAACAGTCACAACGCAACCAACGTCCTTTTCAGGACGAACGAGGAAGAAGAAGAAGAAGATATACATTTATTTTTCCTCCTTGTAATTTTATCCAATTTGGGGTAAATACTTTGCCCAGTTCTTTTTCATTAGGCTTCTCTGGTTTATCCAACTTAGGGGTAACTGATAGCCGGGTCTCTACCTCTTGTATGACTTGAGTTAATTTGACATTAGAGAGCTCAGTTTTCATTTCTTATAAGTTCAGATCGTTTTCCCAACATTTAGGCATTTCTGGCCTAACTAGGTTTTATTCTGAAAAATGAAAAAGTCACACGAAGCTGTACTTACGGGTAATATGAATTCCCAACTATGTAAAAATTATCTGCTTCACACAGAGTTGATATCTTGATAACTTCAAGACCAGCAGTTGGATGGACTAGGGCTACGTCCGTACAAACTGGCTTCTGTAGATCAACTGACTTCGGATATGCGAAATCTGCTATCTCAGAGTGGTGGGCGATTTTACTACCTTTTGGTTGGTTAGTCTAATACTTCTTTATTTATTTTATTGGTTGTCATATGCTTACCGATGGAGGGTCTCGGCTATTCCAATTTACGTCATCGGTTGCTAAGCAACTCCCGCCAAAAGATAGCGTTGAGTCGCTATTTAACCTAGTTTTGACTAGTTTCAGTTTCAATCTGATACTAACGTAACTCGAGACTTTATTTCAATAAAACATCGTAACTGTTCTTCCTAATCTAACTGATAACTATTAGCACGAATGATGATATGGTATCAGTAGTAGGCCTTCTGGTGACAACATGAAGGGACTGGACATAAATCCAGCAACCTGTGAGGACGAAGTTGCCGATTATAATAAGTGCAGACGCACCCTACGGCGCCACCTCATGTTGGGCGAAAAGAAGCTACTAAAACAAGCAAAAGAGAAAATAACATGCTGAAAGAAACACCGGAGGAAACAAAAAAGCAACTGAGGGCTATCTACTCAAAGGCGCATCAATCACATAGTCGGTTGTGATTGAAGGATGCTACCACCAGTCAGAGAAGGACAATAGTCACATTTTTTTCCTTTTTGCCTTTCTTGTGGCGTGGCAAGTTCCTTTCAACCAAGACCGAAGCCCGTCGGTTACAACAGTGCGCAATGGCCATTCAATAAATAATATTTCAAAAAAATTTTTAAACACACGCTTTTAATGCACTAAAAACCCACAAATAATTTTTCAAAGAGTTTATAGTTTGCAGTAAAAAAATGTAACATCAAATTGACAAAAAGCGTGGGGCGCTTTAGCGCTTATCATATATTTTATCCATAAGTGTCTAATGAAGTATAAAGCAGAAGTTAATTTCATGCAGAATCAGCGCCCCACGATTTTTGTAGTGGAGTGAAGTGTTAGAGACTTCACTATACTAGGTCCAGCATCGAGAGGTGGGGTGACCAGTTCCCTTCCTCGCTGCCTTTTCCTTCCCTAACTCACGAGCAAAATCAGGTACCCAATTATAGCCGGGTAGACAGGAGCATGTCGATACCGTGAATTGAACCCGGCACCTTTGCCGCGAGAGACCAGTGCTCTAACCACTCTTTCTATCGGACGCTCAATAAATATAGAAATAAATAATATTGCATATAATTGTACCTCTGAATTTTTATTAATTATAATTTTTAAACAATCAAAAAATGAAAGAGATCTTAGTTGTTATACCACAATGTGTATACAAAAAAAGACATGAAATAACCTTCATTTAATTACACTGGCTAACAAAAAAAAAATTTTTTTTCTTTCTCTAACATTTCTATGTTTTTCTGGTCAATTTTAATGCGCTGTTTTTAAATCTGCAAACCGTTTTTCTCTATCAGGTCGGGATCTCTAGAAATACGCAATTGAAGTTTTTTAACAAAGCATACAGTATTACAACATCATTTGTACAAGAAGTACAACAGTTATGTAGGCTTGAATTTCTTTGCAGTCGACTTTCGTCGGTGAATGGCATGTGGTACATCGCGATGAAGCATCCAACAATAATTGGCAAGCATGGTCACACTCCACCGTCCTTGATAACGTGACTCCATTACGGCGATATCTTGATGGAATCGTTCTCCATGTTCATCGCTGACTTCGCCAAGGTTGTCAGGGAAAAAGTCAAGATGCGAATCGAGCAAATGGATTTTGAGGGACATGTTACAGCCCATAATTCTGTATGCATCTATGCACTGCTTAACAATATGCACATAGTCGACAGATGTGTGATTTCCCAGAAAGTTATCGACGATCGATTTGAATGCCATCCATGCGCGAAGTTCACTACCATGTAACAAGTTCTCGAATTGTTTGTCTGCAATAACTTTCCTAATCTGAGGTCCTACAAAGATACCTTCCTTTATCTTTGCACCGCTAACTTGCGGAAACTTTTCTCGAAGATAAGTGAAAGCTTTGCTCGTTTTATCTAACGCTTTTACGAAATTCTTCATGAGCCCCAACTTTATATGTAACGGTGGTAAAATGATGCTGTCTTTGTTAACTAATGGCTCGTGTATTACATTTTTATGCCCGAGCTGCATACGATCCCTGATAGGCCACACCTTTCTTGCATAATGTTCTGTCTGTTGCGGCTGTTCCATTCACATAGGAAGCAACAAAATTTAGTATACCCAGTCTGCATGCCCGTGAGAATTGCAATGACCTTTAGGTCTCCACAAATCCGCCATTGGTAGTCATTGTACTTTATTTTTGCCAAAAGTATAGCCATATTGTCATAAGTTTCTTCCATATGAACAGAGTGGGCGACTGGAATTGATGAAAATAAATGTCCGTTATGCAATAACACGGCTTTTAGACTAGTCTTGGAAGAGTCGATGAAAAGTCGCCATTCGTTGACTATGTGCTCATGACCGAGGTGCACCATTAGACCGTTTACATCTTTGCAATAGCAATGTCATCATCCATCTCAAAGTATTGAACAAGTTCTCTGTGTCTATGACGAAATTTAGATATCGGAGTATTGGGCGCTAAAAGATTCCATTCTTTGAGTCGCGAACCGAGTAATTCCGCTTGTCCTTTGGTAAGAGCGATATCACGTATTAGATCTGAAAATTCTGAATGGTTAATTAAGTGAACACCATCATTCACCGGTATATAATCCGAGTCAGAATTAGTTTCTAAAGCAGGTAAACTATCACTTTCTGATGGTTCATTCACGTCCAAAGGATGTTGTTCTGGTGGAACTGGGATCGGACACGTGATTGGATCATGAGGCACTGGTTTCGAAACCGATTCAATATTTGGATAAACCACAGACTTTCTAGTTTTAAAAGTGAAACCATGGATATTTGTCAAGCAGAAGTAACAATCAGTAGCGTGATTTGTCGGTTTACGCCATATTACTGGAACTCTTAAAGGCATCGACTTATGCTTCGGCGATTTTCGTAACCAACCTGCCAATGTATTTGCACAAGTCAAACAAACAGCATTTGGCTTCTAAGATTTATTTGCATCATCAACTTTCGAATCGAAATAAAGTTCATATGCTTTCTTTAGTAATGGTGTAAAGTTTTTCTGGTGAACACGATCGGTAAAATATCCACACACGTAACAGAACAGATCAGCCGAATTTCTACAACTTCTAGAAGCCATATTTCGCTCAGAATTATTTCAAAATACAGTAACTATTTGAAACATATTGTAACATATGTCATGCATCTTTTAGCGGTATAAAAAGTAGAATTATTTTGCATTTTATTAATTTTTAATAAGTTATATAGTAAAAATGAAACGGAGCAAATAACGGTTTCCCAAAAATATATTTAATCACAAATATCTTAAGAACCCGACGTGATAGAGATAAACGGATTTCAGATTTGAAATCAGCGCAAGAAACTGACCTAAGAACACTTATTCTTATATAAGAAAGAAAAATGTTGTTTGTCAGTGTTATTAATAGGCATCATACTGAGACGAAGTGGCAAGAGTGGCTGAAGTTAAATCTTAGTAAACGTGTTCAAAAACCACATTTTACGAGCTAATTTGAGACATGTCTACCGTTACTGGTTTTACGTTAAATAATTTATTTATAATGATAACATACAGTGTTATATACGAAAATGTGAAGAAATGAAAGCGCTGTGACATGCACTTAATTGAATTGGTCAGTGATTTTAAACATGCATGCAATATATACGGCTGATCACCCGTTTGCCAGTCACTTCGATTACGGAAACAACAGCAAATGGGTTGATTTGCCGTTTCCCTAAAAACGCCATTAGGCGTGATGGGAAATAATGGCAAAGAAAACCTATCTGCTGTTGCCCTAAGACGCCACTGGGCGTAATGGCCACTGACTGCTTGGACGGTCGGTGGCTAAGGACTGAAGAAGAAGAAGAAGAAGATGCAATATATACAGTACTGAGTGCAGAAAAATTTTAAAAATTAAAAAACACGTTGTACTTATCAATACGTATAATTCAATATGGAAAACTGTTTTAGGAGTTAACCACTTTCATTTTAAAGTAAGTTTATTTTTACATAACGTAGGAAAGTTTCAGTTGCTTCTCATCAGGAATAAAGTTCTTCTCACAATTTGAAATGTGTTGGCAATTACTTTAAATTTTACATTCAACTTTCTTCTAGAGTTCAATTGTTCTCATGTCATTCAATGCTAGTTTCTTTCTTTGAACTTCCCTACAAAGCCGCGGTTAAACGTAACAGCCCTCTGTGGGATTTTGCCATACTCGGTATGTTAATTAGGTTATACGTGATAATAGAAAGGATTGCAGACTTCTTCGCTAGTTTTTGCATCATAACAGCCCATTATCGTGAATGCTTCAGGTAAACAATTATAAATGTCTCACACCAGTAGGCAAGTTGAGATAAGATTCGCAATAAAACTTTATTAATACTCGTTATTTATACCCAGCAGATACCTTACCAAGTAGAAAAAACGCATTTATCATGTATTATTGCCTTGGTTTTACTGGCACAAGTAACCGTCATTGATGTCTAATAAAGTGAGAAATATTTCTATTTTGAAATGTTAACAATGCTATTATTTATTTTATTTTACAAATTAATATTGTTTTGTATTGTATTGTATATTAGCATTACGTAAATTGAATTAATTTTTATAAGTGAAACTTCATGAAAAAATAAATATGAAGATCACCGAAAATCAGATGTGAAAATTGTCAATATTCAACGAAATATGATTCTTTTACAAGCTTTCATAAAGATTCGTGTTGCGTGTGTGTGTGTGTGTGTGTGTGTGTGTGTGTGTGTGTGTGTGTGTGTGTGCGCGCGTGTGTGTGTGTGTGTGCGCGCGCGCGCGCGTGTGTGTGTGTGTGTGCGCTGTTGTATCGTAATTCAAAACAGCTAATTATCTACAACAACTTGAACTCGATTACAATTAAACTTATTACGGACGAAAAAAATATGCTTCTGTCGTTGCCCGCACCGCGGTTAAGTAGGTTCTGGCCAAAGAGAAGGTTTATTTTACAATGCGAGCAGATGACGTTATAAATTATTTTACTTTTTATATTAAGGTAAAAAATAGTTTTTAATGCTCTTTTAGTAATAGTAGTTACTAAAAAAGCAATATACATATTTTTAACAGATTAGACTGATTTTCGTTGGTCAGATCTATGTTTCGAAGTAATGTCATCTATCCAGTTTTACTTTATTAATACTCTTTATTTATACACTGCCAAGTATAAAACAAAACGCGCAATTATCTTGTACTATTGCCTTGGTTTTACTGGCACATCCATTTCTCAATACATACAATACAGCATTAATTATATTTATGGGCGGGTTTCCGATTTTTTTTTTAAACTTTTAAAATGTTAAGTCACTCCTACCCAAGTTCAGTGCTTCCTACCTAGCAGGTAAGATTCACTGTACCTAGCGGTACCGTCAGGTAAGAGGCACTTTACAGTGTTTCCTATAGTTAAGTGCGTCCTGTCTGCAACACCGGTACCTTCAGAGTTATAGGCATAGGCCATATTTCTTAGCCACTCTGCCCCCCCCCCCCCCCCCATCTCCCCGAAATGGGCTAACAGTAACTATCCGCTACCACGATGATGCCATGGAAAGAGCTAACAGTAATTATCCGCTAGCATAATGAAGCTCTGGTGAAAGCTTGCCCTGAAGAGGACTGCTAACCACACCGACGCTGCGGTGATCATATCAACATTTCAGCCAAACATTTTCATCATAAACAACGCTTTCATCGTTAGATTGGATACATTAGACCAAAATGTACCATGTTGCAAGCTAAACATAAAAGGTAAAGGCAGTATGGTAGCAGATACTGCTGTAGGAGCGAAAATTCAGAAATATGGTTGTGTCTGTTTACATTTATCTGTGATGCGGACTTGAAATATGTTTGATAACAAAGAGAAGAAAAAAAAACGCGCTTGTATGATGTTGCGCATTGGGGCGTGCAACCTTATGATGTATGTAACACATTGCTACCGAAACCACTTCTACAAGAACACATAAATACTATGTGCAGGATTCTTGCAAAATAACCAGCAACAGCGGTGGTTCCGTGCTCCATAGGGAACGAAAAGGGACATGAATGAAGATCTTTTTTAAAAAATCACACATTTGGTGCATTTTCTGTGAAAGGTAGCCGTGAAAAACACTGCCATGGCTGCTCGGTTCAGTTTTACATCGCGAAACATTAAAATCTTGCGCTATAAACATGTGTGTGTGTGTGCGTGTGTGTGTGCGTTCTTCTTCTTTGATCCTTAGCTGCCAACTGTCAAAACAGTCAGTGGTCATCGCGCCTGGTGGCGTCTTGCAGAGCAAACATCAAACTGCTTCCACTGTTCTCGGTCGGCGGCCATCCTTCGTGCAGTGCCCCAGCTCTGGTTCATTCTTTGCATCTCGGCCTCCACATTTCCCGGCCAAGTTGTTTTCGGTCGGCCTCTTTCGCTTTCCTTCAGGGGTCCATAGTATAGTTTTTGTGTGTGATGGCATCGGGGTCTCTTCTGAGGACGTGGCCAACCCAACTCCAGCGTCTGCTAGCTATGATGGTGTGCATGTTCTCTTTGTTACTCCGAGTAAGCAGTTCTTGGTTGGTGATGATATGCGGCCAAAAGATTCGAAGAATTTTACAATTTCAACATTTCCTTCTCTGTTACTCTTCAACATTCCGCACCACAGAGAAGCATAGAAAGTACACAGCTCTCATATAATCTTAACTTGGTGTTTGTGTTGTACTGATAAGACTTCCAGATGTTGTTTAGACTAGCAAAGGCTGTTCTCGCTTTATTGATTCTGTTGTTGATACCTTTGCTTGTTCCACCGTCTGGTTTACTATACATCGTAAGTATGTAAATGTGTCTGTCTGTGTACGTTCGGTGAAGATATAATCTTCTTTGAAGCTTTCAAATAATTTGCGATATTTTAGTGTTTGATGCACATCACGAAGGCTGGTGCATGCAAACTCAGGCTGTTATGGTTATTATTTAGTCATCCTGCGAACTGACATTTTCGTACTTACTTACTTAATCGTTCCTCTTCTACGCTGAGGTGTAGAGATTTGCCAGAGAGAACGCCATACTATCCTATCGGCTGTCTTTCTCCTGGCCTGGTTCCAATCTAGTCCTAGGTCTTTCAGGGATAGTCTTGTGTTGTCCTCCAAGCGAACGCTGGATCGTCCTGGAGGTCTGGATCCTTGGCTCTTAGTTTCTAATATGTGTCGTGGTAGCTGATCTTCTTCCATTCTGCAGATATGGCCAAACCATCGCAATTATGGCTGTTCCTGTTGGGTCTACAGGGGATGTGTTTTGAGGTCTGGTTGCGGACCATGTCTCTTCTTGTTACTTCCAGACATTTTCAATATGCCTAATTTCCAACATCCTAAAACTTCAACCATGAATAATCTTCTATCATTTTGCTTGTAAGACTTATACGTATTAGTCGTCCACACATAGATCATCAAGTACGAAAAAGAGCGTCCGACTGACAGAGTGGTTAGAGCGCTGGACTCTCACGGCAAAGGCGCCGGGGTTCAAATTACGCTACCGTCACGCTCCAGTCTACCCAGCTGTAAATGGGTATCTGACTTTCAGTTAGGGAAGGAAAAGGCAGCGAGGAAGGGACCTGGTCACCCCACCTCTCGATGCTGGGCCTAGTATGATGAAGTCTCTAACACTTCACTCCCCTATGCCAGTATCTGCTATGGAATTACCTTTTTTTTATATCTTATCCACTTTTACATACGCTTCAAACACTCACGTCCACAGGGTTATAAATGGAAAAATCAACCGATCACGTCTCTAGTATATACAATAGATGTCACCACAGAGCCGGATTAACGTAGTAGCACAAGTAGCATATGCTACGGGCCCCGCGCTTTTAGGGGCCCCGCGCCAATAAATATATACATAATTTTTTGGTCATCTAATACGAGCGTTAAACCAATGATCTTGTGATTTATGCCATCTTTAGCGCCTTTTCATTTGGTGTCACGAAATTGTGAGAGAAAGAGCATAAGAGGGTGACTTAGTGTGACGCTTCATTATTTTTATCTTAACTGTTTGCGGACGGAAGCCATTTAAGTGGCGTAGAAAATTTGGTCACGTTTGGACGGAAGCCACTTTTTTGGCTCTAGGCGACTGCCCCTCTAATTTTGTTTCGTTCTTTGTGAAATGAACTTGCATTAACAATAAATACTAGAATTTAGGAAACGGAAACTTCCTGTTTTAATTGAGGTATTGTCGTAAATTTATTCTGAGAGAAAGAGTCTTAGAAATAGTGGTCCGGTTTCGAGTGTAGAATGATGGTGAACGCTCAGTGATAGAAATGTAGAGAGTAAATAGTTGCTTCACAGAGTGCTGGAGGAGAGTAAAGACAGACTTATTTACGACAAATCGTTTCTCTCAATCTACTCTTCAGGCTCTCCTGGTCAAACAATTATTTGCCAGTTTCCAGACACACACCTGCTCTCACACCGATTTGGTGCTTCAAACACACAGACGACGTGGATACAAACTATATTAAACAAATAGGGGAAATTTTGGGCTTTGGGTATTCCAACACAGTAACGATTAAGTTTATGTTGTTTATTAAAGTTAAAAAAAACAATCACTACAATAATCATGTGTTTACAGCAAAAATTATCATAAGTACAGAAAAATGCGAATAACAAGGTAGATCGGGGGGGGGGGGGGGGGGGAAGAAGATTGGTATCGACTAAGCCCGTCCCGCTTATTAGACAAAGATAAACCCAGTCCAAAGATAGATAGTTATCAGGAACATAGGAACGTTAACCTAACAGTGAAGTTAATTACTCTAAAAAAAGGTGTTTCAAAATTAGGTATGGGTGGTAGAAAGAATCCTGTTCTTCCCAATTGTTCTTCCCTTTACTAAGCAAATGAAAGGGAGGGGGTTTTAAACAGAGTTAACAAATTATCAACTATCCCACTTAAAGGAACAATGCAGGGTATACAGAAAATTATATTACCAGATAAGCAAGTTAACAAAATGGTTACAAAAAAGATTAAATTTCCTGTCATTCATACACGCGCGTGAGGATCCACACTCATATATTCACACACTTACCGATTACAGCATCAGACAATCCAATAGAATTATATAAACAGCAATTACACTCTTGATACATGAAAAGGTCTGGTACTTCCATGTCCCGCCCCAGATGTTGCGAGGTTTGCTGATAGCAACTATTCTCACTTATCGCCGGACTCGAAGCCTAAGAGTTATTGTGTTTTATTATATAAAAGAAGTCTATGGGATGGCACTGACACAGATCGACACAGGGGTGAAAATGAAGTGGTCTCTTTAATCTTCCGCTATGGTAAAATTCCTTCAATGCGTGATGATAGTAACTGACCGGAAAGTTTATTAATCCAGTGAGGAAAAACTTAAGCCGTCACAGTTCAGGAAAATATGTACTCTCTCACAGTAGGGCAGTAAATCAAGTATCGCTACTGGCACGGTTCAACTTCCAGTTTATCTTACCGAGTTGTAATTTTAATATGATGATTGTTCTTTAAATAGTCTTGGGTAGGCTTTCTTTCATGTAAGTATGATAGCTAGGTCGCATTGAACCGCCACAAGATTAAATTTAAAAAATGTTTCATCAATATGTCTGGAAGTTTTTTAGGATGATTTCTTTATTGCTGGGATCGCAAAGGTTACGATCACTCTGTATGAAAGAAAAAGACATGTAAAATACCGAAAAATCAAATAACATTCTAAAGCGCGATGAATTTCCCGTTAAGACTATATATATATATATATATATATATATATATATATATATATATATACATATATATATATAGATATATATATATATATATATATATATATATATATATATATATATATATATATATATATATATATATATATATACTCGCGTATTTAATTATGTATTTAATAAAACACTGCGCGAGTTCTAATGGTGAAAACACACATCTATAAATATAGGACTTAACTAAATTTATTAATTATAAATTCCTTCGCGACTTTAAAAGTTAATTAAAGCATTTCAGCCTCTATTATCTTTTTTTTTGAAATAATATAGCAGATATATCATTACATTTACAACTGGAACTATTGAGATGGTTTAATTTAATAGATTTAAATTAACACAAAATCCAGTGAAATAGAATGAATGAACTAGACCACTGATCACTTTACACAATATATATTACCGTTTTGCACAGAAATAGAATTCACTGCAAATATATATAAAAATCCAGGGGATAATCTAGCAGGATTTCAAATATAGCTAGTGCTTCTGTAAAGGTCTGGCCAACGAGTGATAAAGTGTATTTCTACGTGGTCGGTATATATCTAACTTAATTGTAAGATGAGTGGGACATGAGAAAATTGACACCTTTTTAGATCTCAGGACACTTTTGGGGATCTGACCGCCAGACTAAAGAGAGAAGCCGCCCCTGGTCTTCGTATCTCCGCTCGCTGCTGCGATCGGTTCTGTGTTTAATACCGAGATGCGAAATACCTGCAGGAACTTGCGTCGCTCGTTTCAGGGACCAATACTGTCTTTGATCGTGGCGCTAGTCTTTCCTGAAATCCCCCCCCCCCCGTCTGTGTCTTTGATCGTGGTCGCTACTATCTGTTTGATTCTGGCGCCACCCCCTCTGGGCCAAGTTAATGAAAATACTGCATATGATTGCTCAAAAGATGTCCATGGGCGTGATTTAATCTCTCCTTAAATCAATGCGATGACCAGAATGAACGGTAGATAAACTGTCCACATATTAATCAGCAAACGTGTGGAACGGTTGCATAGCTAATGAGTCCAGGTGAAAAGAAAAATCCCGTTTGACGAAAGGTTACAATATTCGGGGGCACTGATGTTATCCAAGGGGTCGCTACGAAGGTCGTACTATATCATCCAACACTTCAGGGTCATTCAGGGTCGGCTGAGTTCGTCTGTCACAGGTATACGGCGTGCTCGCACTCTCTTTCGATCTTGATTAAAATTTCTTGATTTGTAAGGTTAGAAAACTCAAAAAATGAGCAGTAGACACAGAGATATTGGACGTAATTATGCTTCTGGAAGTGAAAAACGTAAAGCAAAGGAAGAAAAAGAAAGAAGAGATCAACTTGTGATATCAAAAACACGTAAGCTGACAGATATTTTGATGTTCATGGTGGTGGTACTCTAACCACTGAAGCTGGAAGTACAGGAACAACTAGTACTAGTGCAGGCTGTGCAGCAGAAAACATACAGCAAAACCCAGTCTGAATGTGAAAGAATAAGTAAAACGAAGAAGTCATCATCATCAGTTGCCATCTCCACAACGGAGGTTGGCTGTAATGGATCTCCAACGTCTTCTGTCTCTTGTCTTGGTGGTACACTCTGATAGACTCTTTCCCGTCCATCTCTTGATGTTATCTTCCCACTTATAGCGCGGTCTTCCCCTTGCACGTTTACCTTCAACTCTCCCTTCTGTTATGGTCTTCTGCAAGGTGTTATGCCTTTTTATGTGGCCAAAGTATTTTAGCTGCCGAACTTTGACCTCTCTCATTAGTTCTCTTTTCATACCTAGATTTTCTAGGACCTCCTTATTTGTTTTCATCTCTTTCCATGAGATACGCCCCATTCTTCTATATATCCACATTTCAAGAGCCTCAATTCTTTCTTCCAAATGCTTATTCATCGTCCATGTTTCTGCACCATACAGAAATGCAGAATATATATAACACTTTATGATTCTCAGTTTTAATTTATGAGATAACTGTTTGGATGTCAGTATATGTTTCATGTTGTTGAATGTAGCTTTGGCCATTCCTATTCTCTTCTTGATTTCTGTTTCACATCTGCCATCTTCTGTTATTATATGACCAAGATATACGTAGCTCTTGACTTGTTCCAGGATTTTCCCATTTACGCTTATCTTTAATGTGGGTTTATCATCTGTTTTGCTAATTATCATAGTTTTAGTTTTCTCAATATTAATGTCGAGTCCATATTCATGACTTATACTGTTCACTTGCTTCACTAGTTCTTGTAACTCCTGTTCGAAGAAGTACTCTAATGATATTGGTGACTGGCCGAACAATATAGATGACTGTGAGCGTGAATATTGGATATCCAAGGGAAGTGAAAAATGTCAACATGTTGATAGTGCCTTTTTTCATCCGTGCGATTGTATGACACTGAAAAGAAAACTCGATACTGTCAGAAGTCTTACTTTACACATATTCATAAACTTACAGACAAGCAACATGCAAGAAAATGGTTATGCTATTCAGAAAGTAAAGGGCGCCTATTCTGTTTCCCATGCAGGCTTATGAGTTCAGAATGTTCATCAAAGTTTACTGTGGAAGGGTTTAATGACTGGAAAAATGCAAGCAATCTATTGCGTCGACATGAAGAAAGCTCCTCACATAGACAAGCTTTAATTTCACTGTTGATGCGTAAAAACAAAGGTGAACGTGTCGATTACCAACTTGTGAAACAAATGGACATTCAAGAAAAGTATTGGCACAAACTTCTAGAGCGAATAATTGAAGTTGTGAAGTTTTTAGCAGAACGAGGCCTTTCATTTCGTGGCAGTGATGAAATTGTTGGGTCCCCTTATAACGGGAATTACTGGCCAAGTTTGACCCTTTTCTGGCAGAGCATATAAGTACTCATGCAAACAAAGGATTTGGACATACATAATATCTATCTAAAACAACGTGTGAGGAATTCATCAATCTGATTGGATCCAGCATACTGGATCACATTCTCTGTGAAGTGAAGAAATACAAGTATTATTCCGTTTCATTGGATTCTACTCCAGATATATCTAATATGGACCAGCTGACTTTGACTCTGCGCTATGTTTTGCCATCTGGACCAGTTGAAAGATTTGTGACATTTTTGGATATGGAAGGTCATAGTGCTGAACAGCTTACTAAAAGTCTACTTAATTTTTTAAAGGCAAATGACATTGATATTAAAGACTGCCGTGGTCAAAGTTATGACAACGCCAGCAACATGAGTGGCAAGTTTATAGGATTACATGTACAAATTAATTGATAATGATAATTACTATGCAAATTAAAAATGTATGTGTTCAAATATATTTGTGTTGTTTTATTGTTTTTTTTTTTAATATAGGGCCTCTTTCTTAACATATGCTACAGGCCCCGCACTAGCTTAATCCGGCCCTGTGTCACCACATAACAGACAATACCTTTGTTTTAAAGAAAAACTATCCCGTGTGTCAACCCTTGTTGGCTTATAATTAGGATCTATAGTGTAGATGAAATTCAAGATAATAACCAAAAAGCTACAAACTTTCATAAATATGTGCTTGCGTAGAATAGAATGATAAAAGTGGAATGACTAGATCACCAGTGTGGAACTGATGACAAGAACACTTTATTAATTTTTGTTAGGATGATAGGAAACGCTTTGTAATATTGTGATGTCCAGTTGTTAAGGGATATTAACGTGCCCGAGTTTCTCGTAGTCTAGGTTGTTTATAGCATAATTCGATATGAGCATCTTTTACACATTTTTTAATCAGGTTTCTAGTGTACCTGGTCATTTCAACATACGTAGTGATAAAGTCTCAAAGTTCCGAACAAGTTCATGAATCCATTTCAATTAAAAAAGTAGAAAGAACTTTATATATCGAAGTAACGCTCAGTTGACGACTTGTAATTTTTTTGACAATGTCATATTGACGAACATGTCTGAGACTGTACTCTATATAGAATCAACACTGAATAGATAGTCATTCGTTCCAAGCTCCCATTTATGCAATCCTAATATGTACGATATATTCCACTTCAGAAACCACAATTATGCTCAAGGCTATTAATATATTCTAGTCAGTTGTTCCATACCTCTTTTATCATTATATCCACTTGTATTGTCCTTTTCCATTATTTATATTAACACACTTGTGAGATTTACAAATCCAATACTTGAACTAGATAATCTTTCTAGTCAACATATTTATAGTCCACATATATCGGGGATTCAACGTCAAGAAAATATTAATCAGTTACACATGTACGTGGAAGTGAACCTATGTCTGGGAGGCTAATTACTCTTGAAATCATCCACCCACTTTCAGGGATTACCCCTGTGGTGAAACTTGTTGAGAATCCATAAATAACACATAAGGAAGGGAAACCCGAGGCCTGTAAACAGTAAATTAATATTAGACAAACATAAAGGTATGTCCAGCATTGCACACTAAGCTTGGAGAAGTAACTTGAGCTCCATGCGTAATTCTTTGGCTTTGACTTGGTTGACTGCATGCAGTAGGATCTCACTATGGACCCAGTGATAGGCAGGGGAAGCTGAGAAGTGGCTCTGTGCGGGACGCGACAATTCTTTGGGAGAGCCCAGAACCAGAGTATAGTATTTTAGCTCTGCATAGTTGGAAAGCCCCCTTGGATAGCGGGGAATGCACAGTATGCCACCCACTTCTTACTCCTAGCTTGGCACCAGATGTGACAATCTTTTACATGCAAGTCAAGCTGGAGAAACTGGAGCTCATGACTTCAACTCAAAACGTTTCGGAATAGCAGAAAAGCCACAGGAAAAGCCTAGATCTACAGTGTAGATAATATCAAGGAGTCTTCAACTTGGTATTGGCTGCTAAAGAGCGAGATGTTCAGCAGCCCTAGTTAATCAACAACAACAACAACAACAACAACAACAACAAATTCCACATATATCGGGGAATACAGCGTCCCGAAAAAATTAATCAATTGTAATTATCTGTTAAACACACTTGCCTTATTTGAGCTCAAATATTTCAACGGTAATTTCACACTGTATAAAAGCTTATCAGCCACAGACTTGAAACGCTAGCAGCGTCAAACACTCTCTGCTTTTTGCGTCATTTCTAGTTACTTATTTCTCAGCAACGCATAAACATATTTTCTTCTTTCATGCATTCAGTTGAGGTACGACATGGTGTGGAAAAATCCCGATATTAATAATAAATTCACTGCGATTAATTTCACATCATGAAGTGACCCCAACAGCAGTGATGTTATCTTTTAAATTTGTAGCTTGATTTAGTTCACGCGTCAGAAATGTTGGTTCACATGGCTATTATTAACATCATCTGGGCGTCCACTATGATTGCTTTCATTCTGAAAATTTTTTTAAGCCGGCATCCTCGCAGTTAATTTTTTTTTTTCTTTAATGTCGAAGTGTTACCGTTACGCTTCGTAAATCAGAAAAGTTAATATTTTTAAAGCACTCTGTTCGCCACCAGTTTTTTTCATTATTATTTTATAGACGGCTCTTCTTCAAATTTCAGGCCCGTATTCCTAATCAGAAGTTCGTTAAAGCAGACTGCATGACATAATTCTTTTATGTCCGTCGTCTTCTCACAACCCCTAGAGATTTGTAGGACGGTTGCTTTTAATTTTGGTTCTGAGCGTTGCGACACTGTATTACAATCACCAAATGCTCAGGTCACCAAATTGATAACACATTGTCTTTCTTGATAAAGAAACCATCATCATCATTTTCATTTGCATTCCTTACGCAGCATAGAGCCCCCACAGTTGATACCCCCCCCCCTTTTTTTTTGCAGGAAGCCAGCAAAGAAATACACTATGTGAAATTTAATGCAGTGGTTTTTTTTTCAACAGGCACTTTGTATTGTAGAACGACAAGAGACTATCTAAGACATTTGGGAACTTAATAATGGTGTATTATTTTCAAATGCGGTCTCATCTATATCAATGACTTAGCCGACCAGATCAAGCCGAAAAAACTCTTTACGCTGATGACCTGGCAATATGGCAGAGTCATGAAAATGTTGAAAGAGGAGCTCAAAGACGAAACAGAGACCTCAGAAGACTGCATGAGTACTGCCAAACATGGAAACTAAAGGTCAACTATACAAAGACTGTGTACACTATCTTTACCAAAAGCCATAAAGTAGCCAAGAAGAATATCAACGTGTGGCTAGACAAACATCAAGTGACAAAAGAAAAACATTCCATGTATCTTGGAGTCACACTTGATCGGCAGCTCAGCCTCAAGAACCATTTTGAGAATACAAAGAACAAAGCTCTGAAGAGATTACAATTATTGAAGAAGCTTGCTGGCACTACATGGGGATCAGACAAGGATACTCTGAGAGGCTTGTACCTTGGCTATGTCCGTTCAGTGATAGAGTACAACAACTCACTGCTTACAACCTGCTCCAAAACAAACCTAGATTCTCTCGACAGAGCGCAAAGCAATGCCCTTCGACTAATTAGTGGAGCTATGAGATCAACTCCAACTGCTGCATGCGAAATACACACAAATGTGGAACCCCTTGGGTTGAGAAGAGAGATAAAGCTGCTTTAGATGTTTGTGAAATATGTAAGAGAATGAACCGAAACCACCCCAAAAGGCACCTTGTAGAAAACTGGATACACAAGCAAAGAATAAAACACAAATCAGTATTACACCATGTCCATGAAATACAAGATAGATACCACGTTCCAGAAAGAAGACAAGATATGCAGAAAGTAGTAAAGAATGTACCACCACATACCCGCTTAAAAACACCAGAAGTACAGATGAAATTAGTAGAAGGAACAATCGTAACATTCCGATCCTGTCAGTCTTATGAGTGCACCATAAAGAATCATTGATGCATACCCTGATGAACGGTTGCATGTGTCGTAGATTTTGGATAGGTGTTTAAGATAGATTCTGGTCCCGTCTGAATAGAACTGGAAAAGGTGGTAACTCAGTGAGAGATAAGGTAAAGAAATAGATTTCACGAGTGAAATGGTGAAAAGGTAGAGTCTGTACCTGGATTGAGAAGATACTCTAGTCCAGCCTATCTCTACGAATGCAATTTGTTTATCAGACAGTTTACCTTTCTGTATATATTAACATATACACTATAACCAATCACATACACACACACAGATAAGTGACGACAACTTGACGCACAAACGTGAAACTATTTTAATGGAGTAGGGATATTGGGCCGAGCTGACCAACACAGGTAATTAAGTTTTATGTTAAGTTTATTTACCATAGAAAAACTTCACAACATCTAGTATCAATAGCAATAGAAAAATCATAGGTTACAGAAATCATAAAGAAATAAACCCCATAAGTGCAATCCTCTCTGTTGAGACAAGATCCCACAAGAAGAAGTTAATTAACTTCCAAAAGGTCAAAAGATTTGCGCTATGGTATAGAATTTGGCTATACTGTAAAGAACCGAGTTCCTAATTGATCTATTATACAACTGCTTGAAATCTATAGTCACTTTTCTCGGTAAGCATTTGTCTTCTCGCGTTAGTATCGAATGCAGTTAACTTTTGAGCTGTGGTCATTTTTGCGCTGGACTGCGCATGACTTGTCTTGTTGTTTGGTCGATCGGTTTCCGCCCACCACTAGTGGGAGTGAGCGATTTGGAATGGCGAAAGAGATGCCTCGTTGAAGAGGGGATCTCCGCTATTTTTGTTCTGTCAGGGATGTGTAGTCCTCTTATGGATATTTCGTTTATTCGGGATAATACCTCTAGTGTATTTGCACATGCCGGGAGGCGTGATATTTCTGTATTTCTTGAAAGCAAGGTAAATTAACATTTTCATTAACTCTATTGATTTTGGGTCGTGAGCGATTTCGATTCATAGCCTGTCTGCGAAAGTCGTCGTCACGAGATGTTTTTTCCCAGCTCACATGTCGCTGCATTGTACTGCATCGGTTGATGCAGGTACCAAGGACCATTACTTGCTACTTTGTTAAATGAACTAGGTTTAGAAAACCTTTATTATCTAGAGGATATTTTTGAGGACATTATTTATACTTCGGCAGACGTGTCTGTCTTGCTGAAGTCAAACTAAGGAGAGTGAACTGATCTCATACATCTGGTTATCTCCTGGCTGTTATAGAAAAGGATGGAGTTTTCCACCTGACTACATTTACAGCACTATGAAATATAACATGCATCTGACTCATCATTGTAATGCTGTCTACCGTTTATTGCTGTATTGAATGTTGCTGTGATAATGACTGTTTGATGTGCCTACACATTTGCGTAACCATTTTGTCACTGTGGCGTCCACAATAAATAATGAAGAAAAACGTCAACGGCTGTTTCAAGACTCATTGACTTTATACGTCGTGAGTTTACTGACGTCCTATGTGGATTGCCCTGTTATTGTTGCATGAACATTGTTTTGACTGAACACATCTACACACTACACAAAACCAGACATGCGGATGCCATCCATCATCATATGGCATCACGCATCATTTGGTGGCCATAAGCTGGTTTGATTCTGGTACTAGCAAACACGGGGTCCCTTACCCACTTCATTTTCAACAAGAATTCATCAGCATCCTTCAAGAAATTAACATTCTTCAATACAGTCAACATCTTCAAAATTTTCAAAGTACTCGGCGTTGCCCGGTAAAAGTCAAAATTTCAATTTTTTGACGGAAACAAGAATTTGACAGTACCCGGCGTTGTTACATGTTGCCGGATAACTCGGACTGCTGTTATCTTTTACGCAAGTCAAGCAAGTTGCTGCTGTCAAGGTTCCAGTGCTGTCGTTTTTTGAGAAGGTCAAGTGCCGGTTGAAACGGGTTGTTTTCTGAAGAAGGCCAAGTACCGATTTCCATCAACTTACTTTTGGATTAGAAGGTCAAGTGCCGAAACAACTCAACACACAGTATTTCAGAAGCTCTTGTACCATCGTGTTAGCAGTGGAAGCAGTTCAGATGTGCCATCATCGTTGGAGCTTCGCTCTTTAGGACGTTGATTGACATCCGTTTTTCTGCTGTTCTACGATTGGAAGCCTTTAAGTTAAGTGGCCTGTTTGTATGTAAACTGTGCCCTTATACTTCTGCTGAGTCTTCTGTGTATCATCTCATTCTATATATTATATGTCTATATGTTATTTGTATATTTATATGTTTATATTTCAGCGGGTTCTCGGTTGGGTGGTGTCTCCGTTAGATTATGCCACGTCATAGAGGTCGTCTATTGTGAGCGTTTTCTGTAGGGTTTGCAAATTTCCGATACTGGAATTTGCTAAGCGACTTCTGTTGCTATTTATGTTAGCTGTGATGACATGTTTTAATATTGTTTTCGTTATTATTTCACATTCTTTAGTTTTGTTGTGATTTGTTTGTATTTGTTAGCCTACTCTTGTCTATAATTTAGTTTCATACAACATTTTTGTTTATACACTGTGGTGTCATGTATTTTGTTTAATTCTATCGCAGATATCGTCACATTTTTTGTGATATTTCATTAATTTCTGCTTTATTTTTAGTTGATTTCTGCGAAAGTTTTTGTATTGTTGCTGATCTTTGTTATTGTTTACATTGTTATTGTTTACATTGTTTGTATTGTTTACATTTTCAATGTTTACATTCTGCATGTGTTTACATAGTCATTGTTTACAGTTATAGTAATTAGTTAATGGGCTATGCTAATGCACTGTTACTACTATACTGATGATAAATGAATGATGAATAGTGTCGTGCACTATTGAATGAGAAGTGCACTTATGATCAAGATTTGAGTGCTGATATTTCATATACAAGTTCTTTGATTGGAGACTTGTTTCCCACAGAGACTGGGATAATATAATGTGATGTGAATATACAAGTGCTTAATTAAGACTTGTTACACTTAGGTTTGAAATAAATTAGTTAATTATTTCAGGTTTTGGACTCATATGTTAGACAACATGTCTACATTTGAGCACTTTATTGAGCAGGGTAAATTGCTTGGGAAGACTGGTGATAAGTTAGAAGAATTTGCAACTGCTCGATATGATAAAGCAATGGAAGCTGAACAAAAGAAACTGCATATGGAAGCTGAACAAAAGAAACTGCAGATGCAGGTGGATGAAAAGAGATTCCAAATGGAAATGGAAAAACAAAAAAGGGAATCAGAAGCTGAGGAGAGAAAACTCCAGCTACAGCTAGAAGCTGAAAGACTTCAAAAAGAGGCTGAGAATAAAAGACTTGAAAAGAGGCTGAGAATAAAAGACTTGAAAAAGAGGCTGAAAATAAAAGACTTGAAAAAGAAGCTGAAAATAAAAGACTTGAAAAAGAAGCTGAAAATGAAAGACTTCAAATGCAGGCTCAAGCTGAAGAAAGGAAGTTACAAAGAGAGTCTGATGAGAGGAAAGCAAAAATGGAACATGAAGAAAAACTCTTAGCTTTAGAGTTGGAGAAATTGAAATTGACGAGCATGAGTAATGGTAATGATTCAAACAAGGGTTCATCTTTAAGAAGAATAAATATCAGCTTAACGAAGACGGCTATCGTCTACAATTTAAAAACATGTTACCTGCAAATGGAGTTGAATTCTCCGAGTTTATTGCAAGAATACGCATTACTTTCTCACGATGGGTTGAACTATCTAAGACGGAAAAAACTTATGAAGGACTTATGGACTTAATACTTAGAGACAAAGTCATGTCGTCTGTCAATGAGTTTCCTTGCTTTCCTTCATGAACGTAAACCTAAAACAATAAAAGAAATGGAAGATTTCTGTTGCCAATACGTAACTGCGCACCCACACATAACCATGGGTAACTCTAAGGTGAAAGAAGGTTTACCAGTTGCTTCGGCAGCTCCGTATGGTCAAAACTTTGCTCTTAGATCCCAACAAAATTTTGATAGAAAGAGTAGCGGTAATTTCTGTCAAAATCATGGGAAATCAATTTCATGGTGATTCATTTCTTCGAAGATATTGGAGACAAACTGATAGTACTTGGTCGTTTACTATCACCCTAATAATCGTATAAGCATTTCAAAAGAATAAGGATTATGGTATGGTAAAATAGAGGTTTTATTCCTGCCGAAGCCAATTCGACCTCAGGAACCAATTTAAAACAACAATAGATGTTCGCAACCTCAATGTGATAAATCAAGGTAAATATAGGTCGGTAGATCTCACCCATCAATGGTTGAACATGATCCAAAATGCTGTGGAAAACACTGATAGAATGGTCGTGGGAAACTGGAATTCGAAACCAGTTATAACAATGGATTACAAGGAGAGAGGACAATAAATAAACTGCAGAGATAACTAATTAACTCTGGATAACTTAAGGGGTTCGATAAATAGTTGGGGTAGTATATCATGACAAAACTATATAAAAATCAAGAGTTTTCAGTAAAAGAGATATCGCCTGTGTGATAACAAGGAAATGAGGGAGAGGGGAAGGGTATATCATGAGGTTGGTGTTTGGGGTAAACGTGACGCTTAGTTCCCCAAGTTTGTTCTGTTTTTGTTTATTTTTGTTGAATTTGTTCATTTAATTTATTTATTTGGAAAAATTTGCATGGTAGGGTGGATTAAGGGGGGTAATGACAATTAGTAGGGGTGGTTTTGGGGGGTCCATAAGGAAAAGAGGATCTAGAGGGGGTATACTCATGGGTGGGGGGGGCTGGGTTGTAGGTTGTTGTATGGGGGAAGTGGTTGGTTAATGGGGGGGTGTTTTTTGGGGGGGGGGGTTGTGGGGGGGGGGGGTTTGAGGGGGTGTGTTTGATGGATGGGGTTGAAAGGTTTGTTTGTGGTATGTGGGGGTTGGTTGCTAAAGTTATTAATATGTATCAAATAAAAATATATCTGCTGTAATTCGCTATTGCCACTCCGTTTCTTTAATGGAGATGTGCATGCTTGTATCTTGTTAATATCAAATTACGGGACCAATTGCTTTGTATTCACGGGAGTTATGGGAATCTGGTGTGTACTTTACAACCAACAGGGACTGCTTGGGAAATAAAAAGATCTGGTAATAACAATTGCAAGCTACTACAAAAGGCAGTAGTTACACAGTCCAGTAGTTTATCAGATTGGGGAATGTTCCTTATTCTCACTTCTATAGCTTACATAACAACAATCACCACTTGTATGTGATAACCCTCATGCCCTGTTAACATAACCATCTCTCAAAAAGGCACTTTGACTACAAGAATCTGTTAATGACCTCAAAGATTCAATTAAATCACTTTTCTTTCTAAATCATCTTTTTTCAATATCTCAAGATAAGAACTATGCCGCCTGACAACTTACAACTTGTAGATATCAACAATCGTGAAAACTCTTTCCTTTCTTTCAATCAAAACAATTTGCAAAACGTTAGTACTTATATAAAGAAAGTGTATAGATAGGTGCAATTCCTCCCCCTAAGTTAGAAGATATAATGTGCCAAATAGATTCGTAAGAGAAGATCATTCTAGTTGATTTAAAAACAAACAAATTCTTTCTTTCGATTGCGAATGAAGAAAGCAAGAAGCGAAAGAATACTGTATAAGGGAAAGGTGTTGATTCCAAGATAGAAAAGAGTTAGAAAGGTTTTGGTAGGGGACAACAGGGAAAGTTATATGTAGATAATTCACTGGAGAACGTTGGTTGTTTTGTAAGAGAACATAGGGAAACTATCTCTCTTCAACTTGAGGACTTCCGTAGTCAGTCCCATTGACCACCTTTCAAAGAAAGAAAAAGAGAAAGACAGGAGAAAAAATCTAGAAAGGTGTGTGATGTCCTTGTCTGCTGGTTGTACTTCCGGAAGCAGTATTAACAAATAGTTATTTCTTTCAATTCACCATTTTGCACCATAAATGAGGGGGAATTAACCAGCTGATCTCAAAGGGGATTTTACTCTTTACGGTTATCCTCGCCATTATCTTCATTTTTGCTACAATCACAAACATCAATAACAACAATAACTGTAACGCCTCAAATCCCGTTCGGGTATCGTCCTATCCTTTCGCATCCATACTCAATATATACATCAAAGTTCTTGGTGCGGCGGGCGCTCCGTTCATCGCGCGTTACTCGCGGAACTTGTTACGTTATGAGTAAACAAGATATTCGACTTACGTCGGCCGGCACATGCGCAAAAAAATTAGATATGAAATAAACACATCAAGAGCATCATGATGTAGTTGCAATAATATTACAGACAAATGGCTCTGACTTCGCTAAGTGTGACTTGGACATATGGGTTTATTACTCCGTACGATGGATCGAGAGTCCAATTGCAGCTTTTATTCTGGGCCATTTTTAGTACAATAAGGTCATTCGTGAAGTATAGCTAGCCGATCGCATGGCAAGGTGAAGGTCAGGAGGTCAAATCTAGAGGATACCACCGTCATGCGTGCGCATAAATCTGGCTAAACTGGAGACTCTTCTCCTTTTCTCGGCTCGGTATTCAGACACTAATGAGCCTGAATAGGAGTATTATTGGCACCTTTTTAGGTCAATGTCGGTGCTCAGGAAGTGACCAGGCGAGACATTCTTCAGTTTATCCTTATACATGTGTCGATATTGTGCAACTACGTATGGCTAGTGTAGAGGCTTAGTGTCTCGCTCTTTTCTTAAGGATCAGAAAGAGCATGGATTATAACATAATACAGATATTCGCAGGATCTGAACTCTGAGATGCTTGTAGGATGAGATGCGCTCTCTGTGTTGGGTGATTATTTTTCTCGTTTGGGGTTACTGACAGAGGAAATTATTAGTGTGTCAGTACTCATGTGGCATCGTTCATGGTTAAAAACTCAGTAGATGTCATGACACTAATTAATCACAGGTCAAATGGTGTCTACTAATTACATAATGACACGATATACTTCTCGCAGTAGTTCACTACCAATTCCGAATCATGTCTATAGTGGTGTTAGTGTGAGTCTTTGGTGCAGTACTTGGTATGGTTTGTATTTTTGTTGGTTTTGTTCCGTTGGGGGAGAATACATTTACTTATGAGAAGCGTCTAAGACTTTGTGCCTTATAGTGACGATCGATGTGTATACTAGGATTTTAAAATTGTGCCTGGTTGAAGAATCAGTTCTCAATAAGATTGGCGCGGACCGGTGTTTTTTACCCCGCGGGGGGGTAACGACTGTTTCTACTTAATAGAGGATGTCACTATGTGTGTTCTACACATGGTGATATATTAACTGTCCTGTATACGTTAGCTAAATTGTCTTCTTCTGTGCGTCGCGGCGTCCGTACGCGGTGGGGGCCCTGATATTCCTTATGCGTGCGGCGGGCCCTAAATCCCCCTAAAATATGTGGGGCCCCTATCACCTTATGTTCTTTATTACACGATCTCTGAAACAGTTCCAGCGTGCCGGGTATTAATTTTATTAATATTTATAATTTATGTTGTGTACGAATCGGCGAAAAATATACAAGTGGATGAAAATGAGGCGCTGAATGACGGTTGAAAATTGATTATAAGGCCCTAGTAATTAGACACTTGAGATATAACATTAGTGCAACTCTAAAATAAAAAAACAATCATTAAGTTGAGGGGAAGGCAAAGTTAATCTACACACATAACAACATTCATCAAAGAAACGATGAAATTCGACAAAGAGTTGATCTTAAACACTTTCATCTAAATAGGCATTAACATCAAGACCAACCATTGACTGACAACACACAACTACACCCACAACAAACCCACATCCTATAGGTTACCCAAACAGTTGTCATTTTTTCGTTTCTACTCCATCATCTCAAAATGTGTCCAATTTCTATATCACCTTATGATTTACATTGCATGAGCCCATCAAGGGGTACGTGGTACTCAGGTGGAAAGAGGTCCTTGTTTTTACTCCGTAACAAATGTCTTGTTGTTTTTTTATTGTCGATTATCACAGTTTGGGTTGCTAATCCACGTCTCGTCGGAATGGCTTCCTCGAATACAGTTTTTTTGATCATACGTCGTTTTTCTGAATCCATTATAGGAAGACCCCTTTAATCACTTTCTACTCAGGATTATCAAATCATGCTTTCGCTGAATTTGGAGACGCAATATGTCGTGCCCGTGCACCACCAGTGGACTATTCTAGCGCATCTTCCTTACTATTCACCTCCTGTCCATAATGGTCTTCTACGGATGGTTGATATGAGAGCTCGAATTGCACATCACTCTACGGAGTCATTGATCCTCATCACATTGTCTGTCAGTCGTAAGTGCGAACTTAGAGCCTCAAATCGAGGTTTGCATCCTGATGGTTACAAGAAGGTGTTTTCTCTTTTTCGCTCAGTTGATGAAACTTCCCTGTGAATTACCCTGGTCTACGGAATCTATGTCAAAAACGTTCTGTTTGTCTCACGCAGAAGCTTCGCTTTCATTCGTGGGACAGAATCCCAGTCGAACTCGTCCGCTCAAAATATGGTTATAAAACACCCCCCCCCCAGATGTTCAACTCCAAATCAACATCGAACTCCCTGTGATGACTCACTTTGGCGACGCTAGAGTGGCACGACCCACAGGATGCGCTCACTTATAGACTTGACAAGTGATGTCTCCAATTTAGGTTGTGTAGGACCTTATCCTAACCCCAAGCCGCACTTTGAGTCGTCACTAGCGCAGTGTATATTGTGGAGAAAAGGTCGATAACTTGGACATGACAACCCTCATATTTCGTATGTGTATCTTCCCTATGAATTGATACGCTTCACTTCACCAAATTATTCTTTTCAGGAATAATTTGAATGTTGTCCTAGATCCCCGCCAATGAGAGTGATAAATTTACCGATTAATTTGCGTTGATTATCGCCAATTGTATCAGGTCACAAAGTTCGACGCTGAAACCGATGCCCTTTGTTAGAAGATCTACTGATTAGACTTTCTAATTCTAGATTCTTCACTAAACTTGACTTGTCTAAAGGTTATTGGCAAGTGCCTTTAGCAGAGCATGCCAAACCTCTTACTGCTTTTTCTACACCTAGGGGTCTATTTCAATGGAATGTTATGCCTTTTGGTCTCATGAACGCCCCTGCCACTTTCGTTCGCATGATGCGTCGAATTCTGTCACATCGTTCGGAGGTCATCGCATACTTAGATGACATCTGTCTCTTCAGTGATACCTGGGAAGATCACTATTTAGGGTTATATGACTTACCTTCTAAAGCTTTTGTTGGTTTTGGTGAAATCTCTTTCCTGGGTCATCGTGTTGGTCATGGTCTCTTGAAGACAGAAGACCACAATACTTCCAAAATACTGAACATCTCTGTTCCTAAAACGAAGAAACAAGTTAGGAGTCTCTTAGGTTTAATTCAATTTTATGGGAGATTAATTCCAAATTTATCTTCGATCATGGCACCTCTCTCAACATTGTTGAAGAAAGGTTCGCCTAATCTGGTCCGTTGGTCTGAAGAATGCCAATCTTCACTAGACCAAATCAAGAATTTATTTTCTTCTCCTCCCATCTTAAGATTACCTACTCTTGATAGGACTTTTGTTCTTCGGAGTGATGCTTCATCCACTGGGATTGGAGCAGCACTGATGCAAGAATATGCAAATACTCTGCATCCTGTTATGTACATTTCTAGAAAACTAAATGCGGCAGAGAGGAACTACTCGGTTTTAGACCGTGAGTTGTTAGCGATGGTTTGGTCAATTCTAAAGCTACAAAGATTCCTCCTGGGCGCACATTTCATTCTAGAGACTGATCAGAAAGCTCTTACAGCTATTCAGACTAAGAATTTGAAGAGTTCGAGATCCACTCGATATGCTATAGCTCTTCAACCTTTTCACTTCACGGTACGAGCTATCCGTGGTGCGGATAATGTGATGGCTGACATTTTGTCTAGATGCCCACATGACTCCAACTAATACTTCTGTCCTATATTTCTATATATTACAGAGTCATAACACACCTATATTTCTACAATAGATTAGCACATCTGTACTTACTTTATATGTACACGCTATCGTGCTTTGTTGTCATCTTCTTCTGTTCGTTTTTTAAAATGATAGAGGAGGACTGAGTAGTTAATATAAGGGCCGTTAGTTTACTAAACAGCCACAATTATTAATAATGTATTTTTACCTTATGAAGCATATTAGTTATTAATTAGCATTATATTGCTTGTACTTTCTCAGAATGTCATTGTTGAGCTGAGGACTTACCTTACGAGTTCTAGATTGTGTACTTACCCTCGGAATACCAGAGCATATGTCCTGGATCGTCATGTAGTTTAACTGTACTATGTACTTATGTCATTACATGTCAAAGAATGTACTATTTAAATTTTCCTATCAGATTTGTACATCCATTTTTAAAGACAATATTAGAGTATGCTGTTTAATGATGATTATAGTAACTTGCATACGTATATTGTGTTTACATGCTAACGTGATGTGTGTGGGTGACACCTCCCCGATGTGAATATTTTTTGAGACATATTTATTTTTCTGTTGAGGTATATCCTCACCAGACACTCTATAATTAGCCTATTGTTTGGCAATTTAATTAATTATCAGCGCATAATTCGTGCGTTTTGAGCCGCTTATCGCTGCTCTTTGATATTGAAAAAAAAAATATGTTCCACATTTTTTTTTTATCGGGAGGAGGTGGTGATATGTTGCGTGATAAATTCTCGCAACATCGTTTTATTTCAATATCTGTTTTATAACGCAAGGGCAACAACTGCTTGAAATTTATAGTCACTTTTCTCGGTAAGCATTTGTCTTCTCGCGTTAGTATCGAATGCAGTTAACTTTTGAGCTGTGGTCATTTTTTGCGCTGGACTGCGCATGACTTGTCTTGTTTTTTGGTCGATCGGTTTCCGCCCACCACTAGTGGGAGTGAGCGATTTGGAATGGCGAAAGAGATGCCTCGTTGAAGAGGGGATCTCCGCTATTTTTTTGTTCTGTCAGGGATGTGTAGTCCTCTTAATGGATATTTCGTTTATTCGAGATAATACCTCTAGTGTTTTCCCACATGTCGGGAGGCGTGATATTTCTGTGTATTTCATGAAAGCAAGGTAAATTGACTTTTTTCATTAACTCTATCGATTTTGGGTCGTGAGCGATTTCGATTCATAGCCTGTCTGCGAAAGTCGTCGTCACGAGATGTTTTTTCCCAGCTCACATGTCGCTGCATTGTACTGCATCGGTTGATGCAGGTACCAAGGACCATTACTTGCTACTTTGTTAAATGAACTAGGTTTAGAAAACCTTTATTATCTAGAGGATATTTTTGAGGACATTATTTATACTTCGGCAGACGTGTCTGTCTTGCTGAAGTCAAACTAAGGAGAGTGAACTGATCTCATACATCTGGTTATCTCCTGGCTGTTATAGAAAAGGATGGAGGTTTCCACCTGACTACATTTACAGCACTATGAAATATAACATGCATCTGACTCATCATTGTAATGCTGTCTACCGTCTATTGCTGTATTGAATGTTGCTGTGATAATGACTGTTTGATGTGCCTACACATTTGCGTAACCATTTTGTCACTGTGGCGTCCACAATAAATAATGAAGAAAAACGTCAACGGCTGTTTCAAGACTCATTGACTTTATACGTCGTGAGTTTACTGACGTCCTATGTGGATTGCCCTGTTATTGTTTCATGAACATTGTTTTGACTGAACATTGGGAAATGTTAATTGTTGATAATTTTTCTACAGCGGGCTGAATGTATATGAAAATGGAAAAAGAAATCTGGATAGCTATAGGTTCAGTTACGATTATTCTTATAGCCATTTGTTGGTACTCTCTCTCTCTTTCTGGGTATAACAAAAGGGCCAAACAGGTCAACCTCGAAGATCCGCTATTTGCATAAGAATGTTTGTTTTTCGCCTATTGGACGTAGACTTGGACCCGTTTTCTCAGATTTAGGTTCAGACCGCTGGTAGTTTTGGGTTGTGATCCGTACTGGATTTATAGGATGAAAATATAAAGCATTTAATCCCAATATTAGTATTTATCCTAACCCGCGTAAAGGTATGACTTTTTATTATCCACTCGGTTATTAAATTTAATTAGAAACCACAAGTGTATATCTTATTTTATCGTTTAAAAAAACCCGTGAAATAAGCGCTAGTCATTTACAAAAATTACACATAATGGATTAGAGATAAATATATATATCGTCGGTACTACATTGCCTAGTGCATTTACTAGTCAATTAAAATATCTCTTTTCTGGATGATATCGAGTAATTAAATTAACGCTACAGCCGGAAAAATTAGCTATAAATATTTTTTAATCTGCTAGCCAATTAACACAATAAATTCTAGTGAAATATAATGACGAACTTTTAACAATTAAATCACTCAAAATGCTAGTAAATATAGTTACCGCAACACAGAAAAAGAAATTATCTCCAATCGAAATACTAAGAAATCCACTTTAACAATGGTCTAGGACTCGAAGCTAGATATTCTGAAAATTCTGAGGCTACTAGATAAATGATTTTAAAAGCTGGGATATATATACCCACATCCACCGTACTCGCCAGACCTAGCCCCAAGTGATTTCCGCCTATTTGGACGACTCAAAGAGGCATTGGGAGGAAAGACTTTCAGGTCCGATGAAGAGGTACAGCGTCGTTGTTTCAATTCTGGAGTAAGCTGCCGTGGCACCCACTTTGCAGACACTTTGTGGTACTGTAGCCCATCAGAGATGATGTGGTGTGCTGAACCGTGACTGATGTCAAGATGTGTGGTAATATCATCCACAGTCAATCTGCGGTTTCCCTGTACGAGTCGTTCAACGGTTGCTATCGATTCTGGAGTCACTACTCTGTGTGCCTGACCCGGTCGTGAACAATTTGTCACAGAAATCACGCCGTTTTTGAACTTTGTACACCATTCATACACCTGCGACCTTGACATGCATGCATCACCGTACTTGAGCTTCATTTGCCGATGAATTTCTATTGGTTTTACCCCTTCGCTGATCAAAAATTGAATAACAGAACGCTGCTGCTGTTTGGTGCATTCCAATAGCGGGGCGGCCATCTTTAAAACGTCATTATGACGTCACCTTATGCGTCATCACCGCGATGGCACGTGCATGACACTCGAAACATCCAGGACAACAATATTGGCAAGTTACAATATAATGGCATGATTATTCTTATTGTTATAACATATTTCCGGTTTTCACTTGACTCACCCTCGTATTTACATAACTCTGTCACAGTACGTCCCGGCTTGAAGATATGAAACCATTCATGTCTGCTTTATGGAAATAGAGTTACATGTATCCGTAGCTTCCGGGTGACTGTTTTCTTCACTCTCATCTTCCTCTTCCTTCGTGGTCCAATTCCGACTCATAAAGTCTGCTCCTACGTTTTCATTTCCTGGTATGTATTCTACTTTAAAGGAATACACGCTTAGCAACAATGCCCAGCGCATTATCTTCGCATTAAATTCCTTATTCGCTCCAAGAAACGCCAGAGGAGCATGATCTGTCTGCACCGTGAATGATACTCCGTACAGATATTCATGGTGTCTCCTTATACCATGAACCAGTGCCAGACATTCTTTTTCCATTGTGGAATAGTTACGTTCTGCTTTATTCAATTTACGACTGCCGTATGCCACTGGGAATAGCCGGTTCGGATCATCGTCGCCTGCTTGAAGCAGAGTTGACCCGATGCCTTGACCCGATGCGTCGACCCGTAATATAAAGGGTTTGGTAATGTCAGGTAATCGTAAAATTGGATATTCAGACAGCTGTTCCTTGAGCGTGACGTAAGCGTCTTCGCACTTAGAATCCCAGATAATTCTCTCAGGTCGCCCCTTCTTTGTAAGGTCAGTAAGGGGTGCAGTCAAACCATTGAAGTTTTTGATAAATTTCTGGTAATAAGCACATAGTGATAGGAACGAACGTGTTTCTCTATTCGTTCTTGGCCTTTTCGCTGCACGTATTTTCTCTACGTTCTTAGCAACTGGTCACATAGAACCGTGAGAAATGGTATGCCCCAGGAAGTCAAGCTTTTTGAAGCCGAATAAACATTTGCTAGGTCTAGCTGTGAGACCATTTTCCTGTAGTCTCCTGAGTAGAATAGCAACCGTAGCAATGTGTTCTTCGTAGGTATCCGTTGCAACCAGTATATCGTCCATAAAGTTGTGTATCTGTTGACTGTGCAATGGTTCTAAAAGCTTTTTCATTATCCTTGTGAAGACTCCTGGTGCGTTATGTAACACGAATGGCATCACGATGAACGTATAGTGTCCTTCACTGGTGCTGAAAGCTAGCAAAGGCTTAGATTCCTCCTTGACTGGTATTTGATAATAACCTTTACTCAGGTCAATCTTGGAGAAAATCCGTGCCTTGCTTAGCTTGCTAAACAGCCCAGAAGCGCTCTGTAGAGGCTCCGGCTGGAATTCCGTTACAGTGTTAAGTAGACGGTAATCTATGCACAGCCGAACTTCCTTATTGGGCTTCTGTAACAGCACTACGCTCGCCCTATAGGGAGATGTAGACTCACTAATAATTCCTGCTTTACGTAGCTTGTCTTCTTCCCGTAGCGTATCAGCTTTAGCTTACGGAATAGGGTAAACTCTGGTTCGAACCGGTGTCTCGTTTGTCAGTTTCTTATCGAACTCTACGAGATGTGTTCGACCAGGTATATCCGTTAAAACTGCTGTGTACTGTTTCAGTAGCGCCCTCGCTTTCTGTCTGTTGTGCATCAGAGAGAGTGTCACCGAATTTTACATCTTTGAAAGATTCCGTTTGTTGCAATGGATATTCCATGCAACTTTCGTGATCTTCATCATCGTCGGTAGTTATGGAGACCGCCAGGAGATGTTCGGAGGACGGTACCGGTCTTTCCAAGTATTTCTTTAACAGATTTACATGGTAGACCTTCTCCTTTCCTTTAATAGAGATCTGATAGTTAGTTCTCGAGATCTTTTTAAGGACGGTAAACGTCCCTTGCCATCCGATGCGTAGTTTGTTGCTTCCGGTTGGCAGTAACAACAAACCATTCTCCCCTGGTTGTAGTTCTCTCTCTGTCGCTGCTTTATTGTATCGTTTGGCATGCATTGCGCGTGCTTTCTTAAGGTTGGTTGTCGCTAGATCCCATCCTAGTTGTAAATTTTCCTTTAATTCCGACACATATTTGCTGGCTCAGACGACTGTCTCATCAGCCTTCTGGTCTTTCAGGGACCGAAGTAAGGCTTCTAGCGGCCCCTTTATAGGTCTGCCGAATAAAAGTGTAGCTGGTGGAAATCCTGTAGAGGCCTGGGGAACTTCCCTGTAGGCGAATAAGGCTGCAGGAATGAAAAGGTCCCAATCTTCAGGTTTCTCTTGTCCCAGCTTACGTAACATCATGGTGAGGCTGCCGTTGACACGTTCTACTAACCAACTTCCGGCCGGATTATAAGGGCTTGTGTAGATGTGCTGGTTCCTCAAGATCTTAACGATCTCCTCCATTAACAGGCTACAGTATTGGGATCCGTTATCAGTTAAAACTTGTTGAGGGAATCCCAACCGTGTAAATATCTGCACTAGGGCTTCTGCGACATGCTTGGAATCCGTGCATGTTAGCGGTATAGCTTCGGCCCACATAGTGCATGTGTCGACTAAGGTCAGGATAAACCTGTTCCTTCTTTTAGTCCTTTCCAGGGGTCCTATAATGTCGACAGCAACCCGTTCAAATGGTGTCCCCACTATTGGCATTTCACCCATGGGAACTGGGGGCGTCCAATGCTTGGGTGCCACACGTTGGCACTTGGCGCAGGAGTTCACGTATCTGATAACATCAGTGTTCATTCCTGGCCACCAATAGTGAGTCGCTGATTAGTGGCGTTTTGTCCCATATGTCCGCTAAAGGGAAGAGAGTGCCCCATTTCTAAGATTTTGTCTCTGTACTGCGTCGGTTCTAGGAGCTGATTATGCCCTTGTTCACGGTTGCCCGTTCTACGATATAGTACGCCATCCTTAGAAACAATGTCCTCGTTGTGTCTGGGGTCCTTGGCCATGGGCAGTTTCCTAAAGCAGGGCTCCAAGGTAGGGTCCTTTTGTTGCGCCTCTTTTAGTTCCTTAGGTAACAAATTTGGCGCAGGCTCCCGTTCCTTCTTGGTTTGCCCTCTTGTGGTTACTGCTTCCATAATTGGCTCTTTCGGTCTTCTAATAAACACATATCTACAGCCAAGTATGACTGGGTAGATCGGGTCATCCATAATAGCCGCTTTGATCACACCTCTGACAAAATCAGAGTGTATTTCCACCAATGCGATGGGAAGTGTCATGTGTGCATCTCCTTTGAAAACTCCACATAGTTTGACGGTTTCTTCTGTCTCTTGACCGGGTTTGACCAAGTGTCTTGCGACAATGCAATCAAAGGACAACCCTGTATCAAACAAACAATATGTTGAAGTCCCGTTTAAAATAACAGTTCCTCGCGTTGAGGGCCTCTCCCTCTCAGGTTGAGAATCACTGACATTAATTCTTCCTTGCGAGGCTGTTTGCAAGCATCCGATTTGGCCCGGTGTGCTTGCTCCGATCAGATGTCCCGTGCGCAGGGGTTTTCCCCTTGTCACCCTGCCCTTTCTGGCCGCACTGCCATGTAGACCGGTTGGGTTGATCAGAATTTTTGTTGTTGGTGGGGTACTTGTTTTTATAATATTTAGATTTTTCCGGAGGGGAATTCTGGGTTACAGTTTCTCTGGGGTTATGGTGGTGAGAAGAATATGAAGTCTGTTCTAGATTATTTTTCCGAGAAGGTTCCTCTGTCGGTTTGCGTTTTGCTCCTGGCAGTTCGGCCAGCACATTGTTATATCACTCTGCCTTGCTCAAAATGTCTTCTAGCTTTTCTGCGCCTTGTTCCGCCAGAAATCTACGGGTGTCACTTGACAAAGTGTTCTTTATTTGTTCGGTTACAACGAAATCCTCAAGTCCTTCATAGGCAGAGGTAAGATGTGAAAGCTGCAGGCACTTTGTCAAGTATCCCTTCAGACGAGAAGAGAACTGGTGAAAAGTTTCCGTGCTCTCCTTTCTGCTGTTACGGAACAGTTGCAAAAATTTTCGAGCGTTCATTTCTAAACGCTCAAGCAAAGCCTTCTTCAACATATCGTAATCGTCTTGGTGGTTGCTTTCCAGTTTTGCGTACGCATCATACGCCGAGCCTTTTAAAGCCTGAGAAAGCTTCAAACACCAACGCGACCTTTCTAACCAGTACAGATTTGCCATTCTCTCAAATTTTAATAGATAACAGTCTATTTTCTCATTTTGGCTTGGGAAGGATTCAAGGGCAAAAGACATAGTTGCTAGTTGAGGAGATTGAGTGTTGGAAAGATCAGTTATCTGTGACTGAGGTAGAGAGTCTTCGTTGCTGGAGGTAGAGGCAGCACCACGACTTTCGACCTCTAGAGCCTTAAGCGGCAGTTTGTGCTGTCTCTCCTTCTCTCTTTCCTCATGCTGTCTCTCCTTCTCTCTTTCGTTCGTCCTGCGAATTTCCATTTCCTCCTCAATTTTCTTCTTCTCCCTAGCTTCGGCTGCTTTTCCCCTCTCTCTATCTTCTTCTTCCTTCCTCCTAGCTTCTTCTTCTTTCTTTTCCGCATCATACCTGTCAAGTTCTTCGTTGACAAACGCTTTTGCTTCTTCTCCTTGTAATCCCTCTTCCCTTGCTTCCTCTCTTAGCATTGCTCTAAGTTTTGCACGCTCAGCTATGGGAAATAACTGACTGCGACTTACTCGAGAAAGAAAGAAGAAAAATGATACACTGGTTCCCTACCAATTACGAGAAAAATACAAAAAAGAAAAAATTCCTGTCATTTAACTGTGATACCTCCTCCTTGTTATCAGTTATCTAATCTATCGCTGTTATTATTTGGCAACAAGGCTCCTAATACAGACGACTAAGCCAAATAAATGGTAGATCAGGCTAATCAACTGACAGAAAAGCTATGTTAATACAGTGGAAACAAAAAAATTTTATTTAAAAAAATTAAGGAAAAAAATGTATTCCCTTTATTTAAGTCCACCTACAAGACCACCTGAAGTCAGTTAGGGTAAGGGAGACTATTAACTTGACGTGTTTGTCAGAATGCACTCCTTAGCTTAGCTCAAACACCGCTGCTTAAAAAAACCTGGTGATTGTCAGACAATCACGCGCTACCAGTGGCCTTGTAGTACAAAATCATCACATATCATAACTCCGAAAAAGATCACCCTCTAACTCTAATTGTATATACTCTACAATGCTGTGGACAAAAAAACAATTGATATATATGTGTGGTCAGCAAGCCAACAAACATAACTTTTGTCTAGGGGATAATTATTATTAGTGTTACTTAACTCACGAGACAACCACACTCTGCTCTATCTAGACTATTAAAAAAAAGATTTAAATATCAGACTTTAGTCAATTATCTAGATACAGACTAGATCCAGATTTGGAAACAAACTCAATCTGACGTACTAGAAAACCAAAGTCTCAGGACTTCGCATCTTTTCTGTGGTACTAGTTCGAGATCTAGCTCAAAACCCGGAAACGAGGGAACCCATTCTGTCGTAGATTTGGATAGGTGTTTAAGATAGATTCTGGTCCCGTCTGAATAGAACTGGAAAGATGGTAACTCAGTGAGAGATAAGGTAAAGAAATAGATTTCACGAGTGAAATGGTGAAAAGGTAGAGTCTGTCCCTGGATTGAGAAGATACTCTAGTCCAGCCTATCTCTACGAATGCAATTTGTTTATCAGACAGTTTACCTTTCTGTATATATTAACATATACACTATAACCAATCACATACACACCCACAGATAAGTGACGACAACGTGACGGACAAACGTGAAACTATATTAATGGAGTAGGGATATTGGGCCGAGCTGACCAACACAGGTAATTAAGTTTTATGTTAAGTTTATTTACCATAGAAAAACTTCACAACATCTAGTATCAATAGCAATAGAAAAATCATAGGTTACAGAAATCATAAAGAAATAAACCCCATAAGTGCAATCCTCTCTGTTGAGACAAGATCCCACAAGAAGAAGTTAATTAACCCCCAAAAGGTCAAAAGATTTGCGCTATGGTATAGAATTTGGCTATACTGTAAAGAACCGAGTTCCTAATTGATCTATTCTGAAAAATAACAGTATTAGCTTACCGAATTGTTGATTAACAACATCTGGAACATATCTCCGCGGTACAAACAGCAACTCCAGTGTTGGGTTGTTTTGGCAAAATAAGCCCCAGCTCCTCCAAGTTTGATTAATCCGGTTATTTGGGGAACGCTTACTTTGTTACTGTTAATTGGATCTGTTTATTTCACATCAATTAGTCCAGGTAGGAAAATAATTACGAGATCTAGTGTTCACAGTGTCATTTGCTTGTACTTCCAATACTTAAAGAGAATGTCAGGTATGTAAATCTCTCGGGATAAAAAATCCTCGTCACACCACAGTGGTCGGTAGTTGGGAAATGTTAATTGTTGATAATTTCGCCACAGCGGGCTGAATGTATATGAAAATGGAAAAAGAAATCTAGATAGTGTAGCCGTGTACATCGTTGTTTTGTTGGAAACAGGCTATTTTCTAACCAAAGAAAAATAAAACCCAGATTAGCATATAAATTTCTACTTTCCTAGAAACAGATTATAAAGTAATTCAGTGGCATAAATTTTTATTAGGCTAAGAGTCGCGTTACGTGTCAAAAAAATTAGTCACGTGATTTTTTTACCCAATTAGGGAGCTCAGAAGCTTTTCTCCAGCGAAAACGGACGCCATAATTTAGCAGTCTTGATCCGAACCGCGATGTAGAAAGATGTGTTCTTTCGGTTCAATAATTCTTTGTTCGAGAACTCAACAAAAGGCACAAAAGTGTATTCAGTATTATATTCTGGATCATCATGTGGTTATATGATTATTTTGATTCAGATCTTGTGTAAGTATGAACCAATTTTCATGCTTTTGATTTGCCAAGGTATTTGGTTAGACCATGTCTCTGAACGACGACATGCACTTAGATTGAAGAAAAGTGGAAACATGATATATCTCCCTACGAACCAAGGAAAATATGGAGAGATATATAAAGCAAAAAGAAACCCAGTAGCATAAGAAGTGCTAACCCCTGGTACAGAATCACAGAAGGAAAATATATAGGAGATAAAATATGAACTTTGAATCAGCAATAACACATTGCCTGATTATGAATATAAATGCCACCGGCATGTATGTCTGCACAAACTGATGAACTGCATTTTGTATATAGATATTGAATTGACTTGTTGCATTGTTGAAAGCAAACAAATAAACCTTTGACAATTACCAGCTGTTGATGATTTTAATACAGTTGACTATTGTAAGGAATATGTTACATTTCTACCCAACTTACAAGACTCTTAACAAATAAAACAACACCAGCAATTGAGAGGACTTTAAATAAAATCAATACGAACCTGGTCCACTATACCTAAGTGAGCTAAGGAACACCTCTGTCGAATGGCCAGTTAAACAAACTCACTCGAAAAACATAGAACACTATCTAGTGCCGTGCCGGTACTAATAAGAAACCTACACCCCGGCCACATATAACCCCTATTTGGTACCGTGCCCAGTTCTACAAATAAATAGGAAACACTGGGACGGTAACATATATCAGATCTGGTGCCCGTGACTAGTCCTCTTGTTAAGAGCAATAAAATACGATGGAGCAATTAATGGAAAATTTCCAACAACTAGGAGTACAACAGCAGCAACCGCAAAACCAATCCGCACATGTACAACCACTACAGCCCCAAGACAATCAGAATATGGAAGGACCCACAATGATAGCGCTACAGCACATCACTGAAAACTTACAGAAGGCTGACAACTACGCAAAATTCACCCAAGTCAGATCCATCGTCCAACCGTTTGATGGAGACAAGAAAAGATTCAGAAGATGGTTGGCCGACATGGAAAAATTTGCGTCAAAAGCAGAGGCAATAACTGATGACGAGAAAAAGAAAATCGCTCTGTTAAGCTCCGATTCATTAGTGACTGATTTTTTAAGAAGGAAGTCCCAGCAGTACCCCACAGAGACCTACGCGTCCCTTAGAAAAGAGCTAACCCAGAGGTATGGCGAAATCATAGACAAAATGCACGCTTGGTCAGTCCTTAGAAACATGAAACAGGAAAGAGATGAATCAGTACAGCTTTTTGAAAATAGATTCCTCAATATGGCAGAAGAGGCGTTTTGTGGAGAAATACCTACCACACCTGATGTGGAAATACAGCTGGTGGGGACATTTGTTGATGGCCTTAGAGCAGACAATATCAAAATGCATCTATTTAGAAAAGACACGAAGACAATTGCTGAAACAATCCAAGCAGCAATACAGGAAGAAAATGTTCGCCGAAGGTTCCAACAAAGAATAGGTAGGGAACCCCGACTAGACCATAGGGACTATACTGAGCATGAACCTATGGAGGTTGACCATGCCAGGAGGCAATGGACTCGCCCACGACAACAGGATGATAGGCCCCGCAACTACAGCCCCCCCCCCCCCCCCCCCACCATATCTAAGAGAATGTAGTCAACTATATTTTTGAACGAAGTGAAATTGTATTATGATAAACGGAATTTGTGTTGTTCATGTTTCCCAATGTTGCCGCTCGTCACATTTTTGAGTGATGACCTTATGGATGTTTTGAAGATTTCGTTGGCCAGTGTTGCCAATTGGTAAATTTGGTTGAAATATGCATTGATATGAAAGATAGTTTGCATTTTTTTTAGATGATGTCCATTAATAGGGCCTATTTAAGGAAGACAGTCCCATATATACATATAGGAACCCAGGTTTAGGAATTAGTTTAAATTTTTCTGAAATATTTTTGGACTTGAAAATTTTTTTTGAACTTTAAATTTTTCTGAAAATTTTTTTGAACTTAGGAAATTTTTGGGATATTTTTTAAGATTTGATAGTACTCAAATGTCTCCCTATGGGATACATTTGCAGGGCCCCGGGATCTATATGTAGCCGTGTACATCGTTGTTTCGTTGGAAACAGGCTATTTTCTAACCAAAGAAAAATAAAACCCAGATTAGCATATAAATTTCTACTTTCCTAGAAACAGATTATAAAGTAGTTCAGTGGCATAAATTTTAATTAGGCTAAGAGTCGCGTTACGTGTCAAAAAAATTAGTCACGTGATATTTTTACCCAATTAGGGAGCTCAGAAGCTTTTCCCCAGCGAAAACGGACGCCATAATTTAGCAGTCTTGATACGAACCGCGATGTAGAAAGATGTGTTCTTTCGGTTCAATAATTCTTTGTTCGAAAACTCAACAAAAGGCACAAAAGTGTATTCAGTATTATATTCTGGATCATCATGTGGTTATATGATTATTTTGATTCAGATCTTGTGTAAGTATGAACCAATTTTCATGCTTTTGATTTGCCAAGGTATTTGGTTAGACCATGTCTCTGAACGACGACATGCACTTAGATTGAAGAAAAGTGGAAACATGATATATCTCCCTACGAACCAAGGAAAATATGGAGAGATATATAAAGCAAAAAGAAACCCAAAAGCATAAGAAGTGCTAACCCCTGGTACAGGATCACAGAAGGAAAATATATAGGAGATGAAATATGAACTTTGAATCAGCAATAACACATTGCCTGATTATGAATATAAATGCCACTGGCATGTATGTCTGCACAAACTGATGAACTGCATTTTGTATATAGATTTTGAATTGACTTGTTGCATTGTTGAAAGCAAACAAATAAACCTTTGACAATTACCAGCTGTTGATGATTTTAATACAGTTGACTATTGTAAGGAATATGTTACATTTCTACCCAACTTACAAGACTCTTAACAAATAAAACAACACCAGCAATTGAGAGGACTTTAAATAAAATCAATACGAACCTGGTCCACTATACCTAAGTGAGCTAAGGAACACCTCTGGCGAATGGCCAGTTAAACAAACTCACTCGAAAAACATAGAACACTATCTAGTGCCGTGCCGGTACTAATAAGAAACCTACACCCCGGCCACATATAACCCCTATTTGGTACCGTGCCCAGCTCTACAAATAAATAGGAAACACTGGGACGGTAACAATAGCTATAGGTCCAGATACAATTATTCTTATAGCCATTTGTTGGTACTCTCTCTCTTTCTGGGTATAACAAAAGGGCCAAACAGGTCAACCTCGAAGATCCGCTATTTGCATAAGAATGTTTGTTTCTCGCCTATTGGACGTAGACTTGGACCCGTTTTCTCAGATTTAGGTTCAGACCGCTGGTAGTTTTGGGTTGTGATCCGTACTGGATTTATAGGAAGAAAATATAAAGCATTTAATCACAATATCAGTATTTATCCTAACCCGCGTAAAGGTATGACTTATTATTATCCACTCGGTTATTAAATTTAATTAGAAACCACAAGTGTATATCTTATTTTATCGTTTAAAAAAAACCCGTGAAATAAGCGCTAGTCATTTACAAAAATTACACATAATGGATTAGTGCATTTACTAGATAAAATATATATGGATCGATATCGAGTAATTAAATTAACGCTACAGCCGGAAAAATTAGCTATAAATATTTTTTAATCTGCTAGCCAATTAACACAATAGATTCTAGTGAAATATAATGAAGAACTATTAACAATTTTTTGGGGGAAATCTGCGGTCGATTTCTGAATGAAAGCTTTATTTCTCACTTATGCTGACCGCAGACTGTTCGCTCGCGAACGGACTTGCTTTTGATCTGGCGTCTCTCACTGTCGCTAATTAAGTTCCGAACAAACGCATTTGGGGGGGGGGGGGGGGGGGGGGGTTAACTATGGTTATCTCCCCTTTCCTCAGATTAATTCCCCCTGACCAATGTAACTATCGAAAGTACGTCTTTTGACATATCGCCCTTGATTTTACCATTAGATGACTCATTCTCTGATCTGTCACTATTCAACGATTGCCCAATCGTTCGCGTGATAATACAGTTAACGGCTCTGGACTAGCTAATAGGTCTGTTTGTAAACATTCCCAGTGTCTATAAGTCATAGAGAGAAAGAAAATAGGCGTGGCTAAAATATGAGTTCGACAGACATCGAAGCTCATGCCTTCTGCGTTAACAAAACGTGTATATTAATAAGCAAGCCAAGGTGGAAAACAGGTGGAAGCAAAAACGTGTGGATTCATGTAATATATTTACATAACTCTGTCACATCATGTCAATATTGACGGATCTGCATTTAAGGCCACCATCAAAGCAGGTTATGGAGTTTACATATGTTATCCAGATGGATCCTCCGACGAGCTGTTTGGTGGATGCTGGGAGTTTTGCTCCAACTATGAAGATGAAATCATTGCACTGGAAACAGCTGTATACCATCTGAAGACTGTATTTTATGCCTTTGCCTCAAAACTTTGTCATTTTTACTGACTCACTGTCTGCCCTTCAAGCTTTGGAAGGCAGTGGACATTGTAGAACTGAATTAGCCAAACTAATTCTGGATGCCGATCAGCTTATCACTTCCTATGGCATCAGAATAGTTATGAAGTAGATCCCTGGCAACTCAAATACACCAGGTCATGACAGAGCAGACAGATTAGCAAAGAAATGAACAAGGTAAGGACATCCACTCACAGAAATAACTCTCCAAACAGCCAAATCACTCATACGAACAACAAGTAAGTAAGTATCTCTGCAATTTGGTCACACTCCAAACAGCGAGGAGCTCTCGTTCGATGATTGGATATCTTGATTCGGTACTGCTCAACTTGCGACTCACATACAAGACTGATGAAGAACTCCATCCACATGCTGCACCCAGGAACCACCGATTCCTTCCTGAGATGCATCAGTCCTGAGAACGAATGGTAAACGTGTGTCAGGTAATTTCAAAATAGGTGAAGAAGAATAATAATATTTAATGTGATTTAATGCTACTTCGCAATCATGATTCCATTGAAACTTATTAGGTAAGCCCTTCCTGGTCAACGAAAACAGAACTGAGGTGATGGAAGAAAAATTTGGTATAAATTTATGATAAGCGTTAATCAGTCCAAGAAGTCTCCGAGCTTGTTTCTTAGTTCTAGGTACAGAAAGATTCAGGATACGAGACACAGTGGTATCCTCAGGTTGAAGACAGCCATGACCGATTCTGTGTCTCAAGAATGAAATCTCCTAAAATCCTATCTGAATTTTAGAAGGTCTTGCTGTAAGGTTATGTAATCGAAATTTAAGAAGTAAGGATGTAAGACCAAAAATATGTTCATCCCAAGCATTGTGAAACAAAAAATATCATCTATATATGTGATGATATTAGATCTGTCAGAGAAAATCTTTCTCATCATCCTAACAAAAGTAGCCGGAGCGTTAACTAATCCAAAGCACATGTAGTTCCAATGAAAAAGTCCTCTAGGAGTAGAAAAGGCCATACAAGATTTGAACCTTTCAGTGAGTGGAACCTGCCAATAACCTTTGGATAAATCTAACTTGCTAAAGTAAGTAGCATTAGACAGTTGAGCTAATAAGTCTTCCAGCAAAGGCATTGGGCTCAGCATCAGTAATTGTTATAGTATTGAGTTGACGAAATCGATGCATATTCTAATTGATTTATCCTTCTTTCTAATAATGACCATTGGAAAAGAATAGAGTGAATTAGAAGGAGAGATAATGTTGTATATCGTCAAGTTCTTTTTCTACTTGATCTCGAAAATGCATTGGAAGAGGGTATGGTCTACGTCGGATAGGTTGATCGTCAATGAGTTTAATATCATGAGAAATGATATTCGTATGTCCAGGAATGTCAGTGAGTACATCCTGAAAAGAATGTAAGAGGCATCTGACTTGATCTTGTAGATCATACGAAAGATCAGAACAAATGGAAACATCCTTTCGGGATTCAGTAGACTGAAGAGGTATGAAGATACAAAGGAACATCAGGAAAAGAAGTTTGTTCCTCATTAATAACAGCTAACGAGGCACGACGACCAATGAGTTCGTCGATAGCATCAAAGACCAGTTGAAGATTACTCGGTCTAGGATGGAATTTTTGGAGCATATTTATGTGGAAAGTTTTATGTTTTCCTTTCACATCTATAACATAATCTACATCAGTTCTTTTTGAGACAACCCTGTATGGGCCACTCCACGAAATCAATAAACGATTTTCTTTAGTTGGTAATAAAACATAGGCTTCATCTCCAGGCAATAATTTACGCAACTTTCTATGTTGGTTATAAAATAACCATGCTTTTTCTTTTGAAGACTCAATAGCGAATTGACATGTGTCAATCAATCTTTTCCGAAGATTTACTACACATTCGTATGAGGATTGCACATTAGTAGTCATCTCTGAACCCAATAGCAACTGTTTAACAATGGACATATGCCCTCGCGGTTTTAGCCCCCAAAATGAGTTCAAATGGTGACAATCCGGTTTGCTCATTCGGGACTTCCCAATACGCAAACAGTACTGCGGGAAGCAATCTACCCCAGTCGTGAGGATGTTTATTAGTTACTTTACACACGTTTTGCTTTAGTGTCGAATTGATCCGTTCGACCATTCCATTTGACATGGGGTGGTAGATCGCATTAAGAGATCTATCAATTGAAAATAATGTCATGACCTGAGACATAACATCCGACACAGACTGGGTTCCTCTTTCAGATAACATTCCATCTGGAAAATCCAGACGACTAAAAACGAAGAAAAGGGCGTCGGCCACATCCTTGGTTGAAAAGTTTTTGAGCAAAATCGTTTCAGGCCAACGAGTGCACACGTGAATGCACGTTAAAACATATTTATGGCCTCTAGCTTAGCTGAAACAATTGACAGAGGACCGATGATATCGACTGCCATCTTTGCAAAAGAGCGCACAGAGATATCTGTGGCCTGAATGGGTGCCATATTATTAGCACCTTTACGTGCAACTTGTTGACATATTTCACCACATGACCGACAAAATATTTTGATATCTTTATTAATGCAAGGCCAGTAAAAATGAGCTAAGATTCTATTATTGGATTTCGTAATGCCCATATGGCCTGCACGATTTGCATCATGTGCATGACTCAAGATCAAAGGTCTGAAAGTAGTAGGAACCATAATTTGCCTATGCACTGATGTGGAATCATCAAAGTTACGAATCAGGATGTCATTTTTAGTTTAGAACCACTATCTTGACCTTTTTGTGCATTTAATATTATCTGTTGTTGCCAAGTGAAAAAACATTTTCAAAGAGTTATCAGCTTTTTGTACAGCAATAAATGAGTCTTTACTAATTAAGGTAATCTGTGGTTCATCATCATTATCATCCATCAGTCTTTTATTCTGTGACTGGGCATTATATTGTGATCTGGTGGTGACAGCATTGGCGGACAATATATGCTGGCGTTCCCAATCCACGATGTGCTGTTTGGAACATTCTTTTATGCCAGTAATAGTCCCCAAAATCATATCTGAAATCGGCTCAGGGAGTATACATACTCTGACCTTACCAGTGAAAAAAGGTTTATCAATATGAACATCAGCCAAGGGATAATACTCAACAGTACCCCCAAAGTGATACATTTAACCTTCTTACCTGTTTAGCAGGAAGGATCACTTAATGATCTACGTACACCCACCGTAGTGCAACCTGTGTCACGTAAAACTGAAGCAAGTTTGTTATTTAAAAAACCTTTATTAAAAGTAATGAACCCTTGCCATCATGTGAGGCTAGTGCTGGTAAAGGATGACCGCACAAAAGTCTTGATATCACATCTGACTGGTAAAGAGTGTCACATTCAGAACATTTCGATTCATTGTATAAAACAACACTGTATGCATTAGCATGAGTAGTATTATTGTTACTTTGGTTTACCAGACCTGCATTACCACTCTGACAAGAGTTTGCGTTTGTACGATCTACACTACGAGAACGATTAAGATTATCATTACCCTGGTAATTTCTATTATTGCTTCTTCCATTTTGTGGGTTATTTGAATGCTTAAGGCATGTACAACCAGGACAGTGTTGTGAAGTGGGTGTATTTTGGTTCCCTTCCCTATGATAATATCCGTCACCTCGGTTTGATAAGATTTATCAGTTCTTCGCCAACCTCTATTGGAGCGACTGTAATTCTGTCGTGGTGAATGACCATAACAATAGCGACGAAAATCACTCCGGTTTGGAGATGGTCGCCGCATAAAGTTATAACCTCCACCATTTCGATCAAAATTTCTATCCATACTCCGAAGTCTGGTATAACTCATGTGCATAGAACGAGCAGAACACACAGGCAGAGCCTCCTTGATATTTGTGTTGCTAATAACTTTTACTGGATGTGCTGTCATAAATTAGCGTCCCAGGGATTCTACAGTTGTCAGTGACTCTGGTTTGCGCTCATGAAGATAGACAAAGAAATCTGGACATATAGATGAAAATACCTTATCCCGTAATATGAGATCCATCAAATCTTCAAAAGTGCGCTTAATTTTTGCCAGTTTAATCCAACGACTGACGTACATCTTAATTGAGGAGATAAAATCTCCAAAGTCCTTGTTAGTCTCTGGTATCAATTTTTTTAAAAATCGTTGACGATAACATTCCTCATTCAGGTGATATGTCCTCAGTAGCAGTGCTCTAACAGCATCATAGTTCTTTCTATTTTCCTCGTCCAGTGTGTACACTGCGGATAATGCATCACCTATCAAATATGATTATAAACGAATACTCCATGAAGACCTGGCAATTTTGAATTCCACATATAAAAAACACGAAATATCATCAACACCTGGGGAGAAATTTGGCAAATGCAATTTAAAATTGGCTGGGTGTTCTTTCGTGGCAGAACCTTCATTCTCAGGATTATTTTATTTATCTTGGTGTATTAATCTTAGTTCCATAGCAGACATTTTCTGTGCATGCTCTAACTCGGCCAACCTTCTCTTTTCTTCTAACTCAGCCAACTTTCTCTTTTCTTCAAAGTCAGCCAACCTTAGCTATTCTTCCTGTGCCATTTTCTCTGAATTTATTTTCTCATCTCTCTCTATTTCTCTGATACGTGCCCTCTCTTTTCTTTCCAACCTTTCTTCTTCTTCTTTTTCTAATTGTGTCATGGCAAATTCTTCAAGAGCTGGGCCTTGCTTACCCAGTTCCTTGCCTTGTTTAATGAAATATTCTAGAGTAGACATGTTTTTTTTTACAGTATACCTGACTTAGTCTGTCTCTCACTTCTCAAGTATGAATATCTCAATATGTGCAATGCTGAGTAATAAACAGCAATGTGATCCAGATTTTTCGGATCATTAATATCAATAATGAAGCACAATTATCATGGAATCAAGGAAAAGTGTGGAGCACGAACAATACAAACTAAGACAATATAAAACAATAGTGGAAGCAAAGAAAAGTATGTAATGACAAGAAAAGAAATATGAATGTGGTAAAATAAACAAATGCTACCACTACAAAAATGACGAGACAATACACAGGATAACATTAATATATGCATCAAATAAATGATAGTAAAGTTAGATAAACAATATACGAACAATAATGCTGAAAAAAACTAAAAAACTAACAATGTCAACAAGCACAAACAACACTGAGGAACATGACTGCACAACTAGAACAAAAATTGGATCTAATAAATTTATAGGGAGCGCTATGACACTCAGCACTGTTCGCCGGACCTTACTCCGAAAGAATTATATGCTGGCCCTACATAACGATTTGATTTTGGGACCGTCCTGAGAGCTATTCCAAAACAAAATTCCCTGCCAACCTCCCACTAAAATAAATAAACTTAGAAACATATAGAACATTTAAACATAAGGGAGAAATCTACCATGTACAATTTTAAGATGGAATCAGACCACAAACATTAAATCACTTATCTGAATACAATGCTCCACGTGGGTAGATAAATGCATCCATGTGGGAAAATCGATGCCTCCTCTAGGACAACGGTAACAGTGGTAGGGTGTTCTCATATACGTGGTCTAGTAAACTACACACCATTTTGATTGGTTCATGAATCAACATGAAAGTGTTGAACTTCTGTCTCTCCAACGAATCTTGCACAATTCTATCTTGATGAGTATGTGGACCTCACAAGTTACAAATTACGTGGCTCTGGATCATAGTCAACTTGTGTGGAACTTCAAGCGACGTCTTGATAACACACAGTTCATGCAAGTTTATAGGCAGACTTGTTAAGTAGAACCACGCAGATGTCGAAAAGGACAACCTTGACCTTGCTTGATGACAAATTATCTAAATGAGTTGTACTTACTTACTTACTTAGTCGTTCCCCTTCTACCGTGAGGTGTAGGGGTTTGGGAGAGAGAGCGCCAGACTTTCCTATCGGCTGTCTTCCTCCTGGCCTGGTTCCATTCTAGTCCTCGATCCTTCAAAGATTGTCTAATGTTGTCCTCCCAGCGGACTCTGGGTCGTCCTGGGGGTCTGGATCCCTGGCTCTTTGTTTCCCATGCTTGTCGTGGTACCGATCTTCTCCCATTCTGCAGACATGGCCAAATCATCTTAGTTAAATGAGTTGTAACGGCTGCCAATAAAATTCGTGACTTCGTTCATTCACAATTTTCTCGAGCTTGATGTTTCATTTTGACTGTTGGATGCAAATAAAGTGCTGCAGGTGTAGTGGTTCAAATTCAACGGCTTGGCCCCTATTAAACTTTGGCGTTCATTTTTGATTTGTATTTGAATTAGTTTAGGCCAACTGATTCTTGGGTAGCAACTGGTAACGCCAAACAGCTAATTCATAAATAATTTGAGTTGACTGCTGCAAACGATTTTTTTCACATTTATTAACATCTTCCACAATACGTAAGTCCACAGCATATAACTTCCACGACATGCAGGTATTGATAAGATAATATTTCCAGCATATACTTAATTAAATAATCTTCCTTTCATGGAACATCTGAGCATGCAGTATCGGTCATCTATCGTGCCGTATATACAGTTTAAGTCCGCGAATTAATTCTGAAGTATACAATCGTCAGTGATCATTCTATAAACATTAGGATACTTTCCTGTAGGTGCATACGTCTCTGGCAAGCATATAATCACATATCTTCCATATATGTAGACACATCAGTGGACATAAAACACATCGGCCAGAGCTCACACAAGTACAGCCATTCCGGCTGAAGACTGCCAAAAGATAACAGTCCTAACTCTGCACGCGCGTCTACGTAATAATTTTATGTGACGTTATTTCAATCTAGCGACGCTCTTGTTGAGCACCGCGGTGGTTCAAAATCATGAACACATTGGGGTGCGCAAAAAGAGGCGCAACACATATCACTTCCTATGGCATCAGAATAATTATGCAATGGATCCCTGGCCGGGACCCAAAGATGCAGCAATAGAGAATGCAGTCAGCGACCCCTAGCTTGACTGCTTGCATCAGGGTCAGCGAACCAGAGCTGACCAAGACCCTACTCCACCTCCACATGGTGGTCCTGGAAACAGGCTGCATCACTGCAGTCTGGCTGAGAGAGTAGGGATCGAAGAGGGAAGGCAAACCCGGTCCCAAAAAATGCCATGCTGAAGTCGGATGTGTTGGCCGAAAGGCGCAGATATCGCAGCTCCGGTGTAAACAGACACAACGCAACCAACGTCCTTTTCAGGACGAACGAGGAAGAAGAAGAAGATCCCTGGCCACTCGAATACAAGATTAGCAAAGAAGGGAACAAGACAAGAACAACCACTCAAAGCAACAACTCTCCAAACAGCCAAATCACTCATACGAACAACAAATAAAGAAACTTGGCTGAACAGATTGACCATGAGAAACACCGGGAGAGAGGTTTACAGACATATGGCTGGTCCTGATCCTAATGACAACATCGGCCATCTTACAAGGAGGGATCAGAACACCATTTTTCTGCTCAGGTCACAACAAATACCACTCAACAGTCACTTTAACAGAATCCAACCACAACACTCTCCTGAGTTCCAGCTATGTAATTACCCCTACGAAACTGTTGACTACCACCTCTTTGAGTGTCCAGCACTCGATGACGTTAGGAAAATGCTCCTTCCTCACAGGCCAGATAAGTGGAACACCCTGTACGGAGCATGGAGCCAGCCATAGGCCCCTTGCAGGAAGTCTGCACGAAAATATTCCTGTGCTCTTCCAGCAATATTTTTATAGAAGTTTAATTTACATAATGGGGTAGCCAACCCCATACACAACCTCATTATGGTTGCCTCTTACGATATGACTGAAGTAGAAGTAGCCGTATAATTTCTTTGTCTCCTAAGATACCTCATATGAACTTTATGGGACGTAACAGGTTACACCATTGTTAAATTTCAAGAATGTTTCGACTTTACCTGGGCCTGTACAACTGTTCATAATCATACCGACAAACCTCAAGAAATGCTCAAGAATTTCCACATTACCTCCATCATTATCAGAAATCGCATATATACCGGACACCAAACTTCATTGATGCCCAACGTATGAAGAACAGAAAAATCTAATATGACCGTCACCAGTATCATTCCTGGAAAAACTATGGAGATGCAAGTAGCTTCAAGCTACTGATTTGTTTGAAAATATTCTAGTTTATTATTATTATTTTTTTTAAAAGACAAAATATCCCTTTCAACACTTGATGGGTTATAATTAGGATACATGGTGTAGTAAATTCGATTCGATGGTGTAGTAAAATCGATGGTGTAGTAAAATCGATGGTGTAGTAAAATCTGATTTCCTATATCTAAATATATTATCTTCTTCCTCCTCCACTCAGTTAAAATGTAGTAAATCAGAACTGTAAAATTGTGTGAATGTATTGTGTGTGTACCCTCCCCTCCCCCCTAAAAAACCCCAAACAAACAAAAATAAAAAACAAATACAAACAACAACAACAAACAAAAAAAAGAAAGTCTCTCAAAACTGCCTTGTTGTTTACAAGGTGAAAAGGGGTGAGAAAGCCCGGGGGTATCCGGATCATCCACATAAGCACCCCATCACAGACTATTGCTTATCCTCACACCATCATTGATCCTTATATATTAATTCTAGTTCTTGTTATATACCGTACTGTTTTACTATATTGTGCAATTCTCTATGTCTATCTATTCTCAACACCTGTTCCACAGTTACAGATGAATTGCATTCAGGTAAATAATCTAATATTCTTCTTCTTCTTCCTCGTTCGCCCTGAAAAGGACGTTGGTTGCGTTGTGTCTGTTTACGCCTAAACTGTGATATCTGCACCTTTCGGTCGACACATCCGACTTCTGCACGGCATTTTTTAGGACCGGGTTTGCCTTCCCATTGCGATCCACACTCGCTCAGCCAGACTGCACTGCTGCAGACTGTTTCCAGGACCACCACGTGGAGATGGAGTGCGGTCTTGACCAGCTCTGGTTCGCTGGTCCTGACGCAGGCAGTCAAGCTATGAGTCGCTGACTGCGTTCTCTATTGCTGCGTCTTTGGGTCCCAATATAATCTAATATTCAAGTAGACGTCTGACAGTACGAAGAAAAAGAAGAACCGGGTATTCTGTGCTCATGATAAACGTCGTTTTTCTTGCGCATGGGCCAAAAATCAATCTATAAAATAATTTTTCCTGCCTGACATGCTGATACTTGGTCAAACTATCATACATGTAATGAATTATGAAACCCGACACACATAAACGTTTAAACGAACAACAAATGATTTGTTTTCATTTATGCAAGTACATACTTTATAATTTCCAAGAGCAGACCACTCATTAAAGCAAAAAAAATTAATCAAGGGAGTTAAGGAATTCACCGCAAGCAGGTCAATCTCAGCCATTGAGTACATTTTTCTTGATACTACCACTGCCAAGTATTAATCAGTGGGCACTGGGGTATCTGCAACAATGGCGGGACAACTTAGAGGGCAAAGGAACCAGATGTTGGTTTTAGCCGGGACTTCACACCCAGAGCTAGCCCAGATGATTGCAAGGTATTTCGTTGAATCTAGGCCTAAGCACCTGGCCAGAAGTGTTTGTTTCTTGTGATGTTTGCTATTTGACGTTCAGATTAAGTTGGAAGCAGCGGGCTTTGAGAAATGTTAAACTTCTTTCCTTACGGCTGCTGGCATCTTGGTTGTCATAAGTAATCGTACGTACTGTTATGTTGCTTAGGTTGTCATGTTTGCAATGTGGGGCAGCTGATGACCGACAGCTCAGTGTAGCATAACGGTAGGCCTAATGACTGAATCACACTGCTGGATTACACCCTGCCGTTTCGCCCTAATTGCAGTCGATAATAACCCACGCATTCGTGCTCGGTTCCGTCTGCTTTTAGTTTTGGTAAGAATCTGAAACCGCACTAATAGGCAGTAAGTTGGTATATTGTTGATATTTACCCCACCCCACCCCCCCCCCCCCCACCCCACCCCCCCTCCCCCCCCCCCCCCCCCCCTCCCCCCCCTCCCCCCTCCCCCCCCCCCACCCCACTGATGGCCTCTGCATGTGTCCTACGTTGCTATCTTTGAAAAAGCTTAAAACAATGGTAGGGTTAGCGACTATTTTTATGTCGCTGCATCATAAGACTAAGCATAACTCTAAATCCTAATGCTATAGGCTAGGCCTACTTCTAACTCTAATCCTGTTTCCAGTTTTTGTCTCTTTGTAAATGAAAAGACTTGAGATGGCCTCAGCTGCCATGACAAGGTTGAATGTGATCTGGAAAAGTAACATCAGTTTTCCTGTGAAGATCAAATTATACAAATCACTTATATTATCTATTCTCTTGTATGGGTGTGAGGGCTGGACACTCACTGCAGATACGGAGCGAAGGATTCAGGCTTTCGAGCATAAATGTTATAGAAGAATTTTGCGCATTTGCTATAAAGAGCACAAAACAAATGTCTATGTTAGAGAGAAGATAAACACCTATGCAGGCCACCAAGAACCACTTTTGTCAATAGTGAAACGTCGAAAGCTTGCCTGGTTTGGGCATGTAATTCGTCATGACTCCCTTTCGAAAACGATCCTCCAGGGAACAGTCGAAGGTAAACGGAGAAGAGGAAGGCAAAGAAAATCCTGGGCTGACAACATCAAAGAATGGGCAGGACACGGTTTTTCCACACTTGTACACATTGCTGAGAACAGAGAGCAGTGGAGGACCCTGTCTGCTGATGCTTCCACCATGGCACCCCTACGACCCATGACGGGTTATGGGTTGAGATGATGAAATGAAAAGGAGCAACAAATCTCAGAACAATAGCCTCTGATAATAATCTTAACCATAGGCCTAATGGTTCAAATAAAGAATAGAGGTAGGCTACTTGCTCTTCGATGCTATCCAGATAAGTTGCTTCTGTTGTTAGGTTTAGGATACCTAACCCTTCTTAGTGCATCTGAATTTTTTATTTACGGCATTATCAAACATGCATCTCACTATTGTTTATTTCAACCACCATAACCCTTACCCTGTTTTGAGCTTTTCAGACATAATTCTTGACACAAAAAAAACCAGTTGGGTAATTATAAACCTTGTTTTAGGTGACATGGTGGTGTGTCCCAGTATTCTATGATTCAACCAAAATAAAAACATAATTGACAGCGTTTTTCCCCCTACACTTGCAGTGGTCAGAGGTAAAGAGGTAGCCTACTTTAATAATTTAATCCACCAATGTATAAAAATCATTGGAGTTTTAATTATAATTGTCATGTAAAACAACCATTGTGGTTTGAGTTAACATTGCCATGTAAAGCAAACATTGCTGTTTGAGTTAACATCAGTTGCCACATTCAGCAGACATTTTAGAAATATCACATGGTTCAAGTTGGGGACAGTTGTCTGGACGCGGCCATGTTTGCTGGATACATGGAGTTTTGCTTTGAGTTGGAATTTTTTTGGGGGTTATTATTCTTAATAATGCCTGAGTGTTTGTCAGACATTATTATTTTTGACAAAGCTCAAAACAGAGTTGGGGTTCAGTTAAGGCCAGCTGCTTGATAAAGCCTAAAACAATGTTGGCGTTCAGTTAAGGTTAGCTGTACATACATAGCTACTCTGACAACACGGATCAACATGCCATATGCAGTCTTCTATGCCCTACTTCTACCAGTCATACTTTCATCTTATGCAGGGAACATTCTGCGAAAATAAGATCAGAAAGGAAATACTGGCCATGTGTAGACAAGGATGCATACTGTCCCCCTTGGATATTAACTCTTTAAGTCCCAATCGACTTTATAAAGGCTCATGGGTTAGACGCGCTTGGCCCAATCGACTTTAAAAAGCCTTTAGTATATGTGCCTCTGTTTGAGACTGTTTCTAATTATAACTACCCACAAACCACCCAAAACGTCATTTCCGACTGCAAGTACATTCTTTTAAATACCGCACGTGTTTAAGAGTGAACGTGTTTCTGTTTTGAGATATTTATTTTAGATTTTTAAAGCGATTTTTTTAAGCGTATATCCTCCATTTTACCTTGAATAACTAATCATTTTTTTTAAGCGCATATCCTCCATTTTACCTTGAATAACTAATCATTTTTCAATGAAAGCTTTTATACTTGTAGCACAAGAGTAAAGTACATCCAATTACCTTTAGTTTCATATACAACAACAAAGTTATTTATGCATATAAACATTTTAAAAAATTATTTCCAAACAACAACAATAAAAACGCACTGGGGTGGCCATTTTTGCTTGGGCCAAACCCACTTTTTTGCTTGGGACTGAAAGAGTTAAATATTTACACAGAAAAAAACATTTCAAACAGGACTGAACATCAGGGGAACATCAGTAAACAACCTTACATATGCAAACGACACAAATGTCACTAAAAGTAAACTAAAATTGCAGAACTAGTGAATCCTCCTTTTCATTCCTCATTCATTCTGCTTCAAAGTTGCCCAACATATGCGGAACAGAAAAAACACATGTGGCCATCACCAGTACCATTCCTGGAAAAAAACTGTATGGAGATACAAGTATCTTCAAGTTGGCCACTGATTTTTTTTTAACGTCTGAGAGTACGAAGAAGAAGAAGATTCCTCATGAAAAATAGTAAATTAATATGAGACAAACATAAAGGTATGTTATCAGGCACTCGCAGGAAATAAAGAAGTAAAACACTAGACAACAGAAAAACAACAGACATGAGTGGCTTACCCAGGATTTGAACCCTGGACCTTCCGTGCGACAATCCCGCCAAGCCATGCAAGCGAATCACACTATCCTCATTGCTGCTTTCTGCAGCATGTCATCTTCATCAGCTCTGGCCATGACATTATGATTGTTTCTTCTATCGTTCTTCTCCATATTCCCTGCCCACTCTTCTCTTCCCATGTGGGGTTTAGGGTAAAAAAAGGTAATACTATACATTTTACAAGGACAAAACACAAGAAAGTAACCTAAGTTATGGCCACCAGGCCTTTGTCAGGGACAAACACACAGAAACTGAAAGGAAAGAAAGCGAGATCTAAGTAAAAAATATGAAACATAAATATGCACATAACTGGTGCTAACACATGGCTTGAAGTAAAATGGGTGCTACATCTGGGCATAAAGAGTAAGGACTTAGTACAGAAAAACCTGACAAAATAAACAATAGAAAATGAAATAAAATATTTTTTTTTTTAAAAGAGAGAGAGAGAGAGGAAGATGCTGATGAGAAAAGAGACCAGTAGGGAAGAAAAGAAATGGTGATAGAACTTCAGAAATAAAACATGAGATGGTAGTCTCAGACAGAAGTCTCAGACAGAAGAATGCTTGGTGTTCAAACCAGTTAGTTCGATGCACCCCATGAGGTGGATGAGACATTTGTTCAAAGTGAAACTGACTTTTAGTATCAGAGGAACAGGATCTGATCGCTGAGACCTGGATATCCATAGCACCATGGTGGTCAAGACCATTGACATGGGTGGCTACAAGTGTAGAAGCCATCCGAGAGATGTCGTGAAGATGTCAGCAGAATCAGTCGTTTACTCGTTTGGCCAATATAAATTATGCTGCAATGCTCACTTATAATGGTGTAAGTGGCATTGTATGTAAAGCCTTTGGTGATGGCACATATGGCTATAGGAAATGATGCTTTACTTGTTTGGGTGACATATTGGCATATCTTGCATGGTGTCTGGTTACATAGTTAGATGCCAAAGTGACCAGCACTTTGTTTTCAGATGAGTGTGGACCAGGAGGTCCCTCAAGGTTGTGTTGTGTCTATAGGTCAACCAAGGGTGCATCGCTGAACACAACCAGGGTTACTGAATCAGCTTAGAGAAAAGGATCTTTCTAACGGCACCACAAATGGGGGGGGGGGGGGGGGGGGGGGGGGGGGTATGGGGATAAGATTAACTTTACTATCCGAAGAGGTTTTGTAGTGGGGGTTAAGGGCCTCTTGATGAGAGGTAGGGAGAATACACCATAAGGCATAGGTAAGAAATCCAACATCTAATATGCTTGGTAGTGAAAGCCATCATCGTCTAGGCGTAAGCACCAGAGGCAGAGAAGTTGAGAGAATGGTAAGGAATTGTGGCAAACCAGAGGATAGAAAAGTATATGTGGGTTCTATTCAAGGACATTTTTGGCAATATTGATTGGTTGCTTCCAAAGAAAGTTTTCTGTCCATCTCCTCTTCCTGTACTTAATCTCCAGTTGTATCACTTGTGGACTGGTTCTCTTCCATAAATCTGCGTTATTACATCTGTCCGACTGTTACGTGCAGTCTTTGATATCTTGCAATATTATACATTTCTATGCTTGTTATGTTCGCAAATATTTTGTAAACAAAATAGAAACTCTTTTGCTTAAGGAAAAGTCAGTATCGAGTTACTTCCCCTTGAAAGGAGTCTCAGATCGAACTCCGCGGACGAATCCAGTTTTACTGCGATTTATTCTTTGTTTGGGTAGAAATAGATTGTTCTTGCTTCAGAATATCTATGGCCTGAATTTATGTGTAGTGTTTGTCTAGGTAGGATGAGTCTGTCTTATATCTGTATATCTTTACATATCTAAGTCGAACTATATGTTCTTTGTCGCTAGAAAGGTCAAAGGCTGTTCAGCGGATGTGTCACTAGTGAGTTGTGATTTGGCTTCGCCCTGATGATGGGGGCTGTCGTGTTTTTCTGTATCGGCTTGTCGCCGGGAAAAGTGATCTCAAGATTGATGGGGAAAGTGATAGACGTTTAGACCTATCCTGTATGCTTTACCCCAGTGTTTATTCTTATTGCCAAGGAATGGCAGAATCATATTTCTGACACCAAGGTAACAAAAGCACTTCTTATGAACTCTCTTACGAAGCCATCGTTTTCGATAAGCAGACGCACGATTTGTACGTCTGAGAGAATATTTAACTAGATGAAGAAGACATTCATTTCTAGCAGCACTATATCTTGTATGATGAAGTCAATTGCATCATGATAGAATCTACAGAGCAATGAGAACATTTAATGTAGGATTAACTTTGATACAGATTCCAGTTTGTATCCTAAAGTGAGTGACAGCTCACGACAGCAGCCATCTTGTATCCAAATATTTTGTGACTTTCAAGAAGAGAAAAGGGATGCCCCGTACTATCGCTTGATGAGTCCAGAGATCACTGCTACAGATGAGAACCCATTACTAGCGGTTCAATATGATTATATGAAAAATATGTGCTGAACATTATTTAAAGGAATCTTCGCTAGACGAGGTTAGGTCTAGAAGCCATCTTGAATATTGTTTATAAACTGACGTGCTTTGTCAGTAAACTCAGATGATATATATATGGGCAATACTGAGTGCTTGTCTACTGACATTCCATTGTGCTATGATTCAACGAGTGCCCATGTATCATTGCAAGACCATTTATCAATTGTACCATGATGTATTATGCCAACCTGTGATTTGTCACTGTATCCGTGCTGTCGAATGTGTACGTCCAATTAAACTGTAACAAAAAGTACACAGCAGTTGGCGTCGATGACTTCCAGCTATACATGAGTGAGTAAAAGAACAGTTATCAACTCTTCGAACTCTTTCATCATTCGCGTATTATACTCTCACTCTATGTCTACACACCACTGCGTAGGTCAAGTTGATATTCCTATTCCTAACAACCACTCTGACGAGCAACGCTGGGGCCAACAACAAGTCTTTAACATTGGAGCTTCCACAGACCACCATACCTCTTAACACTGTGGTCCTGTAAATAGTTGATGTCAGTGTGAACAAGGAACAATACAACTTCATATCTATACACCATTCAACAGTATATATAGAAACCGTATTTAACTCTGGTGGAATTCAAAGAAGAAGCATATTTAACACTGGTGAGCCAGCTTTCTGGGTTTGACCTCGCAGAAGTTGAGAAGTCAACAGACTACCGATACCAGACCGTTTCCTGTGGCTGATACGACACACTTGCAGTATTAGTTTGCTCGTTGTCAACACTTTGTCACGTGACCTATCAAGTGAATGCAGTATCTAGGTCAGCGTTGTTGACATTTTTACGCTTAGACATTACAGAGTTTCACAGTACAGAGATGATACTTTGAAGGCCATAAACTGTTCTATTGTTGCAGTATTGTTGAACATAAGTGCGTAAATTTCATCGTTGGACCTTCTGATACTCATATTGTCGAACATTGTAATAGATTAAATCAAAAATCTAGTATTGATTAAAGTGGCAGTTTACTTTGTTTATTCAGAAACTGTGCCATTATATTTATGAACTGAAACTCTTTCCAACACATTTCATTATTTAATGTATAACTGAGCATCCTATCTGCAACACAGTGCTTTATATATTACACACATGATATATGCATTTATGATTATATGTTATATGTTATTTGTTTGTATAGTATATTAGTTTATATGTCAGCGGGTTGTGTTTAGGTTGGGCGGTGTCCTCACAACAGAATATCCCACGTCATAGAGGGTCCGTTGTGGGCGTTTTCTTTAGGTGCAATTTCCTTAATTGGAAATTTGCTTGCAACAACTAGTTGCTATTTGTGTTAGCTGTGAAGACTGTAATTATGGTTATTTTTGTAATATTTCTTTGTTCTTTAGTTTTGTTTTGATTTGTTTGTAATTTGTTGGTCTACCCTTTTCTATCTTTCAGTTCTATTCACAATTTATATTCATATACTGTGACGTCATTTGTGTTGTTATTCCTTGCAGACTCAGTGATTATTTTCATTGATTTCCCTATTTGATTTATTTGATTTCTGCAAACGTTTTCGTATTGTCAGTCTTATTTGTACTTTATGTATGCTGTTGGTTGACATATGTTTTATATAGGTATATTTCATAAGACACTATTGCTTGTGCACTGCACTTGGATTATGGTATAAACCAGTACTTTATTATTATTACTGGTATACAAGAAATTATACAAGACCTTATTAAGGCTTGTGACCCACTGAGATTGAGATAGTGTACTGATTAATCAAGTCATTAAGAACTTGTGGTATTATTATTGTTTCAAGTAATTAGTATTATTGTTAGACATCATGTCTACATTAGAATACTTCATTGCACAAGGGAAATCCCTTGATAAGACTGGTCAACAATTAGAAGAATGGGCAGTTGCTCAATATGACAAGACATTAGCAGCTGAAGAGAGAAGATTAGCAGCTGAAGAGAAAAGACTAGACAGAGAAGCTACTGCTGCTGCTGAACAAAAGAAATTGCAGATGCAGGTGGAGGAAAGGAGATTTGAAGCTGAACAAAAAAAAAATTAGAAAGAGAAGCTGCTGCTGAACAAAAAAGATTAGACAGTGAAGCTGAACAAAAAAGATTAGACAGGGAAGCTGAACAAAAAAGATTAGACAGAGAAGCTGAAGAAAAAAAAAGCAATAAGAGAACATGAATTTGAGTTAGAGAAATTAAGATTGACAAGTATGAGTAATGTTAATCAGGCATCTAGTGGTAATGGTAAACCTTCTACTTACAAGGTTAAGGTTCCACCGTTCAATCAGTCCAGTGACGATATTACATTCTGGCTGGATAGATTTGAATGTTCTTGTCGTACTCATAATGTGGATAAATCACAATATGCTAACCAATTAGCAGAAAACTTGAAAGGTGAATCTCTGACTAGGTTATGCCTTGTAGGAGAAGCAGATAAGGATAATTATGATGTCATTAGGGCGGCTTTGATAAAAAAAAATACCAGCTAAGTGAGGAAGGCTATCGCCTTTTGTTTAAGACGATGGTGCCTGAGACAGGTGTAGAATTCTCAGAATTCATTGCAAAGGCACGTCTCACAGTTGATCGTTGGATTGAGCTTTCCAAAACAGAAAAAAAACGTATGAAGGACTTATGGATTTGTTGCTCAGAGATAAGATTATGTCATGTGTTAACAAACCATTCCTTGAATTTATACATGAGCGTAAACCCAAATCACTAAAGGAAATGGAAGAATATTGTTCCCAATATGTCACTGCACACCCCGACGTGACTTTTGGCAACACTAAGTTTAAGGAGAGTATGCCAGTTGCTTCAGCAACACCATACAATCCCAATTATTCACACAGATTTCAGGGACCTCAAAACAGATTTGAAAAAAAAAGGTAACCATAATAGTTATCAAAACCAAGGTAACCAATCATTTCAGGGTTCTTCTTCAAAGAACTGGAGACGAGCTGATAGCTCTCGACACAGGGGTGGTCATAATTATAGGAATTTCCGTAGAGGAAGTAATTATAGAAACTGTCCGAGTTATCCGTCTTGGAGTCAACAAGATCATAATTACAGAGATACTCATTATAATGAATATGATAATGGTAACCAAGAGAACTATGACTCAAACCCAAATAGGGGTTACAATAGAGGTAACAATAACTACAGAGGTAATAATAACTGAGGTAGATCTCAAAACAGAAGACATAAACCACATTTTCAGGCAAACTCTGCACAGCAAGAGTCTCATGAAGCCTATAAACAGAGTAAAGATAATAATGACGCTAGTAATATGGCATGTTCCGCTTTTGATTTTGGGAGAGCATCTCAGTGCCCCCAATGCAAAACATTATTTGAGCCAACCACAGTGTCTACTTTAAGCTGTGGCCATCCTCTTCCTGCTCTTCCTGCATCAGTCGCGCATGATGGAAGAGGTTCTCTTGTCTTACATAAGGGTTTAGTACATAACAATCCAGTCTCCGTTCTTTTTGATTCTGGATGCACCACAATTGGTGTTAGGCAGTCACTCGTAGATCCTTCCCGTGCCACTGGACAAGTAGTCAAATGTGTAACATTTGGCGGCACATTAGAGAAATACTCTACTGCTATCATTAGGATTGCTACTCCTTTCTTTACAGGAGATGTACACGCATGTCTTCTTCCAAATCCGATCGCTGACCTTATCATCGGTCACATTCATGGAGTCAAAGAATGCACTCCGCAACAAATTTCCGCGTGGGAAAAGCAAAACATGCAGATTGCTAACGCTGTAGTCACTAGAGCTCAAGCTCTTAATATGCCTCAAACTTCATCTACTGAAGATAATGAAGTGCATAACCAAGATGATCCCTTGGTAATTTCTCGTGACTCGTTTATAAAACAGCAAGAAGATGATCCCACTCTGAAGAAATTCTTCATTCTTGCAACTAAAGGTGATCCGAATAAAGACACAAGTCGTAAATCTTGGATTACAAAGAAGAATGGCGTACTTGTACGTATGGTTCAAGACTCCATTACGTCAAGTCATTCTCAAATCCTGGTTCCCAAGAATTTGAGAGTTAAAATTTTGCAGCACGCTCACGACTCTCAGTGTGCTGGACACATGGGTTTTTCCCGTACTAAGTCAAGAATTCTTGCGGCTTTCTTTTGGCCATTGGTAAACAAGGACATACGGATTTATTGTCGATCTTGTAAAGTATGTCAGGAAGTTAAATCCAAAGGTCCACGCCATGCTGCACCCATTCAGGCGGCAGACATTCCTATTCGGCCGTTTCAAAAAATGGCCATAGACATTATTGGTCCATTTAAGATCAAGTCCGCCAGAGGACATCAGTTTACCTTGACGTGTGTTGATATGTGCACACGTTGGCCAGAGGCTATTCCTCTGAAGAGCATTACTACTGCTGATATTGCAGATGCTCTTTGGCTTATATTCTCTCGTCTGGGTTTCCCCGGAGAGATATTATCAGACCATGGCACCCAACTAATATCAGATACCATGTCTCAAGTAATGTCTACTCTGCAGATAGATAGATCTTTAAGTAGTATCTACCATCCAATGTCTAATGGGATGGTCGAACGCCTTAATAGAACACTTAAAAACTTACTAGGGAAGATAACTGAGGATTATCCTCAAGACTGGGACAGAGTTTTACCTGCGGCCCTCTTCGCTTACAGAGAGGTCCCCAATGAACATACAGGGTTTTCTCCCTTTGAACTTGTCTTTGGCGCGCGTCCGCGCGGTCCTATGTCGTTGCTTCATGATCTCATAACAGCTGACAATATTGACGATGACACAAAGTCATCCTACGAATATGTCATCGCATAGACAAAAGATTATCGAAGCATGCAAATTAGCAACTTCGTCTTCCGAATTTGCGAAACAGAAGGCAAGGCAATTTGCCAATAAGAAGAGATGCTTACGACAACTTTGTCCTGGTGACAAAGCATTTGTATTACTACCTTGTAGGGAAAACAGACTACTTATTTCTTGGAAAGGTCCGTACGATATAATATCGAAAATTTCCGATGTCGACTATATTGTCGATATTGATGGGAAGCATAAAACCTTCCACATCAATATGCTTACTGAATTCCATGAACGTCCGGATTATTTACAACCCATTTTCCAAGCAACGGACGATTCTCCGGTACAACATGGTCATTACTCATCACTGTCCATGATACAGGATGAGGAAACGAGTTTTTCAGATGTAAATCTTCCTCTTCCAATGATCCCACTTCATTCTAGTGAATCATGGAAGAACGTTACTGTCTCTCCTGATTTGTCTCTAGGAGAACAGCGACAAGTTTCAACTATGTTGCAAACATTTCAGGATGTACTTACTGACATCCCTGGACAAACTCATGTCATTGAACATGACATTGTTCTAACTGACCATACTCCTATTAGGGTTAGACCTTATCCTATCCCTATACATTTTCAAGCACAGGTCGAGAAAGAGTTGGATGAGATGATAGATTTGAAAATAATTGAACCATCCACCTCTGCATATTCTTCGCCGATGGTTATTGTTCGGAAAAAAGACAATAACATACGTCTTTGCGTTGACTATCGCAAATTGAATCAAGTAACGAAGTTCGATGCCGAACCTATGCCTTTACTGGAAGAGCTACTTACTCGACTTTCCAAATCTCATTTTTTCACTAAACTTGATTTGTCTAAAGGATATTGGCAAGTACCTTTATCTGAACGCGCCAAACCTCTCATGGCTTTTTCAACACCTAGAGGTTTGTTCCAATGGAATTTTATGCCTTTCGGTCTTATGAACGCACCAGCTACATTTGTACGCATGATGCGCCGAATCCTATCTTATCGGTCAGATGTCATTGCATATCTAGACGACATCTGTCTTTTCAGCGATACTTGGGAAGATCACTATTCAGGGTTAGATGAATTGCTGTCTACTTTGCGCGAGCACAACCTGACAGCGAAACCCTCTAAAGCCTATATTGGTTTTAGCGAAATTTCTTTCCTAGGCCACCGAGTTGGTCATGGTTTCCTAAAGACAGAGGACCATAATACTAGTAAGATACTTAATATCTCTATCCCTAAGACTAAAAAACAGGTGAGAAGTCTGTTAGGTCTTATTCAATTTTATGGCAGATTCATTCAGAATCTATCCTCTATCATGGCACCTCTTTCTACACTTTTAAAGAAAGGTTCGCCTAATATGGTCCACTGGTCTCAGGAATGCCAATGCTCTTTGGATAAGATTAAAACATTGTTTTCAACACCACCTATTTTAGTGTTACCTACTAAAGATAAGACATTTGTTCTTCGTAGTGATGCTTCATCCACTGGGATTGGAGCGGCACTAATGCAAGAGTACTCTGGAACTCTGCATCCTGTAATGTATATTTCCAGAAAACTTAATGCGGCAGAAAGGAATTATTCGGTTTTAGACCGTGAGCTATTAGCTATGGTTTGGTCAATTCTCAAACTACAAAGATTCCTTCTAGGCGCACATTTCATAGTAGAAACCGACCAAAAAGCTCTTACTGCTATACAGAGTAAGAATTTGAAGAGCTCGAGGTCTACTCGATATGCAATTGCTCTTCAGCCTTTTCATTTCTCTGTGCGAGCTATTCGTGGATCAGATAATGTGATGGCAGACATTCTGTCAAGATGCCCACATGATTCCACATAACTATTAGGTCTTAGACGTCTTAATATGTCTAGTTCTATAATAGTTACTTTTCTATATCAAGATAGATACACATTTGTAATTTAATAATATAATGATTGTATCACTACTTAGCGGTTCAGTGATGTTTATTCACCGCTGTTCTTTAATGATTTTTCTTTATAAATCATAAATTTAAGATATCTAATACGAAATTATGGTATGAATTTTTGTATGCATTATGTAATGGCCAGAATTGTATTATACGGTGACACCTTCCTGGAAAAATTTACTTGTAGAGAAATAATTTCTCTCAGATTATGAGATACATTCTCACCAGTCGCTTCATAAGTCGACTTAGCCTCATATTAGGCGTTATATTTATTCCTGATATTTGCATCTGCGCAGTATTCATGCGTTGTGAGCCTATTGTACGTTGCTCCTAGATGTATTTCAAAAAAAAAAAAAGTTTCATTTTTTTTTTCCCGGGAGGTGTGGTAAGACTGTTACGTGCAGTCTTTGATATCTTGCAATATTATACATTTGTATGCTTGTTATGTTCGCAAATATTTTGTAAACAAAATAGAAACTCTTTTGCTTAAGGAAAAGTCAATATCGAGTTACTTCCCCTTGAAAGGAGTCTCAGATCGAACTCCGCGGACGAATCCAGTTTTACTGCGATTTATTCTTTGTTTGGGTAGAAATAGATTGTTCTTGCTTCAGAATATCTATGGCCTGAATTTATGTATAGTGTTTGTCTAGGTAGGACGAGTCTGTCTTATATCTGTATATCTTTACATATCTAAGTCGAACTATATGTTCTTTGTCGCTAGAAAGGTCAAAGGCTGTTCAGCGGATGTGTCGCTAGTGAGTTGTGATTTGGCTTCGCCCTGATGATGGGGGCTGTCGTGTTTTTCTGTATCGGCTTGTCGCCGGGAAAAGTGATCTCAAGATTGATGGGGAAAGTGATAGACGTTTAGACCTATCCTGTATGCTTTACCCCAGTGTTTATTCTTATTGCCAAGGAATGGCAGAATCATATTTCTGACACCAAGGTAACAAAAGCACTTCTTATGAACTCTCTTACGAAGCCATCGTTTTCGATAAGCAGACGCACGATTTGTACGTCTGAGAGAATATTTAACTAGATGAAGAAGACATTCATTTCTAGCAGCACTATATCTTGTATGATGAAGTCAATTGCATCATGATAGAATCTACAGAGCAATGAGAACATTTAATGTAGGATTAACTTTGATACAGATTCCAGTTTGTATCCTAAAGTGAGTGACAGCTCACGACAGCAGCCATCTTGTATCCAAATATTTTGTGACTTTCAAGAAGAGAAAAGGGATGCCCCGTACTATCGCTTGATGAGTCCAGAGATCACTGCTACAGATGAGAACCCATTACTAGCGGTTCAATATGATTATATGAAAAATATGTGCTGAACATTATTTAAAGGAATCTTCGCTAGACGAGGTTAGGTCTAGAAGCCATCTTGAATATTGTTTATAAACTGACGTGCTTTGTCAGTAAACTCAGATGATATATATATGGGCAATACTGAGTGCTTGTCTACTGACATTCCATTGTGCTATGATTCAACGAGTGCCCATGTATCATTGCAAGACCATTTATCAATTGTACCATGATGTATTATGCCAACCTGTGATTTGTCACTGTATCCGTGCTGTCGAATGTGTACGTCCAATTAAACTGTAACAAAAAGTACACAGCAGTTGGCGTCGATGACTTCCAGCCATACATGAGTGAGAAAAAGAACAGTTATCAACTCTTCGAACTCTTTCATCATTCGCGTATTATACTCTCACTCTATGTCTACACACCACTGCGTAGGTCGAGTTGATATTCCTATTCCTAACAACCACTCTGACGAGCAACGCTGGGGCCAACAACAAGTCTTTAACATTGGAGCTTCCACAGACCACCATACCTCTTAACACTGTGGTCCTGTAAATAGTTGATGTCAGTGTGAACAAGGAACAATACAACTTCATATCTATACACCATTCAACAGTATATATAGAAACCGTATTTAACTCTGGTGGAATTCAAAGAAGAAGCATATTTAACACCGACGCGCCTCACCACGAGGCAAAATTTAATTTAAAAGAAAAAATCTAGCAGAAGTGGTATTCATGGGTTATATTTGTTTTATTTATTTTCTTATGTTTCTCACTTAGCTCTCGTTTACTTTCCTGTCCCTGACAACAAAGGCCTTGTGTCTGCAATGTAGGCAATTGTCTTTGTCTTTTGTCCTAGTAAGACACATTACTTTTTTTTTCCTTTTGAAATAAAAAAAAAATTACCATACACCACGTCTTACTGCAGACCTCTTCATCTTCAAATACCCATGGTGTATTTTAGAAAAGTCCATCATTTTAATGTACCTTTTGTTCTATCAAACCATGCACTTCATTTTATTTCCCCGTGTCTGTCAAGCTAGTCTTTCTGCACCATTGAAAATTTATCAGTATAAATATCCATTTTTGATAAATATCAAGTTTTACAGTATCAAGATAAAAATAGCTGTGAAGTTATGGTTATTAGATGTTATATTTTGAGACTATTTGGCCTCAGACCACTGACTTCTTCTTTTTGATCCTTAGCCGCCGACTGTCAAAACAGTCTGATGGTTGTTAAATTATAAATTAACTCTTAGTACACGAGCGGCCTCTTAGAGAGGCCGATGATCGATCCCCGTCAATAGCGAAAATTTATAGGTGAATGCATGTTTAAAACCACTGAACAATTTAGTTATGTGCATGATATAGGGGTTTCATTTCTTCACATTTTGATATATAACACTTATGTTATCTTTATAAATAAATTGTTTATTGCAAAATCTGTAAAGGTAGTCATGAAATTACCTCGTATACTAAGAGTTAATGTAATAATTTTTAAACTGATCACAGTCATACTTGTTGCCATGGAATTATTACTATATTGTAATACTGATGTCTTTCACAGCAAACTTGGTGTCCGCCTTGGAGAAATTGCTATATGCCACAAGCCTAACCGAGGTATTTCATCTTTTTTTAGTCACTTGTTTTGCCTTATTCTTTCTTCTTCTTATCCTTTTGTTGCACCTCATGGAACATGGATCCACCACTGCTGCTGGTCCTCGTTGGAAGCCCCGTACCAAGCATTCACTCACTCTTGCATCAGTGGTTTATGAGGCAGTTTGTTTTATGTCATGAGGTTGCCAGCTCCCATGCACAACCATAAATTAGTCACCTTGTATGACATGCTTGAGGGTGCAGTAGTCCTGTTCTTTCTTTGTCTCTTAGGGCTCTTACAGACGAGCGTTTTCTTGCTGCGCGTTTCTCGCGCGTGACGAATGAAAGAGTAGGGATTTACAGACAGTCTCGCTCGGCTGCGCAGCCGAGCGAGACTGTCTGCTTTCTCTAAATCCCTACTCTTTTATTCGTCACGCACGAGAAACGCGCAGCAAGAAAACGCTCGTCTGTAAGAGCCCTTATAGAGATCCCGGAGAATTACGTGGGACAGTTCTTGTATTGCCTTTTAGATTATTATTTTTGGCTGTAATAATAATATTTTGCCGTTCTAGATGGTGAAGGCGGTTATATCTATCCACAGGAAGCCGCACTAGCATAGTGGTTACCACACTGCGCTGGCGATCGGGTGATCCAGGTCCGCGCCCTGGTGAGACCATTTGGAGCAGTGTCTTCGACTGGGACTTGGACTGGATTAATTCAAGTCCTGGTGAAGTCATTTGAAGGAGTGCCTTCGACCGGGGACTGGAGTAACCTGAGCGGCTCCTGAGCACAAACCCTCTGTGGATGGGAAGGAGCGGAGATGGCACGGACATCTGGCTCCTGATCGGGTGGGAAGGAAAGTCCACAGGCTCCCCAGCTTTGCAATGCCATGAAATTTGTTTCATGTCATTGGGCCAAAGGGCTGAAGCTCAAATGCTGCTGGATATGAAAAAAAAAAAAAAAACCTATCCACAAATTTCCCTTTATGGTCTCTCTTTTGTTTTCAGTAGTCAGTACCTGGTGTAGTTTATTAGCACTTAAGCATTTCCCTTTTCGCTTCTTATAAAATGTGGAGCAACCACTGTGGTTGACCCCTTGCAGAAATCCTCCACAAAAGTATTCATGTGCTCTTATACTTGTAGTTTCTGTAGCAATTTGTATAACATGATGATGTTGCCAGCCTTATGCATAAACTCATATTAGCTGCCTCTTATGAGTAGCATATTAAACAGTATTCAATTTTCTGTTTGTCATCCATTGTCTATTTTTCTATGAAATTTGCATCTTGGTGCAGTTTGATCCAACGTCCCTTTTCTCAAAACATGCCCTCTGAAGGTGGACTGCCATTTTCTATCTAATCCTTTCAGGGATTTTTCCTGTCATTGACCTTTAGCTGCGTATTTTTCATAGGCCAAGGCCGATGGTTCCCAAACCTTTTTGACTTCGTCTCTGCTAATTTGTTATTTAGGAAAACCTGTTTTGAATTGTGTGTTGAAGTTAAAGTCAAATTTACATTGTTGTTAATGAAACTTACATTGTTGTTAATGAAACTTAGATTGTTGTTAATGTGGTGCATGTTGTTGCAAGTTCTTCTGAAATCCTTGGTGTGGTCGTTGACAGGTAAAATTGCAGAATTGTTGACATAAATTTTCTTCTTACATTGTGTTTTTATTGTCAGTAAATTGTGAAGAAAAAAAACTAAGATATTTTTATATTTGTTACAGAGACAGTTGTTGAAATTAAGGAGTCTGTCCGTGGGAAAGATGTCTACATTATTCAGACTGGAACAAAGTAAGTTGTATACAAGCAGTATTCACATTACAATACATTAGATCATGAATTAATATAACTGAGAGATTTGTGTCTATGATGAACGGGGCGCACCTTACCAAAAAAGAGGCAACATTTTTTTTTTTAAGGGGTTATTAATTTACATACCCTGTCTTCTTGTCATTGAATCTTTTCCTAATGAGTTTAAAATTGTAATTGTCATGCACTGCCAAAGAAGTCATATTTGTCTATAGAATTGTTTGGCTTATGAGTAGTTCCCAGGGGTCTCTGGGGTGGCAGTGAAAGACTAGGACTACTGCCCCCCCTCCCCCCCCCCCCTCCAGTATGTTGTAAGAGATGCAACGATTACGAGGTTGTGTATGGGGCTAGCAACCTTATTGTATAAAACAACTGGCTACAGACACTACCACAGCTAGAGCACATGAATGTTGTGGTGCAGGCTGCCTGCAAGGAGACCAGCAGCAGTGCTAGATTTATGCTCCGTAGGGAGTGAAAAAGGAAACGAAGTATTGAATGAATAATTTATTAGAAATACCAGTCATATCCAGCAAGGAAGGAGACGTTATAACAGACTAATTGACTGGCCTATAGACGCAAGGACAAAAATATTTGTATTCTTCTTAAAAATATTTGAACGATCAGATTGCTAACTTTAAAGATTGACTTACTCTGAAAAGGATAGTTTCTTGGTAGGATTCGGTGTTACTTTTGCTTCTTGTAGGGCTCCTATATGTGGGTTGTCCCCCAAAGAAGACATTTAGGTGTAGAGAGATGTGGGTTGTCCCAGAGCAGACATTTAGGTGTAGAGAGATGTGGGTTGTCCCCCAGAGCGGACATTCAGGTGTAGAGAGATGTGGGTTGTCTCCCAAAGCAGACATTTGGGTGTAATTTCTAACTGTGAAGTCCAAACTATGGAAACTGCATTGTGGATAAATTGTTGCAACTTTCTCATGGGGGAAAAATGTTAATACCTGATAACAAGGAAGATAAGGGGAACTGCAGTAAGATGTTGAGTACAATGGATGGATATGGAAAACAAGGTGATTCACCTGACTAGGATTAAAGACAAAGAAAATAGCCAACGTTGCGGCCACAAGGCCTTCATCATGTAAAAGAAAGTGAGAGCTATGTAGAACACAAAGAATATAAATATTCTTCTTCCTCGTTCGTCCTGAAAAGGATGTTGGTTGCGTTGTGTCTGTTTACACCGGAGCTGCGATATCTGCGCCTTTCAGCCGACACATCCGACTTCAGCACAGCATTTTTTGGGACCGGGTTTGCCTTCCCTCTTCGATCTCTACTCTCTCAGCCAGACTGCAGTGATGCAGCCTGTTTCCAGGACCGCCACGTGAAAGTGGAGTAGAGTCTTGGTCAGCTCTGGTTCGCTGACGCAAGCAGTCAAGCTATGGGTCACTGACTGCATTCTCTATTGCTGCATCTTTGGGTCCCGAATATAAATATAAAATGGGTACTACCCGTAAAAGTCTTAGCCGCTTTTACAGGTAGTACCCATTTTATATTTATATTCTATTTGTCCTGCTTTGCTTTCGCTTTCCTTTCCCTGACGAAGGCCTTGTGGCCGCAACATTGGCTGTTTTCTTTGTCTTTAATCCTAGTAAGATGAATCACCTAGTTTTTTTTGGGGGGGTTTTTTCATTTCCAACCACTGTAATACCTGATGTAGTAATTTGTGAATATTTGTCATATAATTTTTAGTTTCTGTGATTATTGAGTCATGCTGGCATTTAAGCAGTCACAAAGTTCTGATCCGTGACCATTTTTTTTCAATTCTGCCTCGGCTGCTGCAGTTCATGTCTTTAAGCCCAACTTCCTCGTCTTTGTATGACATTACATCTTTGGTAGGTTTTTTCTTTAGTTGAGTCTAGTTTAGCAGCTCTTGTAACAGCATCTGGGTTTCTCCTTCAATCATGACCAATTAAATTCTAGCATCTCTTAGCTATGATGATACATTTTTGTCTTCATTTTTTTCACTGGACTACAGTTGGACATGTTTCATATTATTTAAAAGTGTTTATAGACAAGTTGTGAAAAGAGTAACGACAAACAATTCACTGTTCTTCTTCTTCTTCTTTCGTTCGCTTGAAATATATTGTCTATATCTGCAATGTTGTTTCTTGTATAAACTTCACTGTCTTTTGTAGTTCATACAGGGGTCCATATAGTTTTGCTTCCAGTGTTGTTTCTCTGGGCCAGTGGGTTTGCCTCAATATATCATATTCGGGGCAATCTTGCAGTACGTGCTCCGCTGTCTGGGGTGCCTGTCCACATGTACACATGGCTGAATTGCCAATCTTGAATTTTGTATACATGTGGCTGCGGAGGCGGTTGTGTCCTGTTCTGAGGCGCAGAATGACTATTTGTTCTGATCTGTTCATAGCTTGGTAGTCATCCTGCGTTGATGTTGGTGGCTTTCTGATAGATTTGATCATCTTTTTCTTCTGATGGTACGTTACTGGTACATCCGGTTGTTCGTCTGCAGCACCTTCTTTAGCCAGTCCGTCTGCTCTCTCGTTTCCTGGTATTCCACAATGAGACGGTATCCACTGCATGGCGACCCTGCGCTGGTTGCACAGTTCAGAAAGTAGGGCCTGTATAACTGGCAATTTTCTGGACTGAAGTGCTTGGAGTGCTGATCTTGCATCTGTCAGGAATACTACAGGCTGTGGACCGAGATTGGTGTTCAGTAGTTTCTCAGTTGCCACCTTGATTGCCTGGACTTCTGCATCATAGTTGTTACAGAATTTCCCCGTTGGTACTCTGACCGTATCCCTAGTGTTGTTTGGGTATTCTATGTACACTCCTGCTCCTCCATTCTTTACTGCATTCTGTGCTGAACCATCCGTGTATACTCGGACCCAGAGGTCCTGTGGGTATTTATCATCCAGGAAACTGAGAGTGACTGTCCTACGTTGCACGCTGTTCTGTTCATCCCTGTCGAATATTCCTTTCACTTTTGTGTGGATGTGTACTGGTAGTCCATGCTCCTCTCTCCAAGGGGTTTGTTCTGGCACAGACTTTAGAGGGCTGTTAACTTCAGGCAGGTCTGAGGTTTGTCTACGAAATCGTTTGGCCTGGTGGATAAAGCTGCTTCTTTTCAGTCGCCCCATTGCTAGGTTTTGGAATCTGTCCTTCATTGGATGGCTCGGCATACAGAGGAACTTTTCTGCCTGTGTTAGCACTTTCGTGTCTCTGCGTTCTCTCAGTGCTTGTATCCTCCCCATTTTCTCCATCTCCACTATAGGCGTTGATTTCATTGCCCCCGTGATGACCCTAAGCGCCTGGTTTTGCACCTTATCTAGCTCTTGTAATGTGGTGTTTGATGCTGGACACCACGCAGCTGACCCATATTCCAGGTGTGGTCGTATGCCCTGCTGGTAAACTTTACTAAGTATTTTCCCGCTGGCTCCCCATGTGGTTCCACTTAGTTTTCTCAGGATGGCTAGCTTCCTCCTGGCCTTTGTTGCTGCCTTGTTGATGTGCTGCTTCCATGTCAGCCTATCATCGAATGTAACTCCGAGATAGGTGGGTTGTTTATCTTCTCTCAGGAGCTCTTTGTTTATCTTGATGACACCAGCTTTTTGTTTGGGAGAGAGGGTGAAGAGCGTAGTGCTGCACTTGTCTGTGTTGATGCTGACACACCATCTATTTGCCCATGAGGTTAAGGCATCTATAGCTCTTTGTAGCAGTTTGGTGGCCACTGTTGCATGCTCATCTGTGCACCATATTACCAGGTCATCAGCGTACATTGCCACTTTCATTCCATGTGGTAGTTCAGCAACCAGGTCATTGATGTAGACTAGGAAAAGTGTGGGGGACAGAACCCCTCCCTGAGGGACGCCATGACGCAGTAGAATTTTCTTACTCTTGAGGCCATCTAGTTGTACTCGGGCTCTTCTGTTATGCAAGTATGCTTTCACCCATTTGTACATCTTACCATTCACTCTACAATTTCTCAGTTTCTTCAGAAGCCCTTCTTTCCAAACCTTGTCAAATGCTTTTCTTAGATCTATCCATGCTGCTAGTACCAGTTTCTTATCTTGGAACGCATCCTCAATCTCTTGGGAAAGGTAAGTTGCCTGATCTTCGGTGGAATAACACTGCCTAAAGCCCGCCTGCTGTGGTACAAGAAGGTTTTCACTTTCAAGGTACCACTGTAGCCTGAGGTTGATGATACGTTCCATTGTTTTGCAGAGGCAGCTTGTAAGGCTGATTGGTCTGTAGCTGGAGGCAGTGGAACTGTCTTTTCCTGGTTTTAGGAGTGGTATCATGATTGCTTCCCTCCAGGTCTGTGGAACTCTGCCTGAGTTCCAACAGATATTGAAGATCTGCAGCAGCTTTGTTTTTGCTGCGGTTCCCAAGTTCTTAATCATTTCATTGGACACTCCATCAACTCCTGGCGACTTTCTCATTTTCAATTTGGATATTGCAAGCTCCAGTTCTCTGAATGTGATTGGTGCCTCCATAACTTCAGGTATGGTTCCATCTCGTCCTGCGTGTTGTTTCTCACGAGTCTCCTGTTGCTTCTCTGGGCTAACTTCGATGTTGTTGTCTTTAGCAAAGGAGTCTGCAAAGTGATCAGCTGCCTGTTTTCCCATGAGGATGTTTCCATCTTTGTACAGAGCAATCCTTGAGTTTCTCTCTGTACCTTCATCGTTAAGTTGCTTTACCAGCTTCCACAGTTTCCTCGTATCTCTTTCAAAGTTCAAGGACTCTGTTTTCTCCTTCCAGCTTCTTCGCCTGGCCTGCAACTTGGCCCTTTGAAATTTGGCCTTAGCTTGCTGGTAGTTAATGTGGTGTTCTTGGCATGGACTGGTCTCTGCCTGCTTTCGAGATGTTTCCACGTCGTTGTGCAGCTGCTCTAGTTCACTATTCCAATATGGTTTGTAGTGCTTACGAGCCCCTCTAGGTATTGTTTCACGAGCAGCCTGTAATATGCATCTGCTGAATTCATCAACTAGCTTATTGATGTCTTTGTCTACAGTCAGATCTCTAGCCAGTATACTAGTACGGTGCTGGTACATTGTCCAGTCTGCCTTCTTGTAGTTCCACCTAGAGAGAGTGCTGCTCTCCTTGACAAGTTCATTTTCCACAATTAGGAAGACTGGCCGGTGGTCGCTGCCTCCAAGTTGTTTCCCTACAACGCGTGTGGTGTTCCACTCCAAGCTGGGTGAGTGGAATGCCAGGTCTGGTGTAGAGGTGGTGTGCCATGATCTCGAGTAGAAGGTTGGTGGGTCGATTGGCTGGTTAATCAGGATAAGCCCATTGTCATCCTGCCAGTTTTCAAGCTCCTCACCTCTCCTGTCCATGTGATCATAGCCCCAGCTCTGTGAGTGGCTGTTGAAGTCTCCGCATACAATCAGTCTTTCTTTTGCTGGGATTGTATCTAGTGCCAGTGGGCGGTCGCTCGGACAGTAGTAGTTGAGCAGGTGGAATTCTGAACTTTCTGTCCTGAGATGAAGCATCTGGTATTCCGCCCCCTCCATATATGTTTCAAGCTGACATGCACTGATGTTATTCCTCACGAGTGTCAGTATTCCACCTTTTCGCCTGTCTATTCGGTCAGATCGGTAGCACTGGTAGCCTCTGATTTTGAAGGCTATGTCTTTGTTGAGGTGGGTTTCTTGCAAGCAACATACATTTACTTGCTCTTCATTCAAGATATTTTCGAGCTCTAATTTTTTGCTGTAGCCGTCTTTTTTACTATTGACGCCTTCAGCATTCCAGTGCATTATTTTAAATGGTCTTTTCTTTGCTTGGCCAGTAGCTCTATTCTCATGCCTCCTGGCTCCCCGGGGCAATTGAGAAGGACCCCCAGTAGTAGGGGTTGGGCCCTTCCGAGGCAGAGGGCCCGGCACTGCGCCTGCCTGGGTGTCCGTCACAGGGCGAGTGCCATAACGTTTTGCAGATATAGGCATACTTCCCATAGCGCTAATGCGTGGCATCCTGATTGCTGTGGTGCGCCTCTTGGCTGGTTGCCTCCGTCTTCAGCACCTTGACTTGCTAGGGCAGACTGTGGTCTTGCTCGAGTCTAGGAGGGCCTGGCCAGTCTTGGTTTTTCAGCCGCTGATGGCTGTACTTGAGCCCCATCTCCACGTCAAGGAGCTGGCCTTGATGGGGATTCACTGTTCTATTTGGTTTGCAACGCAGGAGATAATATATTTTTGAGTAAACAAGATCTACGGCTTTTGTGAATTGTTTGGTGTACTGTACTGTACTGTGAAATATTCAGACAGAGGCTTTTTAGGTTGTTCAAGCTGTTGTGATGTCCTTGCTGGTTACTGTTTCTTCCCAGGTATTGGAAGGTGATTTTCAGGCCTGATTGTTTCCTTAGGGTATTCTGGCAACAGAATATTTAATTAATATTCTCTTGGATGCATTGATGGGAGTGAGCTAAGTAAGGCAGTATTATCTGTAAAGTGGAAGTCTTCTAATATGGAAAACATTTTCCTGTCTTAACCCATTGTTAATTTTCTATAATTGGTTTGTGATGTACTCCTGTTTTAATCTTCATAATCGGGAACTCAAAGTGAAAGTTTACTCATCCATAATTGGGAACTCAGTGTGAAAGTTCACTCATTCATAACCCTTTGTGTCCAACAAACATGGAGCTTCTGCAAGTTTCTGACGTTTCTCAATAAATATCTTTCTTCAGAAGTCATCATCATCGTCTCCTTTTTCCCCTCCACTGCAGATGGTGCCCCGAGGAAGCCTACGCCAAAACAGAAACTCTTGCATTAGTTATTTTAGTAGTGATATGTTTTACGTCATTGAGCGTCATGACCTGGTGCGGAATGCTGGAGAGTTACAGAGAAGGAAATGTCGAAATTGTCCTCTTTTCACACAACATGCCTAAGAAAAATTCACCGAATCTTTTGGCCGAATACCATCACTAACCAAGATCTGCTTACTCGTAGCAAGCAAGAAGACATGCACACCATCATAGCTGGCAGACGCTGGAACTGGGTTGGTCATGTCCTCAGAAGAGACCCCGATGCCATCACAAGAACAGCTATGCTTTGGACCCCTGAAGGAAAACGAAAAAGAGGCCGACCAAAAACAACCTGGCGGAGGACTGTGGAGGCTGAGATGCAAAGAATGAACCAGAGTTGGGGCACTGTACGAAGGATGGCCACCGACCGAGCAAAGTGGAATCAATTTGTTGTTGCCCTACAAGACGCCACTAGGCGTGATGGCCACTGACTGCTTTGACGGTCGGCGGCTAAGGATCAAAGAAGAAAGATGTTTTACGTGATGAGTTTGCCAGCCCTGTGTATAGCCTCATATTAGTTGTCACCTTTTACATCATGCTAGGTCTCCGGAAGTAATGACATGTAATTGTACATTTTTCTTTTCTCTATTTCAAGATGAAATTGTCACATCGTTTTCTTCTTACAAAACCGCTTCTGTTTCAGAAATGTGAATAATGACATAATGGAACTGATGATCATTGCCTACGCATGTAGAACCAGTTCAGCTAGCAGTGTTATTGGGGTCATTCCATATCTGCCATACTCAAAACAGAGCAAAATGAGAAAACGGGGTTGTATTGTTGGAAAGTTAATTGCTACCATGTTGGGTAAAGCAGGTAAGTTTTGCAGTTTATGCTGAATTCTTATGAATACCAGATATATATATATATATATATATATATATATATATATATATATATATATATATATATATATATATATATATATATATATATATATATATATATATATATATATATATATATATATATATATATATATATATATATATATATATATATATATTTTTTGAGTTTTGTAAAAATTATCAAAAGGGGGGGAAAAAAAAATTGTAAAGAAAGTAAACAAACATTTTTTTTTTAGAAGTAAATAGTTCATGAGCCTCCGATTGACAGAGTGGTTAGAGCGCTGATCTTTCGCGTCAAAGGTGCCAGGTTCGAATCACGTTACCAACGCTCCAGTCTACCCAGCTGTAAATGGGGAAAGAAAAGGCAGCGAGGAAGGGAACTGGTCACCCCACCTCTCGATGCTGAACCTAGTATGGTGAAGTCTCTAACACTTCATTCCCCAACGGCAGTATCTGCTATGAGACTACTTTACTTTATATAGTTCATGAGCATGGTTGAATTTAGTAGCACCCTTCAGTCATAACTGACTTTGGGAATGGGCCTCTGAGATGATAGCCCTCAGCTGCTTATTTTGTCTGGTGTTTCTTTTGGCGTGTTCTTTTCTCTCTTCATGTTGTGAGATCTTCTTTTCACTCAGCAGCTTCATCCTCCCAGGTCCTGAATTTATATCTAGTGCCTTCAGGACTCTTTTTTCACACACCTTTGTGCAGTAACCCGACTGATTTTTTGCAGCCTGCCAGTCTTCTTTAGAAAATATCTTTGGGAATGCGACCATCTTCCATGCAGCAGACATGACCAGTGTGTGCTGTCTAAGCAGTGTATACATGCTTTGAAGGCCAGTATGTGACAGCACGAATAAAGGTGTATTAAAAAAAAAGGAACAATCCTGGCCAGTAAGCATCTGCGTAAAACCTGGCTTTTTACCTAGAATGGATAAGGCCGTGACTGATGGATAATCACTGTTTTATTTTTTGTTCCCTATAGAGCATGGAGCCACCACTACAGGAAGCCTGTACCAAAGCATTTATGTGCTCCAGAAGCTGGGGTTTTTGTAGCAGTTTATTTTACATGCTGAGGTTGCCAGCCCCACATACAACCTCATATTGGTCTCTTCTTACGACATGCCTGACAGCACAGTAGGCATATTCTTTCTTTGACTCCTCAGAGACCACTAGGAACCACACGGTGCCAAATGGATAATAGCATAAAGACATAGTAAAAGACTAACGGAGCAAGTCAGAGAGAATTCCTGAATTAAAAATGAGGAAAACTTCAATAAAATTTGCAAAGATATCACACAAGAATTTTAGAAACCATCACAGTAATGAGAATAAGAGACTACACTTTCTATCCAATGGAAATTGTACATGTCAACTTTGCAATATCAGTATAGAATTAATGCAAAATCACAGGCAGATGTGAAGAATATTTTAATGTTGATTTACGAAGAATTGTCCAGCACACAGAAAATAGGACAAACAATACCATTCACTCCAAAATTTAACCACAGAGCACCTTAAATCCTTGAGCAAGAAGTTGGTCTTTCAAGAACAGTGTTAATAATATTAGTAATACAACTGCAGTGATTGATGGTGTAATATCAGAAGTGGTATAGACATGTAAGGAAACCAGAATGAGGTAGTTAGTTCATGTATGTAATAAAACACAGAAGTAAAGAACAATATCAGAAGCGGTATAGTTATGTAAGGAAACCAGAATGAGGTAGTTAGTTCATGTATGTAATAAAACACAGAAGTAAAGAACAATATCAGAAGTGGTATAGACATGTAAGGAAACCAGAATGAGGTAGTTAGTTCATGTATGTAATAAAACACAGAAGTAAAGAACAATATCAGAAGTGGTATAGACATGTAAGGAAACCAGAATGAGGTAGTTAGTTCATGTATGTAATAAAACACAGAAGAAAAGAACAATATCAGAAGTGGTATAGACATGTAAGGAAACCAGAATGAGGTAGTTAGTTCATGTATGTAATAAAACACAGAAGTAAAGAACAATATCAGAAGTGGTATAGACATGTAAGGAAACCAGAATGAGGTAGTTAGTTCATGTATGTAATAAAACACAGAAGTAAAGAACAATATCAGAAGCGGTATAGACATGTAAGGAAACCAGAATGAGGTAGTTAGTTCATGTATGTAATAAAACACAGAAGTAAAGATCAATATCAGAAGCAGTATAGACATGTAAGGAAACCAGAATGAGGTAGTTAGTTCATGTATGTAATAAAACACAGAAGTAAAGAACAATATCAGAAGTGGTATAGACATGTAAGGAAACCAGAATGAGGTAGTTAGTTCATGTATGTAATAAAACACAGAAGTAAAGAACAATATCAGAAGTGGTATAGACATGTAAGGAAACCAGAATGAGGTAGTTAGTTCATGTATGTAATAAAACACAGAAGTAAAGAACAATATCAGAAGTGGTATAAACATGTAAGGAAACCAGAATGAGGTAGTTAGTTCATGTATGTAATAAAACACAGAAGAAAAGAACAATATCAGAAGTGGTATAGACATGTAAGGAAACCAGAATGAGGTAGTTAGTTCATGTATGTAATAAAACACAGAAGTAAAGAACAATATCAGAAGCGGTATAGACATGTAAGGAAACCAGAATGAGGTAGTTAGTTCATGTATGTAATAAAACACAGAAGTAAAGAACAATATCAGAAGCAGTATAGACATGTAAGGAAACCAGAATGAGGTAGTTAGTTCATGTATGTAATAAAACACAAGTAAAGAACAATATCACCCGTGTGTTGCCGGGGCCCGAAAGGGGAGCAAAGAATAGTAACTCTGCACCCTACCACGCATGTCGTAAAAAGCGACTAAGGAGGGTTGGGCATGGGGCTGTTTACCCCATCCCGTAAAAACTTCGCACAGTGGGCTGATCACCTGCTTGCCAACCAATCTGATTACGGAAACAACGATAGATTGTTTGGTCTGTTTCTGTTCCACAAAGACGCCACTAGGCGTGGTGGAAACAGCGATAGATTGATCAATTTGTTGTTGCCCTAAGACGCCACTAGGCGTACTGGCCACATACTGCTTTGCCGGTTGGTGGCTAAGGATGGAAGAAGAAGAAGAAGAAGAAGAAGAAAGAACAATATCAGAAGCGGTATAGACATATAAGGAAACCAGAATGAGGTAGTTAGTTCATGTATGTAATAAAACACAGAAGCAAAGAACAATATCAGAAGACTGGCAAAGATCTATTATTATACTGATATAGAAGAAAGACTAAAGAGGAATGGCTGAAGGGAGAGAGCTATGTCCTTAATAAAAAAAAAATTTTCTGGTGTGTTTTTTGCATTTGTTTACTTTAGATGTCACATGTGTGGCGTCTACATTTTTTTTCTTCCATATTTAGGTTTGACACATGTGATTACGATGGATCTCCACCAGAAGGAGGTACAAGGGTTTTTCAATGTCCCTGTGGACAACCTGAGAGCTTCTGCCTTCTTGATCGACTACATACAAACTTCTGTTAGTATCTGCATTGTTGATAAATATATTCTTTTGTGCTAACTTTATGTTATGTGCTGTTTTGTGCAAATATTTATTGAATGTTTGTATGTGATTTCCTTGCTTATCTCTTACTAATGTAATATTGTTTGCACCTCATTTCCGCTGATGAATTTAGTTATTTTGTATACTGTGCTTTGTTCATTTCTCAGTGCTGCCTCTTCTGCCTGTCTTGCAAGATCGTCTAGGAAATACCTTTTGTTGGCTCGGGTTTGGCATTTAACTTCTTTGTCCAGCTGACTGTACTGTTCGCTATATAGTTGCTTTAACCTGGGGGACTTCGCTTCAGTTTTCTTTCTTTTCATTTCCTTTCTCATCTTTATGGTGTTTAATGTTTCTGGTGTTATCCAGTCTTGCTTCTTCCTTTCCTGGAATCCCAAGCATGATTTGCTGCTTTCCTTATAATATTGTTGAAATGGTGTAGAATTTCTGGTCTATATCATCAGTCAATGTCTTTTCCTGACTTTTGGCAAATTGATATCGCTTCTTTATATCAGCCGCAAAAGCTTTTCTGGTAAGGGGGTCCTTCAATTTGCTGATATCAAACCTTTTCTGTGTAGTTACAGTTGGTCCAGCCGTTCTTAGTTTCACTTTCAGTTTTGCTACTACTAAATGGTGGTCACTTCCCACATCTGCACTTCTTCTTACCCTCACATCTTGCAATGCATGTCTCCATCTACCATTAATCATGATGTGGTCTATCTGGTTTCTGTCCCGACCATTTTGTGATTCCCATGTTAACTTGTGAATTGCCCTGTGTGGGAAAAGTGTTCCTCCAATGACCAGGTTGTTAATGCTACAGAAACTTATTAATTTGTCCCCATTTTCGTTTGCTGTTCCGCTGCCGCATTTCCCCATTACAAGGAAATCTCATCACGACAGCAGAGGGACAGGAAATAAGATGGGCAGAGCATTTCAGAGAAACTCTGAACAAGGAACCACCAGAGACACAATTGAATGTTCCTGAGGCTGAAAATGATCTAGATGTTAATACAGACATTCCACGAAAAGAAGAAATCATCACAGCAATCAAAGGGTTAAAGAATGGAAAAGCTCCTGGCCATGATAACTTAAATGCAGAGCTATTTAAGACAGACCCTGAGCTAGCAGCAGAACTATTAGAACCACTATTTGCACAAGTCTGGAAATCAGGGACAACACCAACAGAGTGGAACAAAGGAATGATTGTCAAATTGCCTAAGAAGGGAGATCTTGCAGACTGCAATAATTGGAGAGGAATCACTCTTCTCTCAGTTCCCAGCAAAATACTAGGCAGGATAATTATACAGAGAATTTCAAAAGCAGTAGACCACAAACTGAGGAAAGAACAAGCAGGATTTAGAAAGAACAGAAGATGTGTAGATCATATATTTACCGTCAGGAACATTATTGAGCAGTGCTCAGAATGGCAAAGACAGCTGTACATTAATTTCGTTGATTTTGAAAAGGCTTTTGACAGTATACATAGGGACAGTTTATGGAAAATACTGAGGGCTTATGGAATTCCAAGCTGCATAGTGTCAATCATAAAAAGCCTCTATGCCAACTTTACGTTTAGCGTTGAGCAGAGCAACCTAACCTTTGAGGTGAAAACAGGAGTATGACAGGGATGCCCCTTATCAACCACTCTATTTTTAACAGTCATAGACTGGGTGATGTGCCAGACAACAGAGGGCAGTCCAAGAGGAATAAGATGGACTACATTTTCTACATTGGAAGATCTGGAAAATGCAAATGACATCGCACTACTAGCACATTCACATCAACACATCCAGGAAAAAACAGATAGACTTAATAAGTATAGCCAGCAGGTGGGCTTGAACATCAATCTAAAGAAGTCAGAGGTCATGACGCTCAATGTGAGCAACCCTGAGCCCATATTAGTAAGGAATCAGCAACTGGAACAGACAGACACCTTCTCATACCTAGGATGCATAGCATACCTGTCAACCTCCTGAGACAAAAATCTGTACGCCGGACCAAACAAATCCTTACAAACACCCAAAAATCCTTACGCAAAAAATATATTAATAAATTATACGCAATACAGTTTTAAAATGAGAAATGACATATACAAATCTATTAGCATTTGAATTATTGTGATATAAAACATGCTAATAGTCTCATGCTGTTCTTTACATATAAAAAACTTAGTGATCATGATGTACACTATTCTTTCGATGTACAGTGTTTTGTATTATAATCAACACATGCACTTTTAGCACTTTGCAGAATTGCATTTGTGGGCTTAAAGTCTGCACAGCATGTATCAATGTTAATCTTACACTGTAAAATAGAAGTGAGTGTGTCCGCATTCATGGACCTCCTGCAGTCTGTGTGGATTTTTTTCATCATTGAAAATGATCTTTCGCAGTCAGCATTGCTGTGAGGGAGTATCAGCAGTTGCTGAATGATGACTTTCAAATTAGGGAAGCGGATGGCACCAGTATTAGTTTTCTGGTCAACAACTTCCAGCCAATAGCTACAGAAGCTCTTTTTCTGACCACTATCTGTCAGTAGAGGCACACACACACATCAGACAACATACAGTAGTCATCGAACTCATCTTTCAGTGCTTCCTGATCAAGATCTTGGGCAAAAGCATCTGCCAATCTGCAGATGTTTGGATACCTGAGATTATCTTTAGTGCTTGGATCTAGCACTTTTAAGTCCTTCAGAACCTGGCTGTCAAAGGGAAATTTATCAGTAATTTTTTTAACCACTGATGTGTAAAAATTTCTGACATCCTCAAAAAATGAACTCTTTACTCCACTATCAAGCTCCATTTCTTCGATAAATGCTCTGTTCGAGAGGCGAATTGCCAGTATGCTGTCATCAATGCCACCCTCTTCCTGCTTTGGCTGAGCAAAAAAGGTCTTAATAGATGCTCCCTTCTTCATTGCAAACATTTGTTCATGCAATTTCGATTTAAAATGTACTTTCAGATCATATAATCCTGAAGCTACTACTTTAATATCTTTGCTGCATAATCTACAAAAAGCATGGGTTGATCCTAACTTGGATGCATCTACAATGCCAGGGAAGAGTTTAACCCATTCGACCTGAAACTTATCATGACCTGCAAGCTTTTGTTTCTTTGAATTAGGCTCACCATCATTCAGTGGATGAAATATTTCAACTATTAATCTTGGTAGACGAAGAGAATGATTAAAAAATACAACAAACAAAGCAAACGGCTAACAGCAAAAAAAAAAAAAAAAAAATTATGAACAGAATATCAAATCTAGGAAGAAAAAATGTACCACCAAAAATTTACAAAATTATTATTTACGAGTTGGTAGCCTAGACCAGTGATAACAGATTGCCACTTTATTAAAAAATAAAGCAGCTAATCTCGAGCGCTGGAATAAAGTAGATTAATATGAAACAAATATAAAGGTATGTTATCAGGCACTCGCAGGAAATAAAGAAGTAGAACACCAGACAACAGAAAAACAACAGACATGAGTGGCTTACCCAGGATTTGAACACTGGACCTTCCGTGCGACAACCCCGCCTAGCCATGCAAGTGAGTCACACTATCCTCCCTGCCATCTACGCATCATCAAAAAATGATGTTTCAATGGCAGGTCATCAGTGCGAACCACAATACACGACACCGGAAGTCCACAGGATAGTGTGACTCACTTGCATGGCTAGGCGGGGTTGTCGCACGGAAGGTCCAGTGTTCAAATCCTGGGTAAGCCACTCATGTCTGTTGTTTTTCTGTTGTCTGGTGTTCTACTTCTTTATTTCCTGCGAGTGCCAGATAACATACCTTTATATTTGTTTCATATTAATTTACTGTTTACAGGCCTCGGGTTTCTCTTCCTTATGTGTAATAAATGTTTATTGGAATAAAGTAGGCCTACTCAACGCAAACAAACTTTTTTTTCTAGTTATGTAGGGCCTACACAGAATATTATGACACTTTATCGGAAATATATTGAAGGGCAAGATATCAAATCTAGGAAGAAAAAACGTACCACCAAAAATTTACAAAATTATTATTAACGAGTTGGTAGCCTAGACCAGTGATAACAGATTGCCACTTTATTAAAAAAATAAAGCAGCGAATCTCGAGGGCTGGCATAATGTAGGCCTACTCAATGCAAACAAACTTTTTTTTTCTAGTTATGTAGGGCCTACACAGAATATTATGACAATTTATCGGAAATATATTGAGGGGCAAGATGTAGGCCTAACTGGAAAGATTAAGGCAGCGATTAAATTGCAACAAAGCAAAACAACAGCAATATTTAACAAAGTTATAAGTACTTAGCTTTTTTAAACAAAATGGCGTCGTTGATAACAGGTAACTTTAAAAATACGTGATGTCACGCCGAAAACCGAAAGCATTTGAGTCCGAATTCAAAGTGTTTGCCGAATTCTTGGGTATAAAAGGATTTAATTAGTTGCTGGGAGAGACCTCAGTTTAAAAACGAACGCCGAGATTTCCGGAATTAAAAATAAAAAAAAATTGGTTAAAAAAAAAAACCTGGGCTAGAAAATATTTTCTGATTTAAGATTTAAAAAAAACTTGGGTTGGAAAATATTTTTAGAATTAAAAAAAAAAAAAAAATTTTTTTTGGGGGGGGGGGGGGGAGAGAGAAAAATTTGTACAACGAGTCTGTACAGCCATACACTGCTAAAAGTATCAAAAATCCATACATTGTATGAAAAATCCGTACGGGTTGACAGGTATGGCATAGTAACACCAGACGGTGGAGCAAACAAAGACATCAACAACAGAATGAACAAAGCAAGAACAGCCTTTTTTAGTCTAAACAACATCTGGAAGTCCTCTCAGTACAGCACAAGCACAAAATTAAGATTATATCAGAGCTGTGTGCTTTCTGTGCTTCTCTATGGTGCGGAATGCTGGAGAGTTACAGAGAAGGAAATGTTGAAATTGTCCTCTTTTCACACAACATGCCTAAGAAAAATTCACTGAATCTTTTGGCCGAATACCATCACCAACCAAGATCTGCTCATTTGGAGCAAGCAAGACATGTACACTGGCAGACGCTGGAGCTGGGTTGGCCATGTCCTCAGAAGAGACCCTGATGCCATCACAAGAACAGCTATGCTTTGGACCCCTGAAGGAAAACGAAAGAGAGGCCGACCAAAAACAACTTGGTGGAGGCTGAGATGCAGGGAATAAACCAGAGTTGGGGACTGTATGAAGGATGGTCGCCGACCGAGCAAAGTGGAATCAATTTGTTGTTGCCCTACAAGACGCCACCAGGCATTATGGCCACTGACTGCTTTGACGGTCGGCGGCTAAGGATCAAAGAAGAAGAAGAAGTTTGTATGTGAGGCTGCTATTTCATTGCTTATTTGGTTACTTTAATTGCCAGTCACTGTACAACTAGTGTCATTTTGTTTATTCCATGTACCACTAAGGTGTTGCCTTTAAATAATTCCATATTCTTGTTATTGTCACCATGTATTTATACCGTATGTCACTGCAGTGTTTTTCTATTCATCATCTCATCTCAACCCATAACCCGTCATGGGTCGTAGGGGTGCCATGGTGGAAGCATCAGCAGACAGGGTCCTCCACTGCTCTCTATCCTCAGCAGTGCGTACAAGTGTGGAAAAACCGTGCCCTGCCCATTCTTTGATGTTATCAGCCCAGGATTTTCTTTGCCTTCCTCTTCTCCATTTACCTTCGACTGTTCCCTGGAGGATCGTTTTCGAAAGGGAGTCATGACGAGTTACATGCCCAAACCAGGCAAGCTTTCGACATTTCACTACTGACAAAAGTGGTTCTTGGTGGCCTGCATAGGTGTTTATTTTCTCTCTAACATAGACATTTGTTTTGTGCTCTTTATAGCAAATGCGCAAAATTCTTCTATAACATTTATACTCGAAAGCCTGAATCCTTCGCTCCGTATCTGCAGTGAGTGTCCAGCCCTCACACCCATACAAGAGAATAGATAATACAAGTGATTTGTATAATTTGATCTTTACAGGAAAACATGTTACTTTTCCAGATCACTTTCAGCCTTGTCATGGCAGCTGAGGCATCTCAAGTCTTGTCTTGATTTCTTTACTTGATCTTCCATCACTACATATAGTGGACCCCAGATATTTAAAGGTGTTAACTTCTTCTAACATTTGCCCATGTAACGTAATGTTGGTCGGAACATGTTTCTTATGGCTATTCACCAATATCTTGCTTTTTTCTATATTAATTTCCATCCCATACGTTCTTGTTACTTTCTCCAGTCTAGAGGTAAGGTCTTGAAGTTTGATTCTGTTCCAGCTATAAGATCGATATCATCAGCAAAACGTAGATTGCAAAGAGGTCGGCCTCCAATCGATATGGCTGTTTTATAATCGTAGAGAGCCTCCTGCATAACATGTTCTAGATATATATTAAAGAGCACTGGGGACAGGATACTTCCCTTCATTATTTGCCATAAGCCTTCATGCCAGACTCGATCGAAGGCTTTTGTGAAATCGATGAAGTTATGGTATAAATCGCGTTGATGCTGGAGATTTTTTTCGAATCAGTAATCTAATATTGAAGATTTGTTCTGAGGTACTTCTTTTTGGTCTAAAGCCAGCCTGTTCCTCAGACAAAATTTCTTCTGATTTCTGTTTTATTCTGTTCAAAAGTATCCTTAACATCACTTTACTTGGATGACAAATGAGGCTAATGGTTCTGTAATTCTTGCACATTTTTAGATTTCCTTTCTTTGGAAGCGGTATTACTAATGACTGCGTCCATTCTTTTGGCCATTTTTTAGTACTCCATATTTTCTGGCAAATTGTTGTCATGATTTTTACTATATCTGGTCCTCCATATTTCAGGAGCTGTGCTGGGATATTATCCACACCCGGTGACTTCCCTCCTTTCATCGAACATATAGCCTCTTCTAATTCTTCCCGTAATTTTTCTGTTATTCATTACAAATGGTTGATTTTAGTTTCTTGCTATGATACACAGGTGTATATAAGATTTTATTTGAGTTATGTTTAATGATTTTCAGAATCTTAAAACTCGGATGTCAAGGCAGCCATATTGTGTGGCTCTGAAATATGGAGATAAACACAGACAACAACTAAGAGATGAGAGCAGACGCTGGTGAAGTATAGGACACATATTGAGGAAACCTGTTGAGGCAGTCCTTATTCTGAAATTCCCAGGCTAAGCTAGGTAAAGAGAGACTACAAGATACACGGAGAAGAGAGCTTGAGACAGAAATGAAAGAAATAAAGAACACGTGGGATGATCTTGAATGGATGAAACAGAACAGGAGGACTTACATTTGTAGAAGGTCTATGCTCCTTAGGGAGCCGTTGATGATGATGATGTGTTTAGAGGCATATTATAAATATTCTATTCACACTTCCAGTTACCAGATTACAGGAATGCTGTCATCGTGGCTAGAAATCCAAACTCGGTCAAGAGAGCAACATCCTATGCTGAGCGTCTTCGTCTTGGGATTGCTGTTATTCATGGTGAGGAAAGAATGCCTGAAAATGAGGAAGACGATGGCAGGACCTCTCCCCCAGCTCCAGAAGAGGTTCAGGTCAGGGATGCCTTTGGATTGGAATTGTTGCCCAGTAAGTCAAAAGTTCAGTCATGAAAATAGAGTGATGGAAGGATGTCAGAAGTGACGTGCCGTGGAACAGAATGAAGGATGAAAGATTAACACCTAGTGAGAGGCAAAGAAAGAATAGGAATACTTCTTCCTCAGGCTAGTTGGAAGAGGCAACTAAAATGAGGTTATACATAGGGTATGGCAACCTCATCTTGCAGAACACATTGCTTCAGAAACCACCTGCACATGAGCACATAACTGCTTGAATCAGGCTTCCTGCAACGGGACCAGCTGCAGTGGTGGCTCCATGCTCCATAAGGAGCACAAAGGAGAAATAGAATATAGAAATAGAGAAGTAGTGACCAAGGGGTATCTCAGAAACAAGTGAACAAAAGCATTTTATGTCATCCGGGTAAAGAAATAGAATATAGAAATAGAGAGAAGAAGTGACCAAGGGTATCTCAGAAACAAGTGAACAAAAGCATTTTATGTCATCCGGGTAAAGAAATAGAATATAGAAATAGAGAGAAGTAGTGACCAAGGGGCATCTCAGAAATAACAAATTTAAAAAACAAATTTATTTCATGGGGGTCAAGAAATAGCTATTAATGAGGCAGTTAGCTGTACATTCAGTAGTCACTTCATTTTATTGTGATATTATAATTGCTTTATTTTTTTTTTTTTACTAGTTGCACAGTAAGCGTTCACTAACATTTTCATAAAACTAAAAATCAATAATTAATCGAAATAATAAAACATTATACAAAAATATAAAATAACCTGTCCCCGTTACTTCTGAGTCACCATATAGACGTTTGTGTTCAATTGTTTGAGGGAGCAGAGATCACTGGCTGTCTGTCTTGCCACATGTGGACCGTGACAGTCACTGTCCTGTTACTTTTTGTGTGTTTTGTTTGTTTGTTGTTTTTTGGGAGGATGAAGTATATGCTCAGTATATGAGATTTATATGCTCAGCTTACTTAGTCTTTCCCCTTCAACCGTGAGGTGTAGAGGTTTTGAAGAGAGAGCGCCAGACTATCCTATCGGCTGTCTTCCTCCTGGCCTGATTCCATTCTAGTCCTCTGTCCTTCAAAGATTGTCTAAAGTTATCCTCCCAGCGGACTCTGGGTCGTCCTGGGGGTCTGGATCCCTGGCTCTTTGTTTCCCATGCTTGTCGTGGGAGGCGATCTCCCATTCTGCAGACATGGCCAAACCATCTTAAATTGGGACTGTTCTACTTGGGTCTGCAGGGGGTGGGATTTTAGGCCTTGACGTATCGTCTGGTTGCGGACCATGTCTCTTCTTGTTACTTCAACCACCTTCCTCGGAAACCTCATTTCTGAGGTTTGGATCTGGCTTTTGTGGGTTGTAGTCATTGCCCATGACTCGCATCCATATGTCAAGACTGGCACAAAGGTGGAGCGGTATACAGCCATCTTCGTTTTCTTACCAACCTCTCTCTTGCTGAGGAATCCTCGATTTATGGCCTGAAAAAGTCTCCCAGCTGCTGCTTTTTGAGTGGCCAACTCTTCTTTGATGCCTCCCTTTCGGTCTATAATAGCTCAGAGGTATTTAAAGTGGTCAACCTGCTCCAGGATCTGTTTTCCCAGCTTAAGAGGTTGAACTACAGTGAAAACTAACTTTTGTTCTAATAACATTTTCAAACTTTTTATGTGCTCAATAGACACAGTGTATGTCCATGAACCAAATTCTACAGTTTATTTTGTTAAAAACATGTGGTTACCATGGTAACCAAAAAAAAAACATCCGCCATATTGGATTTTCACCACTTTTCGAGGGCTAAAGACTTATGTTTCCCATTGACCAAACTTTACCAAATTGCACACACATGTTGTGACTGACAATTAAAACAATTTGTCAGGGGCTTTTTTTGATAAGTTTAAAATTCTATTTTTAATGATTTTAAAAAAAAATACACTATATTTGTATGAAAAACAATTTAAAAATATATCGAAGCAAATTACCAAAATATCAAAAAAAGCCCCAGTCAATTTAAAGGTATATATGTGTCCTACATGCATGCCAAATTTCAGACTGATCTATTAGATAGTTTGTAAAAAATAACATTTTTTGTTAATAAAATGTTAGTTTTGAGAAAAATGCATTTTAGTCACCGAATGACTTGTCTTGTCCAATATACTCCATTCTGGGGGGCTGAATGTGTTTAAAATTGTCCAGCACTATATGCTGCACCTCCTTCAGCTTCCTGCAGCTGCTCCTATTGCCTTTATCTTGCCTAATTTTTCTTCTTTCCTTCTACATGGTAACCAAAAAAAACAACCGCTATATTGGGTTTTTCACCAATTTTCAAGAGCAAAAATCTTATGTTTACCATTGACCAAACTTTATCAAATTGCACACACATGTTGTGACTGACAATTAAAACAATTTGTCAGAGGCTTTTTTTGATAAGTTTAAAATTCTATTTTTAATGATTTTAAAAAAAAATACACTATATTTGTATGAAAAACAATTAAAAAATATATCAAAGCAAATTACCAAAATATCAAAAAAAGCCCCGGTCAATTTAAAGGTATATATGTGTCCTACATGCATGCCAAATTTCAGACTGATCTATTAGATAGTTTGTAAAAAATAACATTTTTTGTTAATAAAATGTTAGTTTTGAGAAAAATGCATTTTAGTCACCGAATGACTTGTCTTGTCCAATATACTCCATTCTGGGGGGCTGAATGTGTTTAAAATTGTCCAGCACTATATGCTGCACCTCCTTCAGCTTCCTGCAGCTGCTCCTATTGCCTTTATCTTGCCTAATTTTTCTTCTTTCCTTCTACATGGTAACCAAAAAAAAAACAACCGCCATATTGGGTTTTTCACCAATTTTCAAGAGCAAAAATCTTATGTTTACCATTGACCAAACTTTATCAAATTGCACACACATGTTGTGACTGACAATTAAAACAATTTGTCAGAGGCTTTTTTTGATAAGTTTAATAAAATTCTATTTTTAATGATTTAAAAAAAAAAATACACTATATTTGTATGAAAAACAATTTTAAAAAAATATTTTAAAAAATATATCAAAGCAAATTACCAAAATATCAAAAAAGCCCCCTCTCAATTTAAAGGTATATATGTGTCCTACATGCATGCCAAATTTCAGACTGATCTATTAGATAGTTTGTAAAAAATAACATTTTTTGTTAATAAAATGTTAGTTTTAAGAAAAATGCATTTTAGTCACCGAATGACTTGTCTTGTCCAATATACTCCATTCTGGGGGGCTGAATGTGTTTAAAATTGTCCAGCACTATATGCTGCACCTCCTTCAGCTTCCTTTAAAATTCTATTTTTAATGATTTAAAAAAGAAATACACTTTATTTGTATGAAAAAAATGAAGAAAAAAAAATATTAAAAAAAATATAGCAAAGCAAATTACCAAAATATCAAAAAAGCATGTGACAATTTAAAGGTATATATGTGTACTACATGCATGCCAAATTTCACATTGATCTATTAGTTAGTTTGTTAGTAATACAATTTTTGGTTAATAAAATGTTAATTTTAAGAAAAATGCATTTTACTCACCGAGTGCCTTGTCTTGTCCAATATACTCCATTCTGGGGGGCTGAATATTTTTAAAATTCTCCAGGACTATATGCTGCACCTCCTTCAGCTTCCTGCAGCTCCACCTCTCGCCTTTGTCTTGCTTCTTGCCTAATTTTTCTTCTTTTTACAAGTTTGTCAGCCTCATGTTTCTGGCTGTTGGCCAGACGTTTCCTCAGTCGCACCTGTCCAAGGCGTATTGAGTTTGTTCCAGATGCTTGACCACACAGCCTTTTTTATTTCTGCACTGGCTGATGGACCAAAGTTGAACTCTCCAACGGCCACAAGGACACTGAATTTGGCTTTTTTTAATGACACAAATTTCCGCTTGCTGCAACGACTCCATATAACATTGTGTAGGCTTTCATTTGCATTTTGTGTTGCACCTAGCTGACACCGCTTCAGCAAATGCTGATCAGTAAGACGCTCATAAATAGGGGCTAAGTGCTTATGGAGCAGGTTGTAGTCTAGCGGAGTGTGAACCTTGGTCTCGTGTGGTCCAGCAGCTTCTCCTTTGGCAATGGAAGCCTGATAGAAACACCAGGAGTCTTTGCCTGGCGGACACAAATTATGTTGGGGTTTGTTGTTTGTCGAATACCCATGGTAGAGAGAAGCCATGATGGCTTGTTTCATCTCTGGGGCTGTACTATGCTTGCGGATGGCCCTGGTGTAGTAAATACACAATTTTCGTATTGCATTTTGGGTTAGACGACCACGGCCATTTCCCCCAAGGGTGACTTTTTTGTTTCCTGCAGTCAGTAATCAGTGTCCTCAGTGCAGTGCCTAATCGCTTTGCAACATGGTTGACGCACTCTTCTTTGGTTATGTCAACTTCTGGTCCATACGGTTTGATGTCGCAGAGTCTGTTGTAGGCCTTGGAATCGCCATCTGATAGCAAAACAGTGTAGCGTAGCTTGTGATTTGCCACTGAACGAAGAAAGAGAACTTCACAGGCTTTTACCTCCATCATTCCGGCTGACCCTTCGTAATTACGGCAGCAGTCCTTCTGATGCTCTGCTTTCCATTTTTCAAATTTGTCAGGCTGATTTTTCAGTTGCCACTGTCCAGTAGTCTCACAGGTGTGACAGAAGGAAGACATAACATGCGTATCGATGACCATGCCAGTCAAGATGTCAATAACACTGCCAACACCTATCAGTGACTTATGACCTCTAGTTAGCCATGTTGCATCAAAGCTGACAGCGATGTCAATGACTTCTTTTTTTATTAATGGTACGATGCTGACTCTTAGCGTGTTCAGCTCGGACGATGCTGACGGAACGTTGAAATACTGTAGAGTGCATGGTATCCAAATGATCAAAAATTTGATCTGCATATTTATGAAATGTTTTCTGGTGCAGGCACGGGAGGTCTAGGTTCTCACAGAAGAGATTAAATGTATATGGGCCCATTCCAGACATGAGGGCACCAAGAACAGCAGATTTGTTGATTGCATGTCCCATGAGGGCCGCGGCCTGCTGGTTCCCTCTCGGATGTGTACGTTCTAGAAATTGCTTTTTCACATGTGTGACACACAACTTCCAGGAAGAGAGAGAAACCTTTAGACTTGGTGTTGTCAGTTCTTGTTTGCAATGTGCTTTGCTTACACAAATTGCAACATACATTTTTAAGAAGGTTGTTGAAGAAAGAAATATCGACAATGGTTTTATACGTAGGTTTAGGCTGAGCGCAGACAGTATTATGAGATGCAACATTCTTGCTCGTGCTCAAGCTAATTTTTATATCAGATCGACTTGGGCCAGGCACTACTGGATCTGCAATGTGAACCATGGGCCTATCGGCTACTGGGATGCAGAAATTCCACGTTGTTTGTGTAGGCCTATCAGTTTGTGTATTATTCACCGCTAATTCTGTCTTACCTTTACCACTAGTAGAAATCACATACTGTCGACGCAACCTGGCAGCAGATATTTGCTTTGATCTCTTACTTATTCTTCCCATTTTGAAGTAATAGAACACAATTCACTGAAATTTAAACAAGAAAAATATCGAACTTGCAGCAAACAATAATTGTTGACGGGCGGAAATGGCTGTTGCTTCTTCCACATTTGCGCACGCAGCCAAAATGTTGTTATGACCAATCAAAACAGTTGTTTATGTTTGTGTCTTCAATGAGTCGGGAATTAGGGAATGAGGTCACCACGTGACAACTCCTTATAAGGCAATTAGCGTAAAATTACAGAAATTTTCAAACACAATTCACTCAGAGCTATGAGAAAAAAGAGTTTTGAATTTGCGATATTACGGCAGACAATGAAATTCACTGAGTATCGATACCAAATAGTCCACGATTTGGTTAGCGTAACTAAGGTATAATTGAGCGACAAATCTTGCATTTTCGGCACAAATTTGCAAATCATAGCTGGGGGTGGGTACAGAAAATATGCTGTTTGATACATCAAATGCATTTTTTATGTTATAAAACCTTGCTCAATCGATTCCTCGATGATTATTTAATAAAATAAGCTCAAAAGTAAAAAATCTATATTTTGTACGTAAAATCCAGTTTTCAGTACCGGGGACCCCCTTAATCTGATGTCTTCTTTCTTCTCGTGATATCACTGGATTTTGTTTTAGAGCTGCTTATGACCATCCCTCTCTTCCCCAGCTTTTCCTTCCAGACTTGCAGGTTGGATTGGAGATGTGCCTCATTTAGCAATCAGGGCAACATCATCAGCAAATGCCAGCTCTGAAATGCACACCTGTCTCATCTTCCAGTACCCCACTGAATACTTTCTTGTTCTCTCCTTACATGCTTTGATGACATCGTCCATGAGAAGTATGAAAAGATAAGGTGACAGGATATCACCTTGTCTTACACCAGTGGTGGTCCTGAACTATTCTGACTTATGGTTTGCCGTCCTCACATAATTTCTGCAAGACTTGTAGAAGCTCTGTATAGCATGAATCAGAGGTGCTGGAATGTTCTTGCTTGCCAAACAGTCCCAAAGTTTGCTCCAGGGGACCCTGTCAAACGCCTTTTCCAGATCTATGAAACAAAGATGGATCTCACTCCTATACTCAAGGGCCTTTTCACTCAGCTGTCTTGAGTGTGAAGATTAGGTCTTGAGTACTTTGGTTTGCTCAGAATCCGCACTGGACCTCATCCAATTGTGGCTCAGCTAGGCATCGGAGTCTCTGCTCCAGGATTCTAGAGTAGATTTTACCAGGGACACTGAGAAGGGATATACCTCTATGGTTTCCACATTGTCGATTGTCACCCTTTTTGAAAATTGGTGTTATGATGGCAATCTCCCAATCCTTTGGTATGGTCTTGTTGCACCACACTGCCTGTAGGACCCTTAAGAGTAATAGATCGCCTGATGCTCCCATGTACTTAACCATTTCTGGTGTTATACCATCATGCCCTGCTGCTTTGCCCATCTTGATTTTCTCCAGTGCTGCCTTCAGTTCTTCCATCTTTATGTCATCTTCACCATCATTGGTTTTCTCTTCTATGCTAGTGGTTATCATTTCTGATGCTTGACCATGCTCACCATCCAGGAGCTCTGAGAAATATTCTTTCCATCTTTCCATTACTTCCTTCGGGGCAGTAATCAATTTGCCTTGCTTGTTCTATATAAATTTGAGAGGGCATTGTTTTTCCTTCCTCATGTTCTTTAGGGTCTTATAGAACAATTTCTGGTTTTCTCGCGCATCTTTTTCTAGCTTTTCTCCAAATTCTTCCCAGGACTTCTGTTTTGCTGCTAGCACCTTGTTCTTTGCTTCTGTTCTGAGTGTCACATATTCTCTAGATTTCTCCATTTGTCCTGTTGTGTTTTTAGCTCCTAAGTATTGTTTCCATGCCATTTTCTTCTCTCTTATTTTCTCTTTGACTTCCTCTGTCCACCAAGGTGTCCTCTTTCTCTTGTTCCCAAGTCGGACTTCACCACATGCTTCTGCAGCAGCTGTCTTTATGATGTCCTTGAATTTAAGCTAGAGGGTTTCCAAGTCATCAGGTTGTTCTTCTGTGTTGCTCACCACTGCAGCAATAAGCCCCTGATATCTGGTCTTAATTTCTGGCTCTCTCAGCTTGTCGGTCTTAATGCTGATTTCTCCCTTTCGTTTACTTAGTTTCTTGCGTGATGTTGGGCAGTTCCTAGGCTGAGCAACTCTTTCAGTTGTCCTTTTGATTGTAAGCAGGTAGTGATCACTTCCAATCTCTGGCCCCCTCCAGACTCTTGCATCCCGGACATATTTGAATGAGCTCCTCCTAACAATGGCATAGTCAATCACTGACTTCTCATTCTTTGTTGGTTCACATCTAGTGTATGCATGTATGCACTTATGGGGGAACTTTGTGTTTGTAATGATCAGATTCTGCTCACTGCAGAATCTAAGGAGTCGCTTTCCATTGTCATTGAGAGTATCTTCTCCATATCTTCTGATAACTCCACCCCATCTAGCATGGTCATTTCCAACTCTGGCATTGAAATCTCCGAGCATGATAATTTCATCTAGGCAGTCATCCACTGTCCTTTGAAGCAGCTCGAAGAATTCCTCCTTGACCTCTGCTCTCTCATTTTGGCCCATACACTATGACCAGGTTGACTGTGGTTTCTCCTTCTTTTAGTTTTACAACCATAATGCGCTCTGAGACAAAGTTCCATCCCTTGATACTATCTTTTTGGTTTTTGGCCACAATGCAACCCACGCCCCCTTTAGCTGTTTCAAACGTGCGTACACCACTGTAGAGCAGCGTGTTGCCATTGAGATCCATGACTCCTTGTCCCTTTTTCTTTGTGTCCATTATAGCCAGGATTTCTAGTTTTACTTTCCTCATCTCTTCCACTAGCTCCTCTTCTTTCCCATTTATACTTCTTGTGTTCCAAGTTCCATAAGTCGTAGTCCATTCCAGTTTGTCGCCTTTAGAATCAGTCTAGTTTTCTCTCTTGTAGTTCGCGTAATCATGATTTAAAGCAAACAGGTGATTGGCCTGTTGTGCCTTTGCATGGTGGAGGGGCTGCCTCCATGCAGGCCGCCCTCCTCCTTTTTCAACCGGGCTTGGGACCGGCCTAGGCGGAGTTAATCGGATTCTCTGTTTTACCCCAGTCTCGTGGTAAGGTTTTTAGCTGTCCAACATATTTTCATAATCCTTCTAAGAAACCACATCTCAGTGGCTTCCAGTATGCTGTGCATTTATTTTTTGATTTGGTAGTGACAGTTATGGGAACAAAGCAAAGTTTTCAATGTACGGCCTACAGAAACATTGGAGTGAGCTGATCACTTATTCCTGTTATTGTGGTGTGGCGCATGAAGATGATGACTGATGGGAACTTTGTATGATTTAGTGTCCATCTGTTCTAATGGGGAAAAAAATTGTTTATAGTCAGCAGAGCGTTAGTTGATGGTAGAGTACTTGTTCTCAAGAAAAGTACTCTGGTCAAGGAGACACGGAAAGACAGCGTGGCTGAAAGATGAGCGCCAGGTTCAAAGAGTTAAATGTATGTCACAAACAAGACATCTTCATGTGCCAGCAAATACAAACAAGACATCTACAATTACAACCATATAGTGAAAACATGAATAACATAGATTCTGCTTTTCTTGTTTAATTTTTTAATAGTTTTAAGTCTGTCATTATGCCATATGTGACTGAAACAGTTTTATAACGCAACTAACTTAGTAGTGCATGGATGATTCCTATTACTTGATTTAATTTTTGGTTTACATGAATGCATATTCTGTACTATGTCTTAAAACATGTGATCTACAACTTATGGATCTTTTGCTTAAAATTCACCATTGTTAGAAATAAAACTACAAGGGAATTGACATAAGTCTTGGGCCTGACCATGAAGGATATGTCACAGAGAGCTGAAATTTTGTATAGTGTTTATTCCTTTTCAACATAGCCACCGTCTGAATTGACACACTTCTGCCATCTCTGCTTTACCTTGAAAAGACCTTGGGAGTAGAACACCCTATTTTTCAAACTAAACCAGTCATCACATGCCAGTATAACCTCTTCATCGCTGTCAAAATGATTTCCTTTTAGCTGTTTTTTAAGATTTGGGAATAGAAAAAAGTCTGATGGAGCCAAATCTGGAGAATATGGTGGGTGTGGAAGAATTTCAATATTCAAATCGTTGGCTGCTAGCTGCACAAGCCGTGCTTTGTGAGAGGGCGCGTTGTCTTGAAGCAAAGGAAGATTTTGAGTGCGCGTTATCCCTCGTTTCCTGGTCACAACCTTTCTTAGTTTGGTGAGAAGATCTGCATAGTACTGTCCATTAACTGTGTTGCCACAAGGCAGATAATCTTTCAAAAGGACACCTTTGCCATCCCAAAAAACAGTCAGCATCACTTTTCCTGCAGATTTCTGCGCTCTTGGCTTGAAAGGTGTTGGGGAGCCCGGGGTTTTCCATTGCATGCTGGCAATTTTGGATTCGGGGTCATAATGGTGTACCCAAGTCTCATCTACTGTCACCATGGTCTCCAAAAATTTTTTGACTGACACTTTTTGAGCAACTGTTGACAGCAATTTACCCTCGTTTGCTTCTGTTCACGTGTCAACAGTCGCGGAACCCAGCGTGCACACACTTTTCTCATGTTCAGTCTGTTGAATAAAATTCTATAAACTGTTCTTTCATTTAGTTTTACTCTACTAGCTAATTCCACAATTGTCATTTTTCGATCCTGGTCAATGATTTTCTTCACTCTTTTTGCATTTTCATCGTTGCACTCTGAGGCTGGTCTACCAGATCTTGGCGGATCAGCAACATTTGAGCGGCCGCACTTAAACTGTTGACACCAGTTTTTTACCGAAGTATATGAAGGACAGAGAAGGAAATGTCGAAACTGTCCTCCTTCCACAGAATCTGCCTAAGGAAAATTCTCAGAATCTTTTGGCCAAACACCATCAGCAACCAAGAACTACTTATTCGGAGTAACCAGGAGGACATACACACCATCATAGCTGGCAGACGCTGGAGTTGGGTTGGCCACGTCCTCAGAAGGGACCCTGATACCATCACAAGAACAGCCATGCTATGGACCCCCGAGGGAAAGTGAAAGAGAGGCCGACCAAAAACAACTTGGCGGAGAACTGTGGAAGCTGAGATGCAAAGAATGAACCACAGTTGGGGCACTGTACGAAGGATGGCCGCCGACCGAGCAAAGTGGAATCAATTTGTTGCTGCCCTACAAGACGCCACCAGGCGTGATAGCCGCTGACTGCTTTGACGGTTGGTGGTGATGGATCAAAGAAGAAGAAGAAGATATGAAGGACAAGAATCACGAAACACTGGTTCCATCTCCCTGTGTATTTCTGTAGGTGTTTTTCCCTGAAACATCGGAAATTTTATCACAGCTCTGGCCTCCTTCTTTTCCATTGTTTTGTCAAATCTTTGGAGCAGCAGATCCGGTCAATAGGGTACATTGCGCCGTGCACCATAGCGGGAAAACCCATTGAAGAAACAAACGCGTACTTCACACATTCAGTGCAAATATAATGAACTTTAAATGTGCCAAGTTTCATCTTCCTCCTTTGACTCCTTCATGGTCAGGCCCAAGACTTATGTCAATCCCCTTGTAATTATATCTTTATATTTTTTATATTAGTTTTTCATGGGTTATGTACATTTACAAGTTATTCAAGTCTGATGCCAGCTTATATTAGGTTTGTCATTATGTTCAACCTGTATCTTATTTATTCTGTGTAGTTCTCTGAGGAGACCCCCCAACAACAAAAATAAAAAAAGGGGACTCCTGCCAACTTATGCACATCAGTAGAGGCAGCTTATTATGAGGTTGAGCATGGAGCTGGCAACCTCCTCATGCACAACAAATTGCTACAGACAACACTGCTGCAAAAGCTCTTGAATGCTTTGATGCAGGCTTCCTGAGAGGGAACAAGGGGCATCAGTGCCTTCCTGTTCCATAAGGAACGACAAGGAAATGATAATATCTTATTTAAAACTGCAGCTTTTGATTAACATTGACATGTAACATTTTGCAGGAGTTGCACCAAAAGAAAAGCCTCCTTTCAATGTTGTTGGGGATGTTGGAGGAAGGATCGCTATTATAGTGGTGAGGAAATGTGACTGACAGCTTCTTTTGAATTAATGTGGTTGATTAATACATCACATGTAATGTATTCAGTTATTATTCTTAAGTAAGTCACATGTGACTGACCGTAAGATTAATTCTGTGCTAAATGTGAGAAGAGGAGTTACTGAGAGGGTATCATCCTGGTAATTACATTGAAGGTAGCACTGGTAACATTGATTAAAGGTTCTTTTGGAACTGTGTACATTTTTTTTTCTGTTTAAATCTTGTGCATGTTTACATATACAACTGCTGTGTAAATCCAAAGTCACTAAACAAGTACAAAACAAGTGATGCCTATGTGACTGATAGGCACTTTGGCAGGATGTTTATGATGTTCTGGAAACGTGTATCAACCAGAGGGGAAATACTTTTTTGACCACTTTTACTACCGAGAAATATAGAAGGAAAGAAACTTACCAGCAGGTTGCCACGACAACCACAACAACAAAATTCAAGGAGATCAGTAGCATCACAATATGTTCCTTGTTTTGGAATCACCAGGGTAAAAGAGATAGTAGACCCAAACCCAAAAACACATGGAGAAGAAGACAGCTGGAGTACAGACATAAGAAGAGTAAAGATGACAGGAGAACATTGCATGCTCAACAGGGAGCTGAAAGGCAAAGAAGTATTACAAAAACAGAAGGAAAGAGAAATAGAACACCAGTTTACGTTAAATGCTGTGACTGACATATCACATTTCAGACTCATTGTGATGTGAACAATCACATTAAAAATATGAATTTATAATTTATCTTGCTTAATCTGTTAAGTGCAGAGCGATTTAGTAATTAATGTTTTATTCATGTAAGATGAATCCATTTCCTTTTTCTTATATCTCCACAGGACGATATGGTAGATGATGTCTTTGCTTTTGTGAAAGTAGCAGAAATTTTAAAGGAAAGGGGAGCCTATAAGGTTCTGGTGGTTGCAACTCATGGCATATTATCATCTGATGCGCCACGACTAATTGAGGATTCAAATATTGATGAGGTAGGTCTTAGTTTTGCACTGTGCGGCTACTAGAGAGCTACTCATTCAGATTTGAGGTTGCCTAACAGAACCATTGTGTTTGGTGTACCATTGTTTATAGAAGGAGTCACAGGAGGAAGATGAAACTTGGCACATTTAAAGTTCATCATATTTGCACTGAATGTGTAAAGTACGCGTTTGTTTCTTCAATTGGTTTTCCCGCTACGGTGCACGGCGCAATGTACCCTATTGACCGGATCTGCTGCTCCAAAGATTTGACAAAACAATGGAAAAGAAGGAGGCCAGAGCTGTAATAAAATTTCTGATGTTTCAGGGAAAAACACCTACAGAAATACACAGGGAGATGGAACCAGTGCTTCGTGATTCTTGTCCTTCATATACTTCGGTAAAAAACTGTTGTCAACAGTTTAAGTGTGGCCGCTCAAATGTTGCTGATCTGCCAAGATCTGGTAGACCATCCTCAGAGTGCAACGATGAAAATGCAGCAAGAGTGAAGAAAATCATTGACCAGGATCGAAAAATGACAATTGTGGAGATAGCTAGTAGAGTAAAACTAAATGAAAGAACAGTTTATAGAATTTTACACAACAGACTGAACATGAAAAAAGTGTGTGCACGCTGGGTTCCGTGACTGTTGACACGTGAACAGAATCAAACGAGGGTAAATTGTTGTCAACAGTTGCTCAAAAAGTGTCAGTCACAAATTTTTTTGGAGACCATGGTGACAGTAGATGAGACTTGGGTACACCATTATGACCCCGAATCCAAAATTGCCAGCATGCAATGGAAAACCCCGGGCTCCCCAACACCTGTCAAGCCGAGGGCGCAGAAATCTGCAGGAAAAGTGATGCTGACTGTTTTTTGGGACGGCAAAGGTGTCCTTTTGAAAGATTATCTGCCTCGTGGCAACACAGTTAATGGACAGTACTATGCAGATCTTCTCACAAAACTAAGAAAGATTATGACCAGGAAACGAGGGATAACGCGCACTCAAAATCTTCCTTTGCTTCAAGACAACGCGCCCTCTCACAAAGCACGGCTTGTGCAGCTAGCAGCCAACGATTTGAATATTGAAATTCTTCCACACCCACCATATTCTCCCGATTTGGCTCCATCAGACTTTTTTCTATTCCCAAATCTTAAAAAGCAGCTAAAAGGAAATCATTTTGACAGCGTAAGAGGTTATACTGGCATGTGATGACTGGTTTAGTTTGAAAAATAGGGTGTTCTACTCCCAAGGTCTTTTCAAGGTCAAGCACAGATGGGAGAAGTGTGTCAATTCAGACGGTGGCTATATTGAAAAGGAATAAACACTATACAAAATTTCAGCTCTCTGTGACATGTCCTTCATGGTCAGGCCCAAGACTTATGTCAATCCCCTTGTAGAATGGAAGAGATGCAAAGGAATTCACGTTACTCATTTGTGAATACCTGGGTTAGGTCACTAACCAAGTCCCTGAAACACCTCTATGAGTGCATCCTGGAAACAGGCAGCCTGGAGGTCTCTGACTGTTTGCAGAACATAGAGTTTCATGCACACAGTTCAATATGTAGTGCATCATCAAACCATAACAGTGTTAGAGTCTTGCATTGGCACACTTTTCTGAAGTAGAATTATAATTTCCATCGTGTCCAGTCAGTAGTGATTTACGGTCACGGAAATGAGATTCTACAACATAGAAAGTAAAATATGGTCCAGTAGAAAGTTCATTTGTCCTGCTACCAGTGAATACAAAAGTTGAGTACAACTCAACTGTTGTTATTACTAAACTTTTCTTCTTCTTTTTTTTTTTTTTATAGTCTCCAGAACAGTAATTTTGTGATGTCCGAAAATCTAAACAAATCTGAAATCTACCTCTGGTACCAATTAATGTGGATTACCTAGGTTGTTGTAAGAGGCAACTAAGGAGGGTTGGACATGGGGCCAGTTACCCCATCCTGTAAAACATTCTCAAAACCACAAAAACTTCAACAAACAAGAACCAGACGAGTGTCAATGGAACAGGAAATGCGAAGAAGGTACTGGAGATGGATAGGACACATACTGAGAAAACCTGTTGATAGCATTACCAAATGTTCCATGTTCTAGAAACCCCAGGTTAAGAGAGGTAGAGAAAGACTCCAAGGAACACATGAAGAAGAGAACTGCAGACAGATATGAAGAAGACATGGAAACACCTTGAGCTGATGGCACAGGACAGGAAGACTTGGCTTAAGTTTGTTGATGGCCTATGCTTCTTAGAAGGCCAAAGGTTGGTGATGATCTAGTATGCACTGTAACAAGTAGTTCCTGTAGGGTGATGGTGATCTAGTATGCACTGTAACAAGTAGTTCCTGTAGGGTGATGGTGATCTAGTATGCACTGTAACAAGTAGTTCCTGTAGGGTGATGGTGATCTAGTATACACTGTAACAAGTAGTTCCTGTATGGTGATGGTGATCTAGTATGTACTGTAACAAGTAGTTCCTGTAGGGTGATGATGATCTAGTATGCACTGTAACAAGTAGTTCCTTTAGGGTGATGGTGATCTAGTATGCACTGTAACAAGTAGTTCCTATAGGGTGATGATGATCTAATATGCACTGTAAACACACTTACTCATTATGCTTTCTGTTGGCTTGTTATGGCTTATTAGCTTTCATTTGCTTAACTTGACAAGCTAAAAGGGTAGGTGGAAGGTGTTCGGTGGTAGAAGAGGGCAGGCTAATCATCACATCTTGGTAGACAGCTGTGTCACCCAAATTTGAGTATGAAAAAACCTGCACACCCTAATCTTGGTAACTCTTTGATTTTAAACAGGTGCGGGATATTTAAAAAATGGGGTATGTTAGATTAGAGGCATTGACTAATGAAGTGACACTTTTTATCATCAGGTTGTGGTGACCAACACTATACCCCATGAGATTCAGAAGATGCAGTGTCACAAGATTAAGACAGTGGACATCAGCGTACTCTTGTGTGAGGCCATCAGGCGTATCCACCACAATGAGTCAATGTCTTACCTGTTCCGTAATGTTGGCATGGATGATTGATCTAGGTATGTGACAGTGCTGTCATGTTTTATTTTAAATTATGCAGCAGTTTAATACGTCTTCAGACATGACTTACAGGGTAGTAATTTTTTACTTTAGATTGTTATTCCCCAGAAGCAACTACCATTAACGTTTTGATATTTTTAGGATGTTAGACATTGTCTTCTTGCTGGTTATAGACTGGGTTATGAAAACAACAAATATAGCCAACAGAAATGGAACTCGGTGGACAAAAAAAAAAAAAAAGCTTGATCTAGATTTTGCCTACGACCTGACTCTTCTGTCCCATAGCTGTATCCAGGTGCAAGAATGAAAATACTTGATAAATGGTCACATCAATAGGGACTAAAAAAAGATTATGAGAATAAATATAGAAAATGATCACAAAAGTGCTCTTGAAGATACCAGGATATTTAAAAAAATAAAAAGAATACAAAGGGCTAGAGGAGATGTCATTGCATTGGGAAATATTAGAGGTTAAATGAAGAAATCTCCAACACAAAAATAAGAATCTTCAGCACAAGTGTAACAGTCCTATTGTGTGGCTCTTAAACATGGTGAGCAACATAAATAACAACCTGGGAATTGTAGACTTTCATAAAACAGGTCTCGTCCATTTTGACGAGACAAAAACCAGATAGATCACATAATGATCAATGGCAGATGGAGACATGCACTACAAGACGTGAAAGAAAGAAGAGGCGCAGATGTGGGAAGTGATCATCACCTAGTAGTAGCAAGACTGAAGGTGAAACTCAGAGCTGCTGGACCAGTTGCAGTCAAACAGAAAAGATATAACATCACAAAACTTAAGGACCCCCTCACCAGAAAAGCATTTGTGGTCGACGTAAAGAGACGATATCAGATTACCAAAAGCCAGGAAAGAACAGAGACCGAAGATGTCGACCAGAAATTCAACACCATCTCAACAATATACAAAGAAAGCAGCAAGTCATGCTTGGGATTCCAGGAAAGAAAGAGCCAAGACTGGATAACACCAGAAACGTTAAACACCATAGCGAAGAGAAAGGAAATGAAAAGAAAGAAAGCAGAAGCTAAGTCTCCCAGGTTAAAGGCAATATATAGTGAACAGTACAGTCAGCTGGACAAGGAAGTAAAACGTCAAACTCGTGCTAACAAAAGGACATTTCTGGATGACCTTGCAAGACAGGCAGAAGAGGCAGCACTGAGAAATGAACAAAGCACAGTTTATAAAATAACTAAAGCTATCAGTGGAAAACGAGGTGCAAACAACATAACGTTAGTAAGAGACAAGCAAGGAAATCTCATCACCACAGCACAGGGGCAGGAAACAAGATGGGCAGAGCACTTCAGAGAAACACTGAATAAGGAACCACCAGAGACTCAGCTGAATGTTCCTGAGGCTGAAAGTGACTTAGACATAAATACAGACATTCCACGTAAAGAAGAAATCATCACAGCTATCAAAGGGATAAAAAATGGAAAAGCGCCTGATCACGACAATCTAAATGCTGAGCTATTCAAGACAGACCCTGAACTAGCAGCAGAACTATTAGAACCACTATTTGCACAAGTCTGGGAAACTGAGACAACACCAACAGAGTGGAGTAAAGGAATAATTGTCAAATTGCCCAAGAAGGGCGACCTTGCAGACTGCAACAACTGGAGAGGAATTACCCTCCTCTCAGTTCCCAGCAAAATACTAGGCAGGATAATCATCCAGAGAATTTCAAAAGCAGTTGACCATAAACTGAGGAAAGAATAAGCGAGCTTCAGAAAGAACAGAAGATGTGCAGATCATATATTTACCCTCAGGAACATTATAGAGCAGTGCTCAGAATGGCAGAGACAGCTGTACATTAACTTTGTTGATTTTGAAAAGGCTTTCGACAGCATACACAGGGACAGCCTGTGGAAAATTCTGAGGGCTTATGGAATTCCCAGCCGCATTGTTTCCATCATAAAAAGCCTCTATTCTAACTTTACGTGCAGTATTGGATTGAGTAATGTAACTTTCGAAGTGAAAACAGGAGTACGACAGGGATGCCCCTTGTCAACAACATTATTTTTGACAGTCATAGATTGGGTGATGCGCCGGACAACAGAGGGCAGTCCAAGAGGAATTAGATGGACAACGTTTTCTACACTGGAAGACCTGGAATATGCAGATGACATTGCACTACTCGCGCATTCACATCAACACATTCAAGACAAAACCGATAGACTGAATAAGTATGGCCAGCAGGTTGGCCTGAACATCAATCTGAAGAAGACGGCGGTCATGACACTAAATGTGGGCAATCCTGAGCCAATAACAGTAAGGAACCAGAAGTTAGAACAGACAGACACATTTACTTACCTAGGATGCATAGTAACACCTGAAGGCGGAACAAGTAAGGACATTAGCAACAGAATGAATAAAGCTAGAACAGCCTTTGCTGTTCTCAACAACATTTGGAAGTCTTCCCAGTACAGCACAAACACCAAATTAAGACTGTATGAGAGCTGTGTACTTTCTGTGCTTCTCTATGGTGCGGAATGTTGGAGAGTAACAGAGAAGGAAATGTCGAAACTGTCCTCCTTCCACACAATATGCCTAAGGAAAATTCTCTGAATCTTTTGGCCAAACACCATCAGCAACCAAGAGCTACTTATTCGGAGTAACCAGGAAGACATGCACACCATCATAGCTGGCAGACGCTGGAGTTGGGTTGGCCACGTCCTCAGAAGGGACCCTGATACCATCACAAGAACAGCTATGCTATGGACCCCCGAGGGAAAGCGAAAGAGAGGCCGACCAAAAACAACTTGGCGGAGAACTGTGGAAGCTAAGATGCAAAGAATGAACCACAGTTGGGGCACTGTACGAAGGATGGCAGCCGACCGAGCAAGGTGGAATCAATTTGTTGCTGCCCTACAAGACGCCACCAGGCGTGATGGCCGCTGACTGCTTTGACGGTTGGTGGTTATGGATCAAAGAAGAAGAAGATAAAACAGGTGCTTCCTTAGAATAGACGGATCGAAATGGTATGACAAGATCACTAATATGAAATTGATAAACAACAACCAGACAAGTACCAGTGGAACAAGAGATGAGAAGACGACACTGGTGGTGGATGGGACACACACCGAGAAAAATTGTTGATAGCTTTTCTAGGCATTTCTTTGTTTTGAAATCCTCAGGGTAAGAAGTACAGGTAGGCCAAAAAAAAACGCATGGAGAAGAGAACTGGAGACAGAAATGAAGATGATGAGGAAGACATAGAAAGACCTTGAGCAGACGGCACAGAACAAGAAGACTTGGCCTGCCATTGTCGGGTAATGAAGGATAACGATGGTGATGTGTTTTGGTATTCATCACTGCAACATTATTGCCACACGACATCATATTTGTATTGACTGCTGTGGGCTGGCAGTCAAGGTTAGTAGTGTGTCTAAGTAGATCCAGTTTTACATTATAACATCATATTGGCAAAGTAACCGTAACCCAGTGGAACCATCAATGTCAGTTTGTTGGACTTGGCTTGTTTATGTAACCTGATCAGTGTTCACCTCATAGCAGGATAGTATAGTTTTCATAAGAATACCATATTATTTTTATATTACTAGATGTATATTTGTAAAAGCTTGGAGTATGTTTGCTCATTAATAAAAAATAAATAAGGAACAAAAAATTTGTGTGTGAACAGAAAGATGTTTTTTTTTTTCCAGCTAATAGTGCTGTATTGCTTTGTTTTTTTTTTTTTTTTTTTTCCAATTAATAAATTGTCATAGTTTTTGTGTATGTGGTCATCTTTATACTTTCAGTCTTAAAACATCCTCTTTTATTAATCTCATTCAGTTTTTCCTGTATCACATTATGCTGTCTGCTTTTACTTTTTTTTTCCCCCTGTGTTCTGTTCTGTGTGCTGTGTTTTGGGAAGAATTTATTATCTGATCTAGCACAGTGTGCTAGCTAGAGCCTGTCGTCCTGTCATGTACTTTTTAAATTGTATGCCACTCTGGGGCTTTATCTTCCCAGTAAAAAATTTTGTTTTTAAAACTATCTTCTCCATGCTGATGTTATATATCCATTTGCCTGTTTGGCCTCAATCTCTTAACATTGTCTGATGTTCTGTCTTGGTGGTACTGTCCCAACAATTTCTCACATCTTTCCATGTCTTAATAGATTCTTTGGTGTCTTTCTGTTGTGTGAATGATCATAGAAGATTATTTTGTTATGTTTCCCTCTTCTGGAATTCTGCTGTGGTGAGTAAAGATGTATGTTTCTTCTAAAGCTTAAAGTGATGAATGTGTTACTTTATCATTAATTACTCAAAGTCAAAATTTCATGGAAGGATAAAGTGATAAATATCGAGGTTCCGTCACGTGCCGGCTTGACCATTTCCACCGCATGGAAGAGGGTCGCATCAGCAAAGATATTTTCTGCGGACAACTAGCAGATGGCAAAAGAACGCTCAGCCAAAGATGTGTGCAAGAGAGACATGAAGGCACTGGACATAAATCAAGCAACCTGGGAGAATGACACTGCTGATTGCACCAAGTGGCGATGCTTCCTACAGGGCCACCTCATATTGGGTGAAAAGCTCTCAAAACAAGCAGAAGAGAAAAAAACATGCCGAAAGGAGCACCAGGCAAAAATAACGGCTGAGGGCTAACATCTCAGGGGTCATTCTCTTAAGTCAGTTATGACTGAAGGGAGCTACTACTACTACTCAGAGTCAAAGATATTACAAACTTTTTTTCCCTTTGAAACATTTGTGTGCTATGTTTCACGGAGATTAGCTGTTGCATTTGAGATGTATTTTTATACCACGTACTGTCAGTTAGTCATGTGGTTGCTTTTATGCATGGCATCTGCACATATTGTGATATAATTGTCCCTGCTGGTATGAACATGGAAAATAACATCTCATGAAACGTAATCTAATTGTTTATTTTAATTTTCTTTGTTTTTGTTCTTTTCTCAGCCTCTTTTGCAGTTTTTCTTCATCACGGATTGATTAAGGGATGTCCTTGGACAAGGTGATTGGCCTAGATGATTGTGAAGCCATTTTCCTGATATTTTTTATACGGGGCATTTCTATGTCTTGAGAATTTTTCGTACTTTGAATTTATTAAGGATATAGATTTTATTATATGAATGCAGGGAATTTGTAAAGACAGTATTAATCATTTACTACGTTGCAGTCAGAGAGATGTCACAGTTTCAAAGCATTGATGTTTTATGGCACTTAACAGCTGCAGCTTCTTTTATGCTCAGACGCTCCAGTGAAAAAAAACTGCCGAAATGATTGAATTGACATACCTGTTTGATGTGATGTTTGTTAATGTTATGTACATTTATTTTCTGCATTAGGCCAACATTTATTTCTTGTCATCATTGTGTCTATTTTTATATAATTCTTACAAGAGTTTAGTATGCCCTTTTAATATTTATGTAGATGTTTTTCTTTGTTTCGTTGCTGTTCTTCTTGAAGCACCTAGAATTTAAGACTTGTCAGACAGAATTTGTATTTATTGTCGTGATGGCAATATGATGATGTGATGATGTAAGCACTTTGAAAAAAACATTACTCTCTTTTGTTCCAAAGATTTAGAAAAAGAAAGTTTTCAGATATGTGCCATATTAAATTCTAGCAGGAGCAGCAACAAAAAAATAAACATACTCGATGGCAGGTTTATTAAATTTAAAAGTTACATTTTTGACTATTGGTGTCAAAGTAAATGGAACAGTTTTAAAATAAGGCAATATATTCAAGTACCTAGGCACATCAATAACAAAGGTGAAGAGTAAAATAGCCCAGACAAAAGCTTCATCCAATGAGATTAAAAACTCATGCAACTACTATTTTTCAATGTACGTTAGAGAGTTCTTAAGTGTTATATAGAGCCAATCTTGACATATGGAAGGGAATCATGGACAATTAGGAAACACGTTGGAAAAGCACTAGAGGCCACAGAGATGTAGTTCTATAGAACAGCGGTTCCCAACCTGTGGTACGCGTACCCCTGGGGGTACGCGACAGGACGTTCAGGGGTACGCGAAAAAAAAATTGTGTAATGGCGGAAAAAAGATACATATGTCAACAGTGTAAACGACAAGTCAAAAGTTGTGAAATTAATTCAACGCTATACTATACAATATGAACTGTGTGAGACAATCTCCGCCATTTTTCTTGCGCGCCACTGGCGTGCTGTCTGCTTGGACTGGCGTGTGTGAAAATCTATGGCGTTTCGTGTGACCACAATTCAATATTTTTACACAATAGTCTTCATTATGATGACTATGGGATTATAGTTGTGCCGTTGAATATTTCATCAAAAATATGACTTGTTTGATTTTCCACACTATCTATGAACGTCTAATGTCCCGGAAGTAATAGTGTCGATTCTTGACCCAAATTTTACAAACGTGAGACAGTGTTTCTATATACAGTAGTTTTTGTCATTGTTTTAACATAACTTAAAGTGATTAATTGTTCAATTCGTGTATTATCAGATATGGATCAGTGGTTGAAAACCGGCACAGTAAAAAAGCTGAAACATAATGTGGAAGGTGATCAATCGCCAAGTACTTCTCAGGACACGCCTAAGACTTTGGTGCAGGATAGTGAAAAGACACGATCTTCAGTTTTACAAAGAGCTAAAAAGAGAAAATACAGTGACGAATACATGAAGTATGGGTTTTCGTTTATAGGAGATGAGGACTGTGCTAAGCCCCACTGTGTAGTGTGTCGGGAAGTATTATCTAATGGTAGCATGAAACCTTCGTTACTCTTGCGGCATTTACAAACAAAACACCCCAGTAATGAAAACAAGGAACGCAATTTTTTTTCAGCGCATATCGAAACAACAGAATGTGACATCGTACTTGTCGTCAGCTAACAAAGATAACGAAAATGCTGTTGAAGCCTCCTACCGTATTAGTTATTGTATTGCTAAATGTGGTAAAAATCATACTATAGCTGAGAATTTAATTTCTCCTTGTATAAAAGATGCCGTTCTGTGCATGCTCGGAGAGGAACATGTTCGCAAAATGAACGCTATCCCTCTTTCGAATAATACACTTTCTCGAAGAATGCAGGATATGTCTGACGATGTTGAAGCGACAGTAATAAGTAGAATTAAAAATAGTAAATTCTTTGCTATTCAAGTTGACGAAAGCACAGATATTGCTAATTTCGCTGTTTTGCTTGTTACTGTGAGGTATTTGAAAAGCAATGAAGTTGAAGAAAACCTTTTGCTTTGTCATCCCCTGTCAGGGCTTACAAGAGGTGAGGATATATTTCATGCTATTGATTCTTATTTCAAAGAAAAGGACATTAATTGGTCTAATTGTTGTGGACTATGCACTGACGGAGCCAAGTCTCTGTCAGGTTGCTACTCCGGTCTTCGCGCTCGTGTCACGAAGGTAGCCCCCCAATATAACCTGGAGCCACTGCTGCATCCACAGGCAAAGCCTTGCATCTAACCGCCTCCCTGGTGAATTAAAAGTCGTTCTTGATGAAGCTGTGAAAGTGGTTAATTTTATAAAGTCAAATTCCTCAAACTCGAGGCTTTTCAAAGCACTGTGTGAAGAGATGAATAGTCTTCATTCTACCCTGCTCCTTCATACACAAGTAAGGTGGCTCTCTCGTGGTAAGGTCCTTACCCGGCTGTTCGAATTTAGACATGAAGTCCAACTTTTTTTTGAAGACCATCCTGTCCAACTTACTTCAAAGTTACACGACTGTGATTGGCTTCAAAGTCTTGCATACTTATCGGATATTTTCCTACAAATAAACAAACTAAATGTGGCACTTCAGAATAGCTTGGTAACGATCTTCAATGTTTCAGACAAAATTGAATCTATGATTAAAAAATTAGATTTTTGGAGGTCGTGTATTGAAAAATGCCAGCCTGAGGTATTTGAAACTCTGCACAATTTCCTATCTGAGAACGAGCTGCACATCTTCCAGGAAATGAGCGAGAAAATAATTGAACACTTGAAAGGGCTAAAATCATCTTTCGAGAAGTACTTTTCGAAACCTGGAAAAGAGAACTACTGGATTGTAAATCCCTTTGAAGAAGAATATTTCCAAGCAGCCACATTATCAATCAACGAAAAAGAGAAGTTGATTGAACTTTCGACTGATACTACTTTAATAGCTCAATTCAAAGGAAAAATTCCTTATTAACTTTTAGGGAGACATCAGCAGAGAATATGAACAGCTGACCGACAAGGCGCTTAAGTTTCTGTTGCCATTTACAAATACTGAGCTGGTGGAGAGGGCTTTCTCTTCTTATACCTTCATAAAAAATAAATACCGTAGTAAACTGAATGCAGGTCCAGAATTGAGACTGTATCTTACATCACTTGAACCTGATTTAAAAAAACTATGTGCCTCAAAACAAGCTCAAGGATCGCACTGAACATTTGTCATGGTCACGTGACGTGTGTTATAAAAAGTGATTTCAACTTTTAACAATAACAACGTTTTTATTATTATTATTAATAAATTAATTGTGTTAATTTTTATTGTAACTTCTGATTTTTTAAATGTAAAAATATATGCACTGTTTGTTCACCTTTTTATTACATTGTTTATTAATCCCGTTGTTGGCCCCTTTATTTCTGGTTATAATCTATAAATTTTGGATAACAGCAACTATATTAATTTCAAATATTTTGCTAATATTAGGGGTACAATTTATAGAAATGGGCTGCCAAGGGGTACGCATGTGAAAAAAGGTTGGGAACCGCTGCTATAGAAGAATACTAAGAATGCCATGGACAGCTGAGTAATGAGAATGTCCTGAAAGAAGCCAGTGTGCAAAGGAAGTTTTTTTATACTCACATTAGAAGGAAGCAATCCACTTTCTTTGACCAAGTAATGAGATGGAATATATCGTGACGACCAAGTAATGAGAAGAAGAAAGCTGGAATATATCGTGACAACCAGGTAATGAGAAGAAGAAAGCTGGAATATATCGTGACAACCAGGTAATGAGAAGAAGAAAGCTGGAATATATCGTGACGACCAGGTAATGAGAAGAAGAAAGCTGGAATATATCGTGACAACCAGGTAATGAGAAGAAGAAAGCTGGAATATATATCGTGACAACCAGGTAATGAGAAGAAGAAAGCTGGAATATATTGTGACAACCAGGTAATGAGAAGAAGAAAGCTGGAATATATCGTGACGACCAAGTAATGAGAAGAAGAAAGCTGGAATATATCGTGACAACCAGGTAATGAGAAGAAGAAAGCTGGAATATATCGTGACAACCAGGTAATGAGAAGAAGAAAGCTGGAATATATTGTGACAACCAGGTAATGAGAAGAAGAAAGCTGGAATATATCGTGACGACCAAGTAATGAGAAGAAGAAAGCTGGAATATATCGTGACAACCAAGTAATGAGAAGAAGAAAGCTGGAATATATCGTGACAACCAGGTAATGAGAAGAAGAAAGCTGGAATATATCATGACAACCAGGTAATGAGAAGAAGAAAGCTGGAATATATCGTGACAACCAGGTAAGAGTGAAGGAAAATGAGTCAGAGGATGACAAAGAAAGAGAGAAAATACTGATCAGTTTGACATTCATGGTGTGGGAAGAAGTTCACAACAGAATTGATAAACAGTACAGGAGGTTGTGGAGAGGCATGGTCACCTACGCCACTAGGTATACTTGAAAAAGTTACGTATCAATTTTAGGATTCATTTTTATAGGAATGATGGTAAATTTGATTATCCGCTTAATTTTTATACTCTTCATTATTGCCTGGTGCAGAAACATGCACAACCTATAAGTTGTTGAAAGAAAGAATTGAGACCTTTGTAGAGGAATGGGGCACGTCTCATGGAAGCAGAAGGAAACGCAGATGTCCTGGGAAAATAAAGGATGAAAAACAGAACTGGTGAAAGAAGGCAAAATTAGAAATAAAATGTTTTGGGCGTACAAAAAGACACAACACGTTTCTGAAAACTAGGGTTGGGATCTTTAATGATTAATTTAACCGAAGTCCTTAGGGATTTGTTAAAAATATGTTATTTATAATTTGTTCAATTTGATTGATCAATCTTCGATTAAAGAAATATGATTAATTGATTAAGATATCAATCCCAGCCCTACTGAACACCATAATAGCGAAAAAAAAAAAAGTGAAAACAAAGTGCTGACAGTGCTGTAAATGGGAAAATGACATGAAAAGGTAGATAAGAAACACTCATCAGGGAATACACCATAAGGAAAGGAACAGTAACAATTAGAGATTCCACTGCAGTCGACCTTTGGAGATGGCACTTGATCTACCCTGAGTTATGTTCACTAATTAAAATTGTCATATGACTTTAGATGCTGTTGGTTAGTGAAAATGTTGTAATGTAAACTTGATGTTATTTTGTTGTTTACATTTTCTAAAGGCTTGGCATTGGTGTTTGTGTCATATTCTGAATAGGATTATATAGAACGCCAACATTGGTTGTTGGTGATAACTTTTTAACTTCTAGTGGTGATTGGTAAAGCTGTTTGAAATTCCAAATGAAATTGTAATTAAAGTTGATTGACTGGCATTGATTATTTGTACAATTATTTGTTGGATTTTTTGGCTAATATAATATTTACAATGAAGGCAGTATTACGGTAGTTTAATTGGCATTGTCTGCTAGAGGTTAGCAGCATGCGATTTTAGGGGTTACAACGTTTAATGTAATGTAAAAAAATATTATTAACCTATTGAACGCTGTGACGTTTCAGCGTTGGTAGTCACGCACCGTGACCAAGAGACGGGACCCTTTTTTGAATGACCGTCGAACTAAGAAGACGTGTCCTATAATCCTTCCAGTAGTAGGCATGATATTGCCGCACATATGTTATTGCAGTACGGACATGGGTCAGTCCTATATTATTATGAAGAGAGGAATGTTTCGAGGTTAGTAAATTAACTAAAGTCAAGGAAGGATGAATTTATGGTCCATATTCGTTTATATCGCCAGACGTCTAATCTCACTGTCGGCCGTTGGGTGTCCCAACCGCGCGTACATATAGTTACGGCGTTCTGACTATAGTATTGCATATTATTGGACCAGGACTGTAATGCATGGATAGCATTTACGATGTAGGATTCAATTCTAATATATAATGTTTTCATGATCAACCTCCATGGACTGTCTAATGTTTGAAATGTATATTAAAAATTGTGTGGACTCGAGAAGAGACTTATCACGTTCATTGAAGTTTACAAATTCAACAATTATAAACTGAGTTCCAACCTTGTGACAGACAGAATGTTATTGACCCACATTCGCGTAATTATTCCAACAATAGCACGATCAAGAATTAATGAATCAATAAGAAACAATAGCCTTCCACAACGACCACTGAAGTAGAAAACGGGCCGCAACAACTGGTGGCCAGTATGGGAACGAAAGAAAGAAAAAATTTTTCTTGTTTACATACTTTCACAAACTGTTTACGATTACAAGAAAGTCACATGATGTGCACAAATACGACGTGGAACACATGACTACGAAATGTCAATCTGACGTCACTACATCATGCGTAGATGCCCCACTTCGAAAGGACAGCCTTCAACGCATTCCAAATTTGATAAAGATTTGGTGGAATCCAAGGCAACATGATGAAATGGATCCAGTCATACTTGCATAACAGGAGAACTAGAGTCACTCTTGACGGTCTGCAGAGCAGAAAAGTGTTGCTCCATCAGGGGGTACCTCAAGGAGGAGTAATTTCCCCAACACTCTTCCTTGTTTACATCAATGACCTGGTGAAAGATCTCCCTGCAGGAGTTAAAGCTGCCTTATATGCAGATGACCTAGTACTCTGGTGCGCTGATGAAAATGTCACCACAGCAAATTATAGAATGCAGCGGGCAGCAGACATGCTAGTGTCATGGGCAGAGAAATGGCTTATCACAATAAACACAGACAAAACCTCCACAACACTGTTCTCTCCCTCGCCCCCAAGGACAAATCAGCTAACATACACCTAGGGACAACCGTGATCAAGGAAGAAAGCTACCCCACCTATCTTGGGGTGACATTTGACCAAAGGCTTACATGGAATAAGCATATTGAAAATGCAGAAGGAAAGGCCCGAAGACGACTAGGCATACTCAGAAAATTAGCAGGTACCAACTGGGGAGCAAATGAACAAACTCTAAAGAAGATTTATAATGGAGTAATAAGACCACACTTAGAGTTTAGCTCAGCAGCATGGTCATCAGCTGCTAACTCACATCTGCAGTCTTTGGACAAGGTGCAAAATCAAGCTCTCAGGCTCATTACAGGAGCCATGAAAACTACACCAATAACAGAGATGCAGAAGGTTGCTGGATTACAGACTTTGTCCCATAGAAGAGACACAAAAACCATGATCCAGATGGAAAAGTACAACAGTATGCCAATGCACCCAATGAAGGCAAGACTAGATGATCTGGCATTGGGACGTCTAAAGCGTAGCAGCTTTGTGCATCGGGGAAAAAGACTTATAAGACAGCATCAAGAAGACCTATCCATGAAGACAACACCACTGAAGCCCACCCTATACCCTGTACCATGGGAGCAGGCCAGCAGTGCCCTCCAAATTAATACATCAGTCAGTGGTCTCACAAGTGGATGTGAGTATAATGATCTGCAAAAACGAACTGCTACATTGAGTATGATCCAAGAAAGCTATCCCGATCAATCATGGATACATGCCTATACAGATGGATCAGCAACTAATGCTGTTAGGAATGGAGGTGCCGGTATCTTTATCTCATATCCTGACAACCACTATGAGACTAGGCACATTCCCACTGGTAAATTCTGTTCCAACTATACAGCTGAGGTTCAAGCTCTAGAGCAAGCTGCAAATATGATTTATAACACCAACTCTGACTGCCACCAGGTAGTCATCCTCACAGATGCACTGTCTGTCCTGCAAGCTCTCAAGGGTGGTAAACTCCCGCATCTGAGAAATGAACTAAACAAGGTAGCTGCCAAAAAGAGAACCATACTTCAGTGGGTACCATCTCATTGTGGTGTACCCGGAAATGAAAAGGCAGATAAACTTGCAAAAAAGGGAGGAGAATGTGAACAAGAAGATAATGAAGTCACATACTTTGAGAAAAAGAGAGCTATCCAGACTATCAGAAGAGAACAGAACCAACCCAAAGACGACTATCACACTCTCGACCGGCAGGGACAGATAACTATTTTTCGACTCAGGACAGGGCATAACAAACTGAATAAACACATGCACAAGCTACGATTGTCTGCTTCACCACTATGCACATGTGGATTAAATGAACAAACTACTGAGCATGTTCTACAGGATTGTCCTCTGTATGACCAGTTAAGAAAGATATACTGGCCCAATGACTCAACACTAAACTCAAAGCTATATGGAGTTAAAGAGGAACTTCAAACAACAGTCGAATTCATCATGAGAACTCGTCTGACGGTGTAATCATCAAAGATGCGATCGCAAGAAGAAGAAGAAGAAGATAAAGATTTGCATGATCAAGAAGACCAGACGATGGAATACTGTTTTCAGCCAACGAGGAGCAAACAGTACTAGGCATTAATCTAGTCCGTTGATGAACTTGACATCGCCGGAGCATTTTAAAGATAAGTCTAGTTTTATGACTATTGTCATTCAGATAACACAATACTGAGTCCATTTCGTCTGTACGGGCATGTCTATTCTATGTTTCATATATAGATGTTATCTCTGTTTTCACCGTTTGTGTTGTTCCTAATTCGTGGGTTGGTTGGTGCGGCGGTTTGGAATGAATAACATGGCTCTGAGGATGCCGATATTCATTCTGAATGTTCCTTAAGGCCGTTAGTTAATTGCTTTTTAACGAAGAACCCATCGACGACCTTCCGATGATTTTCGTTCGTTCATAATTGCAATTAATTGACCTTGCATGTTAGATGTCCAGTCTAGTTATAATTGGCGTATTTTAGTGTATTTAGTTCCAATTTTTATTCATTTCTGTAATCATGTTTGTAATCTCTATCGTTATTCTGACCTTACTATCATTTGGTTTATAGATTTTGTATAACCGTTGAGGAGTCCATGTATACGTCATCATTTTTTGTGTACGTAGGTTAATTCTTTATTCAGTTTGCTCTTTGACCTCTCGTTATTTCCGGTTTACTTTGCTTAATTTATAAATGCATTTTATTTGTGAAAATGTCTTTGTCGTATTGTAATACTGTTCTGTAATCCTTGGTTAACAAATTGTGTTGTTTGTCTTCATCTCATCCATTTATAATTTAATATTAATACTATAATTTATTCATTAATAATAGTGTAGATGAATATGATTAAATTTTTATGAATTTTAAGGAGGAATTAGGGACTTTGCACCAATTTGCAGTGGTGGTCCAAGAAATGGGCAATGCACTTTATAGCTTATGATTATGGCATAATATACAATGATTAATTATTATAAATTTGTAACATATTAAGACATATTAAATGTTAATCAATCTGCTGTTGCCCTTAAGACGCCACAAGGCGTGATGGCTTCTGACTGCTTGGTCGGTCTTTGGCTAAGGACGGAAGAAGAAGAAGAAGAAATGTTAATTAGTACATTTTCTCAGTACTACAGTGTGAACTTAGTAACTATAAAGAGTAAATAACCTAATTATTTAGTGATAATACCCATATTTATTGAATACTAATATTAAGTGCATGATATAATTTCATCATCTTAGATAAATAAATATCATAACTATTTATGATAGATATTAGTGGGTATATATATATATAATATTTTTACAAAAATATTATAGATTTGTGGAATGTACAAATAACAGTACAGGAATATTGCACTTTCTTATATTGATTATTCATTCGTTGAGTCATTACAATTATCTACATAGATTCTATTGGTGATTACTATTCATTAGTGATTGAATACCTAAATAAATTAACGTCAAGATGCTTAACTTAGACTATTTTATTAAAAATGGTAAAGATTTTGGAAAAAAAGGAGAAGTTCTCGAGGCTTATGCATTGGCTGAATTTACAAAATATAAAGCAGAATTGGCAGAACAGGAAGAGAAAGAAATAGAAAAGGAAAATAGACAAAGAGAAATTGTAAGACAAGAAGAAGAAAGAAAGGTGGCAAGAGATGAAATCCTACGGATTGAAGAAGAGAATAAATTGAAACGACAGGAAATCATACTGCAGCAAGAAATGGAATTGCAACGGCTTAAATTGGAAACAGCAAAACTTCATTCGCAGGGTGCTGCAGCAAACCAAAATGATAATGCTCAATCTGGATCTTCATCCAACCGACTTAAGGGCAATTATTACTTTAAGCTACCACCGTTCAAGTTACACGTTGACGATTTGTCATCATGGCTGGCGCGCTTTGAGGATATATGCAAGGTCAATAACCTTGACAAAACTGCATGGGCACTTAAACTCTAGGAATTTCTGGATGGCGAACCTGCAAGTGCAGCACAAAATATTGATCCGACATTAGCCACAGACTATGAGGCCATTAAAACTTTGTTATTACGTCGGTTCCACTTGAACGAAGAGGCATGTAGATTACGTTTCAAAAGTTTGTTGCCAGATAATAATAAAGACTTTACAGGGTTTATTGCTAACATACGCAATACTTTTAACAGATGGGTTTAACTGGCAGGTGTCAACAAATCTTACGACAAGTTAGTTGATTTGTTATTAAGGGATAAAGTGTTATCTTCTGTCAGCCCACCGTTCTTTGCCTATCTGCAAGAACGTAAACCAGATACTATTGATGAGTTAGAAAAAATTTCATTAAATTACTGCACTGCGCATCCGAATGCGAACATTTCTGGCTCATTGATAAGAGAACCTCTTCCTGTAGCCTCCAATATGGCATATCGCAATAATAACAAACCAAGAACACACAGTGTAGACATAGGTAGGTTCAGAGGAAACTATGACATTAATTTTCATAAGGGACATAATAGTTTTAACAATGACTTTAATAGAGGAAGACCACAAAATAGAAATTATTCACCTCAGTCCAGATACAACAATAATCCACGTAACTCAAGTTATAATCGGTCACATAACTATAATAATGGTAACAATTGGAACAACAACAATAATTATAGCTCGAGACACTGAGATAACAGTTACAATAGGGGACAACGGGATAATTCAACTGATTATTCTCGTCATCGTTCTCATTCTCGTAGACCGACAAATTATAATCATAATACAGGGGCAGCCGTTACTAATGCTACAACCCCTGGGGTTCAGAGTTCACCTACTAATAACAGAATACAGTCTTCGTCTACATGTTATGCAATGAATTATAACGTGGCAAATAGTTGCCCTGAATGTAATCTTATATTTCAGAAGGCAAAAGAGACGGTGGCAAAAGAGACGGTTCTGAACTGCGGACACATCCTCCCAGAAGTCAGTCTGGCAGTCAATGACGGAACAGGCTCGCTGATCTTCAACAGAGGAAAAGTTAATGGATCCGTCGTCTCAGTTTTAAGAGATTCTGGATCAACAACTATCGGAATCCGTCAGTCACTTGTTCATCCTAATTGTGCAACTGGGGAACATGTCAGGTGCATGACTTTTGGAGGAACAATAGAATGTTATCCAACTGCTATTATACATATTAATACACCTTTTTTCACAGGCAACGTTAAAGCATGCATGTTAAGGAACCCAATTGCCGACCTTATGGTGGGATGCATACATGGAAGTAAGGATTGCACACCAGAAGAAATTATTGAATGGGAAAAAAATAATCTATGCATTGTGTGGTAAAGTGGGATGATATAAATATTTATAGGGACTTAGTGTACTGACTGAGATCAGCTGTGAAGGTATCTGTATCTAATATGTGTAGTGTTTTACAGATAACCTTACTTACTGCCACATATTTATATCTCAGTCAGAATTATTCTGGAATATTGTGTTGGCAACGTTATATGTCTAGGGTTATGCAAATGATGAAGTGTAAGTCACCACAACAACAAACAGATAAACAATTTAATTATTCCACCATACTTGACAATACTGTGACACTCACAAACAGTCAACACTCTAGAAGACTATCTTAAAAGATTCAATGATAAATTTCAGATATATACAGATGTATTGATTTTTTCTACAATAGTGATCCTGATTCCACTACACAGTGAACCAGGCAATATTATAACATGTAATTACAAATATTATGTACACAGATATAAATGTGGTCTTTGCATTGACATACAATATTAGTAATCTATGTGTGTGAGTTGTGATGTGGTAATATGAGGTAATACTGGTTTTGTTCTTCAAGATAGATTCTTATTAGACATCATGACTGCATGTGCTTGTGTATGTTTGGAACTAGTATTGGAGATGGTCTCAGTTCCTAACATTAAAACAATTAATTGCCCCTCTTTAATTAAGTTAGTGTCATTTACGAGGGGTACATAGTGTTGAGCTCTTTTGGCCACAGTGGGCTTAACTTTCGTGATGGCGGCAGGCAAAGACTCCTCTGCTAGACTTCTTCACTGTTTCTGAAGACACCTCACTGGTTACTACAGGGACCAAAGAGTATGTTGTAGCCTCTGGATTCAGCAAACGCTCAGACCAGGTGCGGCTTCAATAACTAGGACCACAGTCCCTGAAACAAGAAGGATGTACCTCCTACTTCAGAACCAATTTATACTATCTGGCTAGACTGAGCACAATACATCACAAACACAGAGTTCAGAGCTTTAGTTTAACTGCTATCTTCTTCTGAAGCAGCTTACTCCAGTATTAACCTCCCTAACGGTTACTACGCCTCTGCACTTTCAGCTATAATTCCTTCCATGTCATAAGGTAGGTGTCAGTGTACTATGTGGTAATTCCATGTAGTTTGACTTTTCTCCGACACCTTCTGTTCAGGTTGGAGCAATATATATATATATATAGATATAGGCCTTGTCTCATGTTCGCTACTGAACTGCACATATATACAGACATAAATTATCAATGTACATTCAATTTTCATTAAAAAGAGATCAAATATTTCAACCTACCAAAATTCAAGGAAATAAACACAGATACGTTGACTAGCACTGAATGTAGGCACAAATACTGGCACAAATTCCCATCTGCTTATGTTCCAGGCTTTTATTTAGCAAAAATATGAGCTGGCTTCAACGCACTGTTGCTTTATCAAGCTTATTTGAACTAGTGGTCTCGAACTAACGCTATCAATTAACTATATTAACAGACCTAACCAATCAGGCCATTTCTACCCCATCGTTTGAAAAAAAGTACTCTTACTTCCGTCTCCCTTGACAACAAAAGATAGCATTTATAGTCCGACTCCGACTAATCGTGTTTAGCCTTACATATCATTCCATCCAATCAATTCAAATGTAACTTGTGGCCTATTTCCGTACAATGGTGGTTTAAAATTCTGCCACTGAGCGACTCCGAGTTTTTAGGTTGTCTGACACCCTCATTATTTTCTTTTGCCTATAATTTATTAATTCCTGGACTATTTGCGTAACACTTAACATATTCTGTGTCAGCAAGCCCTAAGGAATCCAAATATCTCAATCTAAGGGAGCTAGGTGGCTGCGTTCAAAATGTGCATTTTCTACCACCTCCTGTTCACTTCAATCCCCATGTGGTGTCTGGGTACTGTCATGTTTTCAAACGTAAATCCATCTAATGTCATCTTTCCTAATAAGCATTTTCCAGGTTTTTTAAAACCTAACTCTGGGAAGGGTAGTGTTTTTATCACTGTCCGTCTGAAAAAAAAGTTAGTGCATGTGGCCTTACACGCGTGATAGTAGTAATTGTATATCGCGTTACGCTTAGATAAAACGAGCAAAGCCTTCTGTTGGGGGTGGCATTAATAGCGAGACGCGTGTTTAGTGTTGCATGCGTTCCTGATTTTCAGCCCTCCCTTCTTTCCATCCTACATCCATCTGTCCATTCGTAGTGTAATTAATTTAGGTCATACGCAGTGTGCCTCTCAATGTTTTTTCTTAGAAATGCAATACCCGTTTTAATGTGTTGTGGAAACGCTTGTATTATGCAGTGGCTTATATTTAACGTGGAAACGTTACAATTTGCAGACGAAGCATAAAACAAAGGGGATTTCGAGTACTGTCATTGTGACAGCACTGTTCTTTACCATTCTTCTTCCTTTTATAGAATTTATTTGTTAGGCTTTACATTTACTTTTTAATTTATATATGTGGATTAGAATTTCTCACGACACATTGGAAATGCAGTAATAACAAGAGCACAGACTAAACAATTAGAGACTATGGATACTGAAAAAAGGGAAACAGACAAACATGAAAATATTGAGGTTCATTCTTCGATTGATCGAGCATCCTTTGCTGCAAAACAGAAGGAAGACAGATCATTAAAAAATTTTTTTGCACTGGTCAACAAAGTTGACAATCCTGCTATGAACAATAATAATAATCATTGGTTTATTATTAAAAATGACATATTACTAAAATGTTTTATGGATAAAACTCAAATAAGACAACAGGTCATGGCACCTTTTGCTTTTAGACAGTACATACTTCAACACGCACATGATTCTAAGTGCGCAGGTCACATGGGATATACTCGGACACGTTCTCGAGTATTATCTTCTTTTTTTTGGCCGGGAGTATCACGAGATATTTCACAGGACGTACGCTCCTGTACGATATGCCAGGAAGTGAAAGCAAGAGGAGCCTTTCACACGGCGCCTATTCAGGCTTGTGACATATCTGTGAGACCCTTTGACAAGATGGCCATTGATATTATTGGCCCACTTTTACCATCAGCCAGAGGACATAGATTTGTTCTCACTTGCATCGATTTATGCACACGATGGCCAGAAGCCATCCCATTGAAAACCACCACCACCACAGATGTAGCTGATGCACTACACCTGATCTTTTCTAGAGTAGGTTTTCCTAGGAAGCTTTTATCAGATCATGGATCTCAATTTATATCTGAGACTATGACAGAAGTAATGAAGACTTGGAATATAGATAGAAATCTCAGCAGCATTTATCACCCAATGAGTAATGGTGCAGTAGAAAGACTTAACTGCACACTCAAACAAATGTTACATAAAGTTACAGTTAACCATCCACAGGACTGGGACAGAGTACTCCCAGCCGTGTTATTCGCTTATCGAGAGGTGCCACATGAACAAACTGGCTTCTCTCCGTTTCAATTAGTCTTTGGCGCTCCACCAAGAGGTCCTATGGGACTAATAAAAGACTTATTGATTGACTCCGAGATGACTCAGGATACCCAGTCATCCTATGAGTATGTAATTAATCTCCGGAATAATATTATTGATGCCTGCAAAAAGCCAACAGCTTCATCTGAGGCTGCTAAAGCGAAAGCTAGAACTTTCCAAAACAGTAGTAGACGATTACGTCAATTATTTCCAGGAGATCAAGCTTATGTGTTATTGCCACATAACGATAATAAACTACTCATCTCGTGGAATGGTCCATACCAGGTTATCAATAAGATTTCTGATGTTGATTATGTCCTGGACATTAAGGGACATCACAAAATATTTCACATAAATATGCTCAAACAATTTCATACTCGTCCTGAACATCTACAAGCTATTTTTCATGAACTAGATGACACTTTCGTACCTACATGTCACTATTCTAATTTGTCTGTTATCCAGGAAGAAGAATCTTCTTTTCCTGAGGTACAGTTGGCATTACCTGTACCTGTAGTACAATCTACTGAATCTTGGCGGGACGTAACCATCTCTTCGTCGGTTACACCGCAACAGCATCAACAGATTGCTGAGCTTCTACAATCTTATACGACTTACTGCCACGTCTATCTACCGCAACTATATTCACTAAGATAGACTTAACTAAAGGTTATTGGCAGATACCACTAACCGAAAAAGCTAAATACTACACAGCGTTTTCCACTCCGCAAGGTCTATACCAGTGGAATGTTATGCCTTTTGGGCTTGTTAACGCTCCAGCTACCTTTGTTCGCATGATGCGACACATTTTTTCAGGTAGACCAGACATCATTACATACATAGACGACATATGCTTGTTTAGTTCATCATTTGAAGAACATTTTTCGGGTCTTAAATACGTTTTGGACACATTAAGAATGAATAATTTAACTGCGAAACCCACAAAATTACAAGTAGCATTTCATGAAATAACTTTTTTGGGACACATCATTGGAGCAGGATATATCCAAACACTACCTAGTACGGTTTCTAAAATTTTGAACGTTTCCGTTCCTCAAACGAAGAAACAGGTTAGAAGCTTGTTAGGTCTAGTCCAATATTACAGCAGATTTGTACCTAACTTGTCATCCATCACGGCTGTTTTATCGTCTCTATTAAAAAAGAACATGCCAGTGAAGGTGACATGGACTAGTGAGTGTAATAAAGTATTCCTTAAAATAATTGATATTTTTTCAAATCCACCAATTTTGAGACTACCTGATGCTTCCAAAAAGTTTTTTCTCCGCACAGATGTGAGTAATTACGGAATTGGCGCATGTTTGCTCCAATATCATGATGACATCCTCCATCCATCCTTGTATGTCTCACGTAAACTGAAACCACCAGAGGTGAAATACTCCACTGTCGACCGCGAATTGTTGGCAGTTGTATGGGCGATAACAAAGTTGGAGAAGTTTCTGCTGGGAGCCCCATTCGTGGTCCAGACAGATCAAAAAGCCGTAGCATCACTACGACGGGCGAATCATAAAAGTCCAAAGCTCACCAGATTCGCTATTCTCCTTCAGCCTTTTGATTTCTCCATCGAGTACATTTCAGGAGCAGAGAACGTCTTGGCAGATACTCTCTCGAGAAACCCGATGTCGAGTAATGAACAATAATAACGTCGCAGATACTTACCCAAAATACATTGCTTTTCGACATAGAAAGTAACCATCGCCTACAATACACGTATCCGCTCACTAAAGACATGTTATATACGAAATGAATGAAATCAAGTGACACTATGTTCGTATTTACGCCAGGACTTTGTTTGGAGTCCATTCATGATAAAACTATTTGAAACTATTTCGTGAATCAAGTGAAAATAATTGAAATGCTATCGAAGTAATTCAGGATGTGACATGAACTATTGTCAAGAACGTCAATACTTATGAATAGGAACACTTAAACATTTTTTCTAATCGGAATTCACAAGGATCAAGCCTACGAATGGATCATCATATCCAACGTTAATTAATTTTAATTAAGTCGTTGAAATAATGGAAATTAAAATGGAATGTGAGATAAATATGAAAAAAAAAATGAAATTTGGAAAAAAATGAAAGAAAGAAAAAAATAAAAACTCACATGATTCTTAGATAATATTATTGTATGTAACTATTATATTATATAGTTAATAATTATGTTAACACATTACATACTAAATTATTATTTAAATTAGTTAATTTAGATAGGTATTAACAACTTAACACTAAACTTAATTAATGTACAACACACATAACTAAGTTAAATTTATACATTATTTTCTTTCTCTACTTTATTTCTCATTTATTTATTTATTTCTCTCTTTAACATCTTCTTTCATTTTTCTTGTATTAGATTTTCAACAACTTAATTCTTATTACACAGTATAATTAATTAGTTTAATTTTAACTCTTTAGATTAGTCTGACGTGACATTTCATTGCGACATATTTTAAATTAATTAATTAATTAGATATCAACATTAGACATTCTCTTTTAGTTCATATAAAATTTGTGTATAACATTTATGTATAAGATGATAATTAATATATGAGATGACTGTTAGTTAGTCGACATGACCACGACATTGTTCTAGACAGAACATCGTAGGCCATATGCCGCATTTTTGTTAAATTTTTGATATTATTCATTCAGATAGGTTTTTGAAAAAAAAAAAAATCTATCGAATAGATTTTTTTTCCCCCGGTGGACAGGGAATTGTTACGGTAGTTTAATTGGCATTGTCTGCTAGAGGTTAGCAGCATGCGATTTTAGGGGTTACAACGTTTAATGTAATGTAAAAAAAATATTATTAGCCTATTGAACGCTGTGACGTTTCAGCGTTGGTAGTCACGCACCGTGACCAAGAGACGGGACCCTTTTTTGAATGACCGTCGAACTAAGAAGACGTGTCCTATAATCCTTCCAGTAGTAGGCATGATATTGCCGCACATATGTTATTGCAGTACGGACATGGGTCAGTCCTATATTATTATGAAGAGAGGAATGTTTCGAGGTTAGTAAATTAACTAAAGTCAAGGAAGGATGAATTTATGGTCCATATTCGTTTATATCGCCAGACGTCTAATCTCACTGTCGGCCGTTGGGTGTCCCAACCGCGCGTACATATAGTTACGACGTTCTGACTATAGTATTGCATATTATTGGACCAGGACTGTAATGCATGGATAGCATTTACGATGTAGGATTCAATTCTAATATATAATGTTTTCATGATCAACCTCCATGGAGTGTCTAATGTTTGAAATGTATATTAAAAATTGTGTGGACTCGAGAAGAGACTTATCACGTTCATTGAAGTTTACAAATTCAACAATTATAAACTGAGTTCCAACCTTGTGACAGACAGAATGTTATTGACCCACATTCGCGTAATTATTCCAACAATAGCACGATCAAGAATTAATGAATCAATAAGAAACAATAGCCTTCCACAACGAACACTGAAGTAGAAAACGGGCCGCAACAGGCAGGGAATGATATTTTTTCCGCATGTTATGTTTTAATGCCCTGGGGGTTTCTTATGAGATCAGGGAAGAATAGGACTACATGATGGGACATCAGGCGTTTCATACGAGGGGAACATATAATGTGCATAGACTGGCAACCTCATGTGAAACAAATTGCTACAGAAGCAAGAGCATAGGAATGCTTTGTGCAGAGGGAGCTAGTTGCTGTGTTGGCTCCGTGCACCATAGGTAGCAAATAGGAAATGGTGATGATGATGTTTAAATGCCATTTAAGAGTTATGCGTTAAAAGGGGCACCATAATTCTCCAAATGTGGAAATCATTTCCAGCATTGTAGGCACATAACTTTGTGGAGTATGTTGCTTATATTCCTTTTTTTCTTTGATTACATTTTACTCTGCTGAGGAATAGCCAGGGCAAATCAGCATTCCAATCAATGAGAAGAATCATGATCAACAAATCTTTGTCTGTGGTGGTAAGGAAGGAGAGCTCTTCAGTGTAACATAGATCTGATCCTGCAATATTGAAGTAAATCATCTTTTCCCTTGTCACTTCTTACGCAGCATGGATGCACCACTGCCGCTGGTCCCCTTACAGAAATCCTACATAAAAACATTCATGTGATCTTTCAGCGATGATGTCTGTTGCTACATGATGAGGTTGCCAGTCCTGAGCACAACCTCATATTGGTCGCCTCTAGTGACATGCCTGAGGAAGCAGTTGTTCCTGTTCCTTCTTTGTCTCCTCAGAGACCCCCCGGGAACTACATGGGGTAAAGTGAATCTTGGACGGGGCCAGTAAAGTGACGAAGATCTCTGGTGGCAGCAGTGAGGTGGTTTTTACACAGGAATGTTAAGAAAACCATGGACAGCTAAGAAGACTAAACATAATGTCTTGCCAAATGAAGCTTATTACACATGTCAGAAGGAAGCAGTTCACACTTGCTGGGTATGTTATGGGAAGAGGATAATTAAAATACCTTGTGTCAGCAGAAGGAACTGATGGCAAAAATAAAAATAGAGGATAGCTCTGAGAAAAGATAGTGGGATAGTTCAACATCACAGGCTAGCAACAACAACAAAAAACTACTAGGAAGATGTGTAGAGACATGATTGTCTACCTCAATGGGATGGTGCTCAAAGATGAATATTTTACTATTGCAGTATGAATGTGAGCAACATTAGCTAACGCAGTGTTAGTTTCTGCTGAATACAAAGGGAAACCCAAACAAAACGGCTTTATCCGAATATTTTCTTCTGTTTGTTTTTTTGTCGTTAATTTATATCAGGAATAATAACACTTCGGATCTTTATTTGTTCTGCATTGCAATTTATCGCATAAAAATTATTCTTGAAAAATAAGAGACATTTAAATAATTTATTTTTTAAATATTTCACTCTCACTTTAATCCACAATATAACTGGTTCCCCTGCCACCCACCCACTAATTAAAAAAAAGGACTGTCTCAAAGACTGCATATAAAAGGCTAGCAAAAATTAAAGTTTTATTTTTTTGTATTTGTGCCGGTGCAGACATTGGTGTTCAATGTTTGAATCAGACATTGGTGTTCAATGTTTGAATCGTGTTCAAAATTACATTGCCGTCACTTTCAAGTTGTTAATTTAAGCTCTTTATCTGGATGATAGTCTGTTTACTAAAACAACCAAGCAGCCTAGTCGTAGTATGTTAATGTATTCTAATGCTTAGACTTACAGACCTGGAGCTGGTGGCATGGGACAGGAAGTCTTGGCACAAGTTTGTTGAAGGCATGTGCTCCTTGCGGAGATAAAAGGTGATGATGATGATGAATATTTAGAGTTAGTGTGACTTTACATAGCTTGTGACCACTTATTTCTTGTGAATCTGCGTCATTCTCCACATGTGACTGATGATGCCTTTTTCATATAAATTAAAGATACAATACAGACCAGACACTAGGAAGAAGATAAATATGAGGTCAGAGTCCCAATTTATACATACTTTTACTTGCAAGATTTTTAAAAAAAAAATGAAATCACAGTGCTGAATTACATTATTATGACTACTTTTGTCGCAGAGAGCGTTTATTCATTTGTCCCTAATTGGCGCTAGTTTGAAAATCCCGCCATGGTAGAAATCTGACTCTTGATATGTCAACCAATTATGAACAGCATCTGTACTGCTGCATCATCTAGATACAGTAGTTCTCTCAGGTGCTTCTTTATTTGCCTAGACAAATGAAATCTGATGGTGCTAGCTCAGGGTTGTAGGGGGATGTTCCAGAATGTCCCATTCAAACAATTGAAGGAGGTCCTGAGTCTGAAGTGCCATGTGTTGAAAAATCATGACTCGAGAGAGGAATCCAGGCTTCTTTCTTCAGCTTGCATCTCTTACTTGTCATAATTTAGTACAATAACTGTTGACATTAATTGTGGTTCCACGGTGCATGAATTCGAGGAAAATAAAGCCTTTTGCATCCCTGAACACTTTGCTAGTCGGTGGGGATGCCTTGAATTCTTTTTATGGCAGCGAAGTTGTGTGTTTCCAATCCATTGATGATTGTTTCATTTCGGGCATGAAGTGGTCCACCCATGCGTCATTGCCAGTAACGATGGTATCCAAAAACTCCTTTCCTTCTTCAATAAACCGTTGAAGATGCAACAGGGAAACTGAAATGACAACCTTTGTGTTCATCATTCAAACATTTTGGCACCCACCGATCATACCTTTTCCTGTACCAAAGCTCTGGATGAATAATGTGATGCACCATTCCAACTGAAATTTTCAGTTCAGAGGCAATGTCTCTTATGTTAGTCATCAGTTTTCCGAATCATTTCCTCAATTCTAGCTGTGTTCATGACAGTTGTTGCAGTGCCTCGTGTGCCATAGCAATACTTATCACTTATGTCTGTTCTTCCTGTGCACATTAAATAATTATTGCATTTTCACCATTTATCTCTATCAACTTTCTGTGAATTTCAATGAGAGAAACGTTTCACCCATAAAAAGTGACTAGACTGTACACTTCTGCATGGTACCATGTTTCAAGTTGTGTCACCATGGAACTAGTCAAGCAACCAATCACATTAATAACTTTATCACACTGTCCACTCACGTTGACTCATAATCAATGTTACCACAAACTGAAATTAAATTTCCAGTAATACCTACAATGTAATCCCATAGGGAATGTTACATTTTTTTAATAACTTCTCATAGAAAACATAAAAATAAATGTGAAAGAATTAGTAATGGAAAATTGGACAGCGGCAATAAAATCTACTGTCACAATGGTCCTGCTAAGGACACACAAAAATTGGAATATTAAGACCTACAAATAACGTGGCGAACAACACTAAGAGAGTAAGAGATATGAGGAAAGACCTGAAATGATTGGCCCACTTGCTCTTGTGGGCCTACATGAGGACAATTTCAGCATTCATTCATCACTCTTCAACTCCCACAGGAACATAGGCCTTCAACAAACTTGTGCCAAGTCTGTCCTGTGCAGTCTGCTCATGGTCTTCCCATGTCTTCTTCATTCCCTTCATGCCTGTCTCCAGTTCTCTTCTCCATGTGTTCAATGGTCTTCCTCTACCTTTCTTACCCAGCAGGTTTCCTCAGTGTGTGTCCTATCATGGTAGTGCTACCAGCAGGTTTCCTCAGTGTGTGTCCTATCATGGTAGTGCTACCAGCAGGTTTCCTCAGTGTGTGTCCTATCATGGTAGTGCTACCAGCAGGTTTCCTCAGTGTGTGTCCTATCATGGTAGTGCTACCAGCAGGTTTCCTCAGTGTGTGTCCTATCATGGTAGTGCTACCAGCAGGTTTCCTCAGTGTGTGTCCTATCATGGTAGTGCTACCAGCAGGTTTCCTCAGTGTGTGTCCTATCATGGTAGTGCTACCAGCAGGTTTCCTCAGTGTGTGTCCTATCATGGTAGTGCTACCAGCAGGTTTCCTCAGTGTGTGTCCTATCGTGGTAGTGCTACCAGCAGGTTTCCTCAGTGTGTGTCCTATCATGGTAGTGCTACCAGCAGGTTTCCTCAGTGTGTGTCCTATCATGGTAGTGCTACCAGCAGGTTTCCTCAGTGTGTGTCCTATCATGGTAGTGCTACCAGCAGGTTTCCTCAGTGTGTGTCCTATCGTGGTAGTGCTACCAGCAGGTTTCCTCAGTGTGTGTCCTATCATGGTAGTGCTACCAGCAGGTTTCCTCAGTGTGTGTCCTATCATGGTAGTGCTACCAGCAGGTTTCCTCAGTGTGTGTCCTATCCATCTCGAGCGTCTCCTCTCTCTTTTTTTTTCTCTGGCATTTGTCTAGTTCTTGTCATCAGTTCCACATTAGTGACCTTGTCGTACCACTTTTGTATTCTTATTTTGATATCATAGTCTGTACACACATTTAACGACAATTCTGTTTCAGTTATTTCAACGTTTCCATGAGCATTTAACTGTCATTGTAATATTTTCAATTTTCAATTGAATTTTTTATATTGAGTAGCTTTATTGCTTGACCTCTCTCTTTCTCTCTCTCTCTATCCCTCTCTCTATGTGCGTGAATGACTGAGTAAATGTGTATGCTCAGTTTCTGATTGTGAGGATAATATTAATTAATCCTGTCTGAAGTTATTTTTTTAATTTGTAAAACGCTGAAAATCGTATTGCAGGGCAGAAATGTAAAAAGGGAATTATGCCTATTTCTTTACCCTGATGAAATAAAGATTTCGTTCGTTCGTTCGTTCCCTCCAACAGCATCTGTATTGCTGCCAAGGTATATGGAGAAAAATTTATCTGCGTTATTTCTCTGCCAATCAGAAGTTCTAGTGCAGGCTACAGATGGCAAAGATGCATGGTTTATTTGAAACATTTTTATTCTAGAATCCACCTTCTTCTTCCTCAAACACTTTCATATGTCAGCTTGAATATGTTAAAAGGAAGCAGTGGTCATCCTGAGATAGTTGGTATCTCCATAGAGTTTGTCCAGGAATGATGCTGGTAATGGCCATATGTGCTTTCTGTCTTACTCATATGTTGGTCACTTTTCCAGCAGATGTTCTTCAACTGTACTTTTTGTTGTTGCCACAGTTACACTCATCAGTAGATTCTAGAATCCAATCATTGAAAGATGTATTGAATTTTAATGAAAGGGGAGTGGGGTAAGTCAAGCTATAATTAAAAATATGATTTAACACATTTGTTATTTACAAATAATAATACTATTTATCCAGAGATGCATATAATTCATAATACAGTGACAGTTGTATAGTATATGCTCATTATTTTGCTATTTGTTTGTGTTAACCAAATTTTCGGCAATGCCATTAAAAGATGTATAATTTTTTGTTGTTGTTGACATTTCAGAATATGTTCTAGAATAACATATATTTCAATAAATGCCTACACTTTTCTGCATACTGAACAGAAAAATTTGTTTCCTTAAATAACAAGTTGAGACTTTCTGTTATTTCATAATTTTTATCACATTTTTTCTTGACAATTATATCTAAAGCATCTGTTGTTATTAATGCTGTTTTCTGTATCAAACAATTTTCCTCTGTTGGAAACAAGATCATGTGTAACTGAAGCACACACACGCTGCAATGCAGAAGCTATAAACAGAACATATAAGATGGGTGTGTATGAAGACTAGAAAAAAAAAATGAAAAAAAAAAAAAAAGAACTAGACTTGTTGTGGGTTACAGAATTCCGGGTACCTGAGAGCAATTCTGTGTCTTTAAAATCTTGCGTTTATTCTGCTTTGGTAATTCTTTTATGAAGAAAGATTCGTGTTTTGGTTGCCAGTGAAGAAATTTTTGTCAGCCAAGCACATTGGCACTTTTGAGTTTAAAAAAAAAATTCCTCCATATATTGTGTGTTAAACTTTGCCCGTTTGTCAGTTAATTTGTAAACATACCATGAGGAAATAGAGATTTATTTAAATAAAACATTAATACTGTAAAAGATATGTGTTTGTTCCAGATTGTTCCCTGTGTATGAAATGAAGTAGCTGTGAACTAATTGGGGTGACAAGATTTTGTGTATCTTCATTGTACTTGGACAACTCCATCAGTGCTCCGTTCTCCTTCCTTAGATCACACAAGCAGGATCTCAGCACAGTGCACAAACTCCATGGCACGAGCGAGAATCCCAATGTGTGTATATAGGAATCACACATTATATAAATATTTTTGTGGTGGGTAGGCTATGTTTCTGATTTTTAAATTTTGCCAGTGCAGCGGTGTTATGGCCTACTCTGTACGATTTCAAACTGCCATGGGATTTTTAAGATGCGCAACTAGCACCTCCTATTTTTTTGCCCTAATCCGAGAAGGTAAAGCATCCGATCTCACTACCCAGGAGACCAGAGGGAAGTATGATGTCATTAGGACCACTGGTTCTGGAAAATAAAATGGCCATAAATTATATTCTCTATACTGGGAATCGAACCCGGTACCTTTAGAATTTGAAGCGGACGCCATACCTCTTAGCAAAATTATTGACAATAACAGTTGACCTGACATGAAAGACTTTAATCTTATCAGCAGTCTTCTTTGATGAACTTTGCATGATTCTGCAGAACTTTCCTTCAAGGACACTTGCAAAATAAAAAAAAAGGGTTTGATGAAGATACATATGTATAGATAAATGTCAGGAAGCTACTGATGACTAGTCACTGAAAGTCTGGGGATATTAGATACTGAAATATATGTCTTAAATATCTACACAGCAACAGCATTTCGACTCCCTAAGGAGCAAAGACCTTCAACAAACTTATTCTTCCTGTCCTGTGCCATCAGCTCAAGGTTTTTCCATTTCTTTTTCATCCTCTTCATGTCTGTCTCCAGTTCTCGTCTCCATGTGTTCTTTGGTCTCCCTCTACTTCTCTTAACCAGAGGATTCCAGAACAAGGACTGCCTTGTGATGCTATGAACAGGTTTCCTCAATGTGTGTCTTAACCATCTCCAATGTCTTCTCATCTTGTGCTCCACTGGCACCTGTCTGGTTCAAGTCATCAGTTAATTCCTGTTGTTCTGTTAACGCTCAATATGTCATGCTATGGACTCCAGAAGAGAGAAAGAGAGGCAGGCCAAAGACCAACCTGGTGGAGAACAGTGGAGGCTGAGATCTTCTTCTTCTTCTTCCGTCCTTAGCCAAAGACCGACCAAGCAGTCTGTGGCCATTACGCCTTGCGGCGTCCTAGGGCAACAAGAAATTATCCGTTGTTCCGTTACGCCTAAAGGCGTTTATTGGTACAACAGATTATTAATTGTTGTTTCCGTAATCAATGTGACAAGCAAGCGGTTGATCAATCCGCTGTGCCCGAACTTGCCCTCGTGTGTACTGCCGCTATAAAACCACTTCGCTACCGAGACGTCTGTCCAGCCAAAATTCTCTCGGGACCGAAAGTCCGCGAAAAAGAGCAATCTGGTACAGGCACAGCACCCATTCGCTGCCTCCACTGCGCTGGGAGGACCCGGCAACCGGGACCACGCACAGCCTTGAGAGGACAATGATCGCCTGCAGGTAGGAGGCTGAGATGCAAAGCGTGAACCAGAGTTGGAGCATGGCATGAAGGATGGCCACCGACTGAGCGAAATGGGGACAGTTTGATGCTGCCCTACCAGATTCCACTAGGCGTGATGGCCACTAACTGCTTTGTCAGTCAGAGGCTAAGGATGCAAGAAGAAGAATATCAAATACAATTATGGCCTAGCCAAGAACAGCATATATTTGAGTGTACTGCACCCGTATGTCTCAGTCATGTTAAAGTTAATCAGAATCCACGTCATTGCACTCCAGACAAACCCATAAGTGCTCACTCTCCCTCAGCAAATGTCGAAGGGTATGAATGCTAATTGTTCCTGTTGCGCACTGGTTGTATACACGGCGGATGCGTCCTCTCATACGTCCACCCCTGCTGGTCTTACGTTAGATGCCAAATTCCAGCAATCTTAGCCTTGATGATTCATCGATTGCAGTGTCATTCTGTAATAGACAAACATGAATTGCTTAAGCTAAAATTATATAAAAGTTTGAAGTCTTACTTTGATCTCAGAGATGTTATTAAATAAATATTTCAAAAAATGTAATGCCAACATTGGCCTTTCACATTTAGTCAAAATAGACATAGCTACTGTAATAGCTATACATTTTATCACACAAATTCTAAATTATATTAATTACTGGTAATAACAATTAATTTTTCTTATTAGTTAATCAATGCTAACTTAATGTACCAGCAGCCACTTCAGAAATAAATATGTATAAATCAGTCTAATGCGACATGATTAACTAATACCTCATTGTTTTAACAAAAAGAACAAAGTAGAAGAAAGAATGTTCTATATATATATATATATATATATATATATATATATATATATATATATATATATATATATATATATATATATATATATATATATATATATATATATATATATATATATATATATACACACACACATGCAGACTAGAAAATAAAAGTAAAAAATATCTATACGCCGAGCAACCGTCCAGGCGTAATTGGCGCTGTAAGAAGACTTGATAGTAGGCCTGTGATACAATACACTCACAGCAACAACTCACACAAAACAAAGAAACTAGGATGAACAGATGGGCCATGAGAAACACCGAGAGAGAGAGAGAGAGAGAGGTTTATAAAAATATGGCAGGTCCTGATCCTAGCAACAACATCAGCAATCTTGCAAGGAGGGATGAGAGCACAATTTTTCGGCTTGGAACATTACACATGGGCCTACCACTCAACAATCACTTGTACACAATCCAACCACCCCAGAGTCCCAGCTATGTACCTATCCCTATGAAATTGTTGACCACCACTTCTTTGAGTGCCCAGCACTCGATGATGTTAGGAAAATAAATATAATAGGGCTAATGAGGAAAACAGGGTTAGGGGCCTTGTACTAATGAACTTTGCAGTAGTAGCCCCTCTTCAGTGATAACTGACTCGTGAGATGATAGGTCCTCAGCTGTTTTAATGTTGTTGTTGTCTTTTTCCTCGTGTTCCTTTTGGCGCGTTCTTTTCTCTTCTGCTTGTTGTGAGAGCTTAATATCACCCACTTTGAGGTGGCGCCGAAGAAAGCATTGCCACTTGGTGTGATCAGCAGCTTCAACCTCCCAGGTTGCTGGATTTATGTCCAGTGCCTTCATGTCTCTCTAACAAACACATCTTTGAACTTCAGCTGCTGTCGCCCGACTGTTCTTTCCACATCTGCCAATTGTCCTTTGCAAATATCTTTGAAGATGCGCGACCATCTTCCATGCGGTGGACATGATCAAGCCAGCGTATTCTGTGCTGTCTAAGCAGTGTATACATGCTTTGAAGGCCAGCGCGTGACATCATCTCGACATTTGTCTCTTTGTCCTACCACGAGATATCAAGGATGTGGCATAGACACCGTAGATTGAAGGTAGTGGGGTTTTTTTTCCTTGCTTAGCGTAGTTTGTCACTGTCTCGCTGCCATATAGACACGAATGGGCTAGGAATACTTCATTGTGAGTTTGGAGTTTTCTCAAACACGCGCAGTAGACTTTGTAGTACTCGCAGTTGTTCCCTCTAAATATGTGGTGCAGTGGATTCAACTCACAGGCATGAGAGGAAGTTAATCACACGGTGACAGAGGTGGGGGGTAACATCACGGTTATCACTACGGGCGCCAGCTAGCCACAAAGTGAAAAGGGTGCCGTTTCATAAGTCTACCCTTGCTGGTTTCAACAGAATTTCACGCAAGACATCTGCCATACATCCTCGTTGTGCGCCACGGATAATGGCCCCTCTCGGGATCTGAACTAAACTGGCAGAGGATCTTGGAGTCAGTGGATCCCTACAGATGTGGTGTGCAGCACTCACCGATGAGTGGTATATGCTCTGACACCCATCAATCCACTCCCAAATCATGGGTCAAATGATAACTGAGTCGTCAGTGAATGACCCCAAGTCTAAGGTGGACCAATGTGTCGAGAGACTGAATGGCTGCTGGGTAAGCAGTTGCGAACATTGGCTGTCTGGAGGGCGAGCGGGGCAGCACCAGGCAGATGGACTCCGTAAGGACATCCCTTGCCTCTTCCCTGGTATGGTGGCTCTACCAGGGTAACCGAATATTTCCACCATTTATTGCAAATATACCATGAGAACTATCCAGAATCATCGCGGGCGCTTCGGAGATCGTGCTCTGTCGTCGATACCTGCAGCAAATGAAATGAGGAAATACAAATGCAGAAGGAGAGGTAGAGGAGAGAAGCGGAGAGAGAGAAAAAGAAGGGCAGGAAAGAGAAGATTCAGAAAGAAGGCAGATCGCATCTCGATGAAATATGTGCGTATAGGATACTGGAATTGTCTAAGTGCCAATCAACGTGCAACCATTATACAAACAATCATCTACAATTTCGATATCCTCATGATCCAGGGGAAAAATTTTAAAGCTAATAGTGTTATCAACTGCCCAAGCTACAGATGTTACTCCAATCCATGTGGGCCTGGTAGACGAGGCAAGCTATATATGTAAAACATGAGCTCTCTCATACGTGGCTGGATACAAGTTCCCAAACTAGTGAGGATGCGGAATTGCAGTGGATTGCTGTGAATAAAGGCGATCAGGAGTGGCGAGTCTACAATTTATATGCCCATGTCGACCATCTTACAAAAGAGAGTAGTTGGAATGTTCTGGTGGAATTGTCTGAAGATTCTAATATTAGGTGTTTAATTGCTGGAGTGGGGGAAAATAGGCAGGGTATAGCTTTGAGCCAGGCATTACTTAACATGAACCTTACCATCTTGAATGATGGACGCCCAACTAGACTGGCAACTAAATCTGGGGATACAAATGGTGTCATAGATCTGGCATTCATCTCTAGTGCTCACCATCATGGAATTTGGGATGTATTAGGTGCACAGGAAAGTGATCACCTACTTTGCGTCATACTCATTGCAAAGGGTAGGACCACTAGACACAGGAAACCTAAACAAACCTTCAAGTATCCTACAGCCCACTTGACTGTAACAACCCTTTACTCACATTGTGTCAAAATGCCAAACAAAAGACAGCGAGAACACCTTTCACCCAACCTCCCTGGTGGAATAAGACAGCGGAGGACGCATGTATAGAAAAGGAAAGAGCAACTAAGGAATGGCGTAAAGCACGAAACAGAAGAATGATAAACGAGGGACAGGTTGAAGAGATGAAGGAGAAAAAGCAAAAAGCCATTAATAGATTCAAGAGCTTGGCAAGGGAGGCCAAAGATAAAGTGTGGGAGGACTTTGTGACACAGGTGGGCACGGAAAAAAAACCCTACAGAAATGCTGGTCCTTACATAGAAGAATTAATAGGAAAAATGCAAGCCGACCGTCCCTAATATCAAAAGCTGTACAGGACTAAGCCTGAAGACGGACGAAGAGAAGGGAAGAGCATTATTCAGTCGATATGTGGAGCAAACGGATGAAAATGATAAAAATGCTCGCCTGAAAATAAAGAACAGTATTCTGGAAAATACCCTAAGGGGCCAGATATACTTCGATCTCATTTCTGAAGAAGATGTGGTGTACACATCGAGAACCAGCAGAAACGCTGCCCCGGGTCCTGATGGTGTACAATACCATCACCTTAAACAGCTCGATGACACAGCCATTATAAATATGGTGAGCGATTTCAACACCAGCATACCGAATGCTGAGGTGTCGGAAGACTGGCTACACAGTTACCGTCGGCCACTTCCTAAAACTGGCAAATACTTGTACACCACACTGCTCAGCAGCTATCGACTTATCACACTACAGAATGTCTATGGTAAATTACTTGAAAAGATAGTTGCAAGACAAGTAATGAGCCACCTCGAAAATGCACACATACTTTCTGATACCATGGGTAGCTATAGGCCAATGAAAACAACATGGGGTAACGCTGGAACGTTTGCGTACGATGTGTACGAGGGATTCCATGGTAAAAGAGAAACGATGGCTGTCGCAATTGACCTAGATGATGCTTATAACAGTGTGGACTTTGCAACCCTAATAGACTGTATAATGGCATGTGGTGTAAACCCTTGGATAACAAGGTGGGTAGCAGCTGCCTTAATGGAGAGATCAGTTGCATTTCGCTTGGGAACTTGGACATCAGAACCAATGCGCATTTGCCCGGGACTACCCCAGGGTTCTCCACTATCACCAGTGCTGTTTAACATCTACACAGTCAAAGTAGCAAACCTTTCAACCAACAGGACTGGGATGAACATTAACTTTCGCAGATGACATACTCATTTACAGAACTGGCTCAGACAGACAGGAAATAGCCTAAGGCATACAAGAGACATTACATGCCGTTTCTAAATGGTGTGAGGAAAATGAATCAAAGGTCAATCCCAACAAGGCCTGTGTGATGTGGTGCTCTTTGAACAACTCCATAGTGAAAGCAGACCTTCCAGATATCAATTTCAATGGGCAGAACATTTAAAGGCAAGACAGGCTGAAGTATCTGGGAGTAACGTTTGATCATGGGCTATCATTCAAGTATCATATCGAACTGATCATACAGAAGTGCAAGCGAGGACTGACAGTCTTAAAAACAATGGCTGCTGCCCGCTTGGAACAGAGACTATTGTTTCTCCTGTATCATCAGCTCGCGATTTCAGTAATCGAGTACGGGCTAGGAATATTCACGCTGTCAGTGTCACAATGTGAACGACTGGAACGCATTCAGAATGAAGGAATGAGACTAGTTTTGGGCTGTACCCAGGCAAAAGCATATATGCTGGTAACCACCGACAAAAGACACACCTTACACGAGAACGTAGCTGACATCACAGGAGCAAGAATCAATAGGGGATGTCATGGATCACCTTTAGGCCTATTCGAAAATAAGAGGCAGTGGTTACGATTGGTCAGGTGACAAGGGTTGAAAATGTATCCAGAGGGGAAGAGTGGGATAAGTCAGGGGAGAACTGGATAAACTACCAGCATGTCATCATAAGCCTTGGCAGAGAATGCAGATCTTGGGGCAATGGAAAAGCAGAGCTGGAGATTAATCAGATGATCATGCTGGGGATGATGACGCCATTCTGTACACTGATGGGTCTGTAGTGCGTGGTGAGAAATCAGGATGGGGCTTCTCTGCAAGAATAAAGGGCAGAGTCGTCTCTGAACAGAGTGGAGCCTACATGACAACCTCCAGCGTGAGAATGGAGGTAGAGGTAGTTACTGAGGTGGCTGTCTGAAACTTCATCAACCAGGGTAGTTTTATTGTCAGACTCTCGAGCCATGCTTTGGAAAATTCAGAATGGATGACTACGGCAGGAGTGGAAAAAATCAATAGAATCCTCAAGTCTTCAAGCACCCGTGCGTTACCGGGCCCGAAAGGGGAGCAAAGAATAGTAACACTATTCCCTGCCAAGCATGTCGTAGAAAGCGACTAAGGAGGGTTGGGCATGGGGCTGGTTACCCCATCCTGTAAAAAATGTAAACCACAAAAAACTTCAACAAATATGGACAAGTCAATTAAGGAAAATAAAACACAGCCATCCAAGACAGGGGAAGGTCCTCTCGCAGGGAGGCGTATGATGCAACACAGAGAAAGCCGAAAGGAGTCTGTGTTACTGACTAACCTTCTTTCTTCTAGGAGAACTTCCAGATTTGGCACATGGAATGTTCTGACATTAAACGAACAAGGGAAAGTGGCACAAGTAGCAGCAGAGATGAGGGAAAATAAAATCGAGGTTCTGGGAATGTGTGAAACAAAGTGGAAGGGGGTAGACAGGAAGAAACTCATCACAGGTGAATTGGTGCTGTCCTCAGGACATGAAGACGAAAGTTCACACCACAGTGAAGGGGTAGCTCTTATGTTATCTAAAGAAGCACAGAAAGCACTCATTGAATGGGAAGCCGTTGGATCCAGAATAATAACAGCTACTTTTAAAACAGCTAAAAAGAAAATAAATGTAAATGTCGTCCAATGTTATGCACCAACTAATGACAAAGAAGAGTATGTGAAAGAAGCATTTTATACTAGACTACAGGAAATTATGGAAAAAGTAAAAAGAAGAGACATCACAATTTTGATGGGTGACATGAATGCAAAGATAGGTACAGTCAACACCGGTTTTGAAGAAGTCATGGGAAAACAGGGGCTAGGAATAATGAATAAAAATGGGGAACTATTTTCAAACTTCTGTGCTTCAAATCAACTGGCTATAGGAGGAAGCATGTTTCGACCTAAGAGAATACACAAGGCAACATGGATATCACCAGACCACAGAACAGAAAATCAGATTGATCATATATGCATAAACAAGAAGTTTAGATCATCATTGCAGGATGTAAAGGTATATAGAGGAGCAGATGTGGCATCAGATCACCACCTTCTGATAGCCAAAGTAAAAAGAGATATGCAACAATGCAAAATTATAGACAACAATTTAATATAGGACATCTAAGAAATCAAGAAACAAGAGACAAATTTGCGGTCATGTGATAAATTTAACCGTGATACAACGTTAAAATATCTCCAAAGATAAAATGTAGGGATACAAATAATGCGTAAGCTACTAGAAGACATGATCGCCCATGCCGCGGTTCACTACCCGCCATGGAAACTAACTTGTTAGACGTACAGACAAAACGTTTACCCTTGGAGACGGGAGGGAACGGAGATCAAAAAGAAAAAATATGACTGAACACGTGCTTGAAACTAGCAAGGCTAAAAAGACGCAATTGGTGGGGAAAGGAAAAAAAAATTCACGTCCACAAGTTGACACAATGTAAAGAAATGGACAAAAGGGACCTTAGCTATTATACGCAACAGTCATTTCTTGGACGCTTTAACGATACTTAGTCCTTTTATTTGAATTCAGCGGCAAACGCATTACAGAAGATGCTCGAACATATTTAAAAAAAAACAACTAACCTTGAAAAAGTAACTTTTTCTTAATAATAATGTTAGGAATATAAAACCTAGTTAGTCTGATAGCCCATCTTGAGCAGAGAAATAATATGCTTTCATTTATACAGACGAATAGATAATAATGAAGATATTGACAAAAGACTGTGTTGTTTATAACAGACGAGCGACTGCACTGTTAAAAAAAAAGTCACTAATTTTCAAAAATTGCGGCCTTGAGACTCAAGTGCTAAAATCTAGTTGGAATGAAAGAGAGGGGGAAATAGTGGAAAATTGTGGCTAAAAATAACTCTAGAGACCGATTCGTGTAGAAAGGCATGTAGAACCAAGCGTGTTTTTTTATGAAAAAGCAAGTAGAGACAGACGGACCAACAGACAATAATACATACTTGACTGAGGTATGACTGAATTGACTTTTGGTAGGAGGTTTGAAATTTGAAAGGGGGAAAGTCGGTGATTGGCCACAGATAAGCATATTATCGGCGCACAGACGCGCATTTTTGCCATTCAACATAAATTGTCCAGTAGTAGACACAGTAATTCTTCAGTGGTGTAATTCACAGAAGCTAATTGCAATATTTAGAGGGACGCCATACTAGAGCCAGCAGCTCAGCTGAGTTTTGCTAGAATATAACTGTGTTCTCTATTCATAATTCTGGTAAGACTGAAAGCATTTCTTTGTATATTTTAATATTGTTTAATGTTTCGAGTGATTTGATACTGCCATATCAAAATCTATCCCTTACAACAAGTAAGGATTCGCTCTAGATCCCCAGCCCAAGTTCAGGGTCTAGAGACAAACAAAATACATAAACGCCAGCAAGGATTATGAAGGGCGGATCAAAGGTTGAGATCAGTGGAACATATCACCTATCTTATTCAATAGCAGGAAGCTAATGAACATATTTCAGAATATGTAGTCTTGGGGAACTAGTTCTATGTGAAACCAACTTGGTAAGATGTGCTGTATGGTCAGAGAGATCTGACCCCGTCTATGTGGTGTTGTTGTGTAGTGTTGTGTGTAGAAGTGGCTCAGGAGGTAGAGTTCTGACACATGACCCAATATTTTTGTTGCAGAAGTGTGAGTTTTTGTTTGGCACCAAAGTGGTGTCAAATGCTGTGTTGATAAATACAAGTGTGGACCAGTGCAGTCTAGTATTTTGTCAGAGCAGCCTTATATTGCCCCCAAGCACGGAGAGGTGGGGCCACCAGATTCCAGCACCAGAACTACTCAGTCAAGATACGTGAGCGTCTGGCCTGCTGGACCTTCACCAACTTATTTACTAACTAACACACCAACTATATTACCATCACTAGAACCCACAAAAATTTTGAGGAAATAAAACGTGTATTACTCCCATCAGTGAAGGGACAATGTTTGGTAGTCATAGACAGGGAGTGATGATATCACCCCAACAGTATATCTAGAAATAAGTTCTCCTGGGACTATCTTAAGATAATTACTATTAACCAGTCATTTGAAATACATATGTACACATTTTCTATTTTATTATGACATATATTCATGCATTTCATTCATAATTTCAAAACCTTTCATATGTTCTGACCAAAATAAAACCTTGGTTCAGAACAAATAAACTTAAAGAAAATTTAATATAAAAAATTTAAACAGCTTGAGTTAGTTCAGTGTATTATAAATTTTATTAATATTATTAGACTTATTAAATATCTGTGTGTGTGTGTATGTAATCTACCACAACACATTACATATCAGTACCCTAGATTTTTAACGTAGCCACATTCATTAGTAAAAAAGATATGTGTGAGGTCGTAAGTGGTAGCAAGAAGGGCCTTCTGTAAATTCACAGCTACATTTATCTCAGGAGCCTTCACAGCTGACCTCATGCATCACACTAGGTAACATCAACCATACAATACCATCAAAATCCACTACAGGTCACAATATCCAACAAATTCCAAGTGCTCCAACAGCTGGAAGAGGTAGAGAATACAGAAGACTATTGGCAGCAAATCAAAACGGTATGGAATGAGACATGTGAAGAAATACTGGGGAAAAGGGAACGACAACAAAAAGCATGGATAACAACAGAAACCATCAATAAGATAAAAGACAGAAAAAACAAGAAAGCAGATTTAAACACAAGCAAAACCAGAAGTTCCAAAGCCAAGGCCCAAGAAGAGTTCTTCATGAAGGACACCTTACAGAACCATTTGGGATAAGAACGGGAGTGCGATAGGGATGCCTCATGTCTCCATTTCTTTTCTTATTAGCAATAGACTGGGTTATGAGAACATCAACAACACACAACAGAAATGGAATCCAGTGGACTCTGACTAAGCAGTTGGATGATCTGGATTTTGCTGATGACTTAGCTCTTCTGTCCCATAACCGTAATCAGATGCAGGACAAATTGAAAACACTCGATGAGAGGTCACAGCAATTGGGTCTGAAAATACACAGGGAAAAGACAAAGATAATGAGAATAAATGCAGGTAATGAAAACAGGGTTGAACTTGAAGAAGCGCCAATACAAGATGTAGAATCGTACACATATCTTGGCAGCAATATAGACAAAGTTGGGGACAGACAGTGATATCAAAATAAGAATACAAAAAGCAAGAGGAGTGTAGCCTCGCTTTTACTGGGGTGTGAACCGCTGACTAAAGGATGTTGATGGTGTCGTAGTGACAACGGTCCAACACGGGCGATGCTATTTGGACTTGACAATAATAACGCGAATGTTTCTTTCTTGGAACGTGAAGGAAGGACTTCAATAACAAGCAGGCACGTCAACGAGTGCCAATGTGTATAGGGACGAACTCGTTAGGTTTACTGACATCATAATTTATTTAGGACGAAATAAGTTGACGACAACAGGTTACAGTACTTCAACATGGATTCCACAGTAAACGTACATGTAGCATATATATAGGCATGGTACAGGCATCATAATAACTTCCTCACATAAGATCAGGGTTTTGACCTTGCGTCAATGTCATGACCGTTAGGACTATTCAACCATAAAGATCTTGGAATAAATATATTGATTCTGTCCTACAATTCTGGTCGGGTACTTTAGTAGCTTGGTACCCCTGACATGGCAGATCCATACATACTTGCATATAATATAAACAACGAAGGTTATGTCCTAGTGCTTGGCTAACCTCTCTTCGTCGCCGTGACTCGTGCGACGGCAATCCACATAATATTACAATCCAATAAACCGTGAAGGATGAAGCCTTGAATCCTTTATAATATTAAAATGCTTTCAGTGAAAGTCCCCGTTGATCCATTATAACACCCCTTTGCAGAAAGGTGCTAGCTAGATGCCAACGAAGGATGGTGACACGAAAGTTTGGAGAACAACAAAGACAACAACCAAAAAGCTACAGACTTTCATAAATGGGTGCTTGCGTAGAATAGAGGGATTAAAATGGTATGACAAGGTTACCAACGTGGAACTGATGACAAGAACTAGACAAGTGCCAGTGGAGCAAGAGATGAGAAGAAGACGATGGCGATGGATAGGACACACACTGAGAAAACCTGTTGATAGCATTACAAGGCAGTCCTTGTTCTGGAACCCCCAGGGCAAGAGAGGCAGAGGTAGACCAAGAAGCACATGGAGAAGAGAGCTGGAAACAGAGATGAAAATGATAAGGAGAACGCTGAAGGAACTTGAGATGATGGCACGTGACAGGAGGACTTGGCAGGTGTTTGTTGAAGGCCTATGCTCCTTTGGGAGTGGAGGGTTATGAATGAAGTCTTCAAGAACTGGTGTGGATCTACTGTTCTGGTCATGCAGGGGTACGTGGCAATGAGAGAGCTGACAGACTAGCCTCGAGAGCACCCATAGTGGGGACACTGGACATGGATAAGGGAGAGATAATAAGAGCAATTAATGATCGCCTGCTGGATAACGACACTGCAATGGATGAACCAACAAGGCTGAGACTGTTGGAGTTTGGCATCAAACGTGGGACTAGCAGAAATGGACGTGAGAGAGGATGTATCCGTCGAATGTACAACCAGCGTGCTACAGGTACAATTAGCATTCATACTCTTCGACATTTGCTGAGAGAGACTGAGCACCTATGGGTTAGCCCAGAGTGCAGTGAGAAGGATTCTGATTAACAATAACAATAACCCTCTAAATACGTTTTTTTGTGTTTTACAGCGTTGTCTCTGCTGGCGCGCATTCTGGATTCATTTGCTCTTGCAACATTACATGTCCTCTCGTTTCTTTCAAAGAGTTTTAATATTTCAAGCTTCTCATTACTTACAGCTTCCTTCTCTTTTTTTTTTATTCGCTACTTGGATTCTAATAACCAGAACCCTTCTTTTTTTTCGCTACTTGGATTCTAATAACCAGAACCCTTACTCATGTTTGGGATGCTTTATTAAAAACTTTTATCAAGAAAAGTACACACATTCGGGAGAATTCGGGGGGCCATACAAGCTCGCAGGGCATGGGTACCCATAATATATATATATATATATATATATTAATGTTTGGTTTTGCTATATACTTTTTTTAACTATACTGCGTAATTCTCGAGGTCTGCAATTCTCAATATCTATTATACAGTTACAGGCGAACTTCATGTCTGTACATAATCTTTGCTCATGCTTCTAACATTTTAGTAAGAAATGCTCTATTTTCTTGTCTTGTAGATATTCTGCACAGAATGTTCTTCTATTATTCAATAGCCCATTCCCAGTTGAAGTGTTGTCGACTCAAGTCGTCGGTCAAACCCTCTGTGGATGGGAAGGAGCGGAGATGGCACGGACATCTGGCTCCTTGACCGGGTGGGAAGGAAAGTCCACAGGCTCCCCAACTTCGCAATGCCATGAAATTTGTTTCATGTCATTGGGCCGAAGGGCTGAAGCCCAAGTGCCGCTGGATAGAAAAACAAAACAAAACAAAAAAACTGGAGTCGGACTAAAGTCTCCACAACACCAACCGACTCGAGTATTTTATTAGCGACGCGACTCGACTAGAGATTTAACAATTTTGGCGAATCAACTTCGCCGTTTTTTTTTCATTTTTTTTTTTTTTTTTTTTTTTTTTTTTTTTTTTTTTTTTTTTTTTTTTTTTTTTTTTTTTTTTTTTTTTTTTTTTTTTTTTTTTTTTTCTTAACCAGCGGCACTTGGGCTTTCAGCCCTTCGGCCCAATGACATGTCATTGCGAGGCTGGGGAACCTGAGGACTTTCCTTCCAACCCGGTCAGGAGCTTCGCTCCTTCCCATCCACAGCGGGTTTATCACAGGAGCCGTTCAGGCTATTCAGTCAAATTTCCGGCCGTAAACATTTCTTCAAACGCTGACGCCCGGGTTTGAACCATGAACACCTGGTCGCCAGTACAACGCCGAAGCCATTACACCAGCTCGGCTCCCTTTTTTTTTTTTTTTTTTTTTTTTTTTTTTTTTTTTTTTTTTTTTTTTTTTTTTTTTTTTTTTTTTTTTTTTTTTTTTTTTTTTTTTTTTTCATAAAGTACTCTTACGGAGACAACAGAAATTGTTTTGTTTAAATTTGTATAATAAAAGCAGTCAGTAACAAAAATAACAAATAAAATAGATGATTATTTTTAAAATTATTATTTATATTGAGTGTTCGAATAAAGGTGATTGCGACTATAAATAGACTTAGATCAAAAATCAAACTCGACTTGGGACTTGACTTGAGACCAGGGCCGTAGATAGGACTTAATAAGGGAATGGGGGGGGGTTTATAAAAATGTTAATGCACTATCTTGGTATAGTAAAATTTTCCCACAAATGATTTTCATCAAACCCTAATGGGGGGGGGGGGGGGGGGGGGGGGGCCACCCCCTCCCGTATCTACGGCACTGCTTGAGACTAGACTTGGCTTGAAAGAAACTACTGGTTGTGGACTTAAAACTCAAATGGAGACTTGTTTTAAGAGACTTGAGACTTGTTAGGAAAGACTTGAAGACAACTCTGACCAGTAGTCTAAGTATTTCCTTTTTGCAAGGAATTTTTATTTCCCAAGACGTTTGAAACGTTCTTGCTGAGGGCTTCAACAACTTATATGCATGTCTGCCTTTCAGACTTCTGTCTCACGTTACTGCCCATTCATCGGTTACTATTCTTTCAATTAAGCTTTTGATCTCTGTTTTAGTTTTCCCCACATTTTTTTGTGGGTGTTCTTATTAGATCTGCTTTTCTTAACCTCTATCTGCCTTTTCATTTCCTTCTATGCCAACGTATCAAGGTACCCAGGCTATTAAAACTTAACATCCTGTGGGGTATAGGTATGTAATGGCCTTAAATATCTGCTAGACTATAACTGGTTTACTGCATTCTCATAAGTTTCTCAGAGCTTTAATTGCTGAAAGTGAGTCTGTTAAAATTGTCAGTTTCTGCTCAGGAGCACAAAGACATTACAGATATTTTACAGAGATTGAGACTCGTAAAAGGTGTTGGGAAACTTGTGTCTAAAACTTTTGCATTCATCCATAATGGTATAAATAAGCTAATGTAAAATGCAAGCAGAGTACAGTAGAGGTGTCGAGAATAGAAAGACCCAGGGAACTGCATAATATAGTCAAATAGTACCGTATTTAACAAGAACAAATGTTAATATATAGTAATTGGGAAGATGAAGGTCTGATACTGTTTTTAAAATACATATGACAGGTGAAAGTCAATTAAATATACATTAAAGTCAATTATATAACTGGAAACAGCAGGTCTTTACACCCCTAACCCTTAATATTATTTTTGTTTGAGGTTTTTGTTTGGTTTTATCTCGTTTTTGTTTGTTTAGGGTTTATTGTTAAACATACAAGCTTAATTGTTAGTTATGATTTGCTCTATTTACAATGATTTGATGTGTGATGCCACAGTAACTGTCTTTTTCTCTCTTGTAGAGGTGATCACTTGCACAAGACAGTATACATGTTGTTAAGATGTGTAGTACTTGTAATGATGAGCTGAGTGTGGGTGCAAATGAAGGCGCGAATGTGTTTAGGCTCGTATATGTTGTGTAATGCAACCCATACACTCACATGCAATAGTCAAGGATGCCTGAAGACTGCTGGCACGTTTCAAAACATTTATTGACGATAACACACATAGCATCAACAGGAACAGTCAGTGTAAACAAGGTCATGCTGACCGGAAATCGTTAGGTATACATCAGGCATTCAAAAACGGCTGGTAAACATTCCAATATTCGTTCATGGTCAATGGTAATGTTATTCAATGACAGTTCACAATGCCGCTTTGGTATCTCTGACTAAACGCGTCAGATACCTTAATCACTTTGACATACAGGTACAACTTGGCATTCCCCGCCAATTGCACATTATCAGGCTGTAATATATTAGCCTTAACACAGGCCTCGTTATGGCGTCATCTGTGTACTTCTTCTAAGCAGGTTAACATCAACCCTGCAGTAATGCTTATGTAGACATAAATATACCGCCAATCTGCGGTTCCCACAATATAACTTCGTCACTGGACTTCTGTTCGTTTAAAGAAAAATAGTCTTACATAGCTATCTTGAGCATAATGTATAAGTTCTGTAATGTAGGACCGGTGAGCTGTAGTTCACAGACTAGGTAATCCTTCAACATGTTCTGCCACCGAAAGCGTAATAATGAAAAGGGTCGGTATTACCTGGAACCGAATCCTCAGAACACAATAAGGAACTCTGTCGTCATTCCGACGCACAGAGATTCACTGGGGAGACCTGCCAACGCAGTCACTTCGAAGATTTTCCCCGAAAACACAATGGACCTCATGTCCCACAGAAGCCAGCTTACTTCCCGGCCAGACGGAAGTCTAATTTCCCGCTCTCCACTGTGCATCGCATATAGCCCAGAACTGTATTACCTTTGACCCAAAAGGTCAAACACAATGAACGAACAAACAAGGGAGATAACCCCTAACCAACCTGACACAGCAAAGTCAAGACATAGTTACTAAACTTTGACCAGGGTGAAAAAACCTACAACCAATAGATCGATGTTTGAAACTCCATCAAAAATGACAGCAACATATTACTACACACCCCCCCCCCCCCCCCTGTAAAAAAATGATACATTTAAAAAAAAAATATATCCATGAGCAAGATAGCACAAGCATCAATTATGTGCTCATGAAAGAATGAACCTAATATCAGGTACAATAGATGCATAAATAAAGCGTCTGGAGAGAGTAAAAATCATCCCCCATCATAAGAGAAAATATTTCCTCTAAGCAAAACAAACTCAGGGGGTACCATTAAAGAAACCTAAGTTGCTGGCAATACCAATCATATATCAAACATTATCAAATACTATAATTATAGCAATATACAAATATTATGAATTACAATGCTATATTAGCAACATATCACTGATGGATGGACAACATCAAATTTGTTAAATTCTTTATACATCATCCAAATAGTAAAACATTTGTATTACAATATATTAGGATATTAAGGACAGACCTAAGTCTGAAAGTGTATCAGGAAAACTAGGACACAAGATTTAATTGGAATCATGTGGGCATCTAGACAATATGTCTGCCATCACATTATCCGAACCACGGATAGCTCGCACCGTGAAATGGAAAGGTTGAAGAGCAATAGCATAACGAGTAGATCTCGAGCTCTTCAAATCCTTACTTTGCATAGCCGTAAGAGCTTTTTGGTCGGTTTCCATAATGAAATGCGCGCCCAGAAGGAACCTTTGTAGCTTAAGAATGGACCAAACCATAGCCAACAATTCACGGTCTAAAACCGAGTAATTCCTTTCCGCCGCATTCAGCTTCCTAGAGATATACATTACAGGATGCAGAGTTCCTGAATACTCCTGCATTAGTGCCGCTCCAATCCCAGTGGAAGAGGCATCACTACGAAGAACAAAAGTCTTATCAATCGTTGGTAGTCTTAAGATAGGATGAGATGAGATCAAATTCTTAACCTGATCCAATGAAGATTGGCATTCTTGGGACCAACGCACCATATTAGGAGAACCTTTTTTCAATAACGATGAAAGTGGTGCCATAATGGAGGACAGATTCTCAATGAATCTTCCATAGAATTATATTAATCCCAAGAGACTACGTACTTGCTTTTTTGTCTTTGGAACCGAGATATTCAATATCTTCGAAATGTTTTGGTCCTCTGTCTTCAACAGACCATGACCAACCCGATTACCTAGGAAAGAGATTTCACTAAACCCAACAAAGGCTTTAGAGGGTTTTGCAGTCAAACTATGCTCACGTAAAGTAGATAGCAATTCCTTTAGACCCAAATAGTGTTCTTCCCAAGTATCGCTGAAAAGACAGATGTCGTCTAAATATGCGATGACATCTGCACGATCTGATAGAATTCGTCGCATCATGCGCACGAAAGTCGCTGGGGCGTTCATAAGCCCGAAAGGCATAAAATTCCACTGAAATAAACCCCTAGGTGTCGAAAAAGCAGTGAGAGGTTTGGCGTGTTCCGTCAAAGGGACTTGCCAATAACCTTTCGACAAGTCTAGTTTAGTAAAGAATCTAGCTTTAGAAAGTCTAATAAGTAGATCATCTAATAAAGGCATAGGTTCAGCATCGAACTTCGTAACTTGATTTAATTTGCGATAGTCAACGCAAAGACGTATGTTATTGTCTTTCTTTCGAACAATAACTATCGACGAAGAATAAGCTGAAGTGGATGGTTCAATTATTTGCAGTTGAATCATCTCATCCAATTCTTTCTCGACTTGTGCTTGAAAATGAATAGGTATTGGGTATGGTCTTACTCTGATCGGATTACGATCAGTAAGTATGATGTCATGTTCTATGACATCTGTGTGTCCAGGAATGTCGGTAAGGACATCCTGATATGATTGTAGCGTAGAGGATACTTGACGTTGCTCCTCAAAAGACAAGTTCGAAGAGACGGTAACGTTTTTCCATGATTCCGTAGAATTAAGTGGAATCGCAGGAAGAGGTAAGTTAACGTCAGAAAAAGTAGTTTCCTCATCCTGTATAACGGACAGGGATGAGATGTGACCATGTTGGACTGGAGAGTCGTCCGTCGCCTGGAAAATAGGCTGCAAATAGTCTGGACGTTCAATAAACTCTGTTAGCATATTTATATGGAAGGTTTTATGCTTTCCATCCACATCGACAATATAGTCGACATCTGAAATTTTCGAGACTATAGTGTATGGACCTTTCCATGAAATGAGAAGTCTGTTCTCTCTTGAGGGAAGTAAGACAAACGCTTTGTCTCCAGGACAAAGTTGACGTAGGCGTCTTTTCTTGTTAGTAAATCGCCTAGCCTTTTCTTTCGCAAATTCGGAAGATGAAGTTGCTAATCTGCACGATTCGATAATTTTCTCTATAAGAGCAATGACATATTCATATGACGATTGTGTATCATCGTCAATATTATCGGAAGTTATCAAATCGTGTAATAAGGATATCGGACCGCGCGGTTGCGCGCCAAAGACAAGTTCGAAAGGAGAAAACCCTGTATGCTCGTTGGGAACCTCTCTATAGGCAAAGAGAGCTACAGGTAGGACCCTGTCCCAATCATCAGGATGATCCTCCGTTATCTTGCCAAGTAAGTTCTTTAGTGTCACATTAAGACGTTCAACCAATCCATTGGACATTGGATGATAAATACTACTGAGAGACCTTTTAATGTCTAGCGTAGCCATTACCTGAGACATAATGTCCGAAATTAACTGAGTGCCGTGGTCTGATAGTATTTCTCCGGGAAATCCCAGCCGAGAAAATATGAGCCAAAGAGCATCAGCGATATCGACAGTTGATATGCTCTTCAGAGGAATAGCCTCTGGCCAACGCGTGCACATGTCAATGCAAGTGAGGATAAATTGGTGTCCTCTGGCTGACTTAATCTTAAACAGGCCAATAATGTCTATAGCCATTTTCTGAAACGGCCGAATCGGAATATCTGCAGCCTGAATAGGTGCAGCATGTCTTGGCCCTCTAGACTTTACCTCTTGACAAATTTTACAAGACCGGCAATAAATTCGTATGTCTTTATTAACAAATGGCCAAAAGAAAGACGCAAGGACTCTAGTTTTAGTTCTGGAAAAACCCATGTGTCCAGCACACTGAGAATCGTGTGCATGCTGAAGAATTAAGGCTCTCATCAACTTAGGCACAAGAATTTGCGAGTGCATAGACTTGTCCGAGTGTTGTACCATTCGTACCAATATACCATTCTTCATAGTGATATACGATTTGTGATTCGTATTTTGATTGGGATCCCCTTTCTTTGCGAGAAGGAAGAATTTCTTCAAAGAAGGATCCTCTTCTTGACGTTTAACAAACGAGTCATGGGAAATCACCAAGTGCTCGTCTTGGCTATCAACTCCATTACTATCATCAGATGAAGTTGGGGGATTAAGAGCTTGAGCTCTTGTCACCACTGCATTGACCGTTTGAATGTTTTGTTCTTCCCAAATAGAAATTTGTTGCGGGGTGCATTCCTTAACCCCATGAAACGACCGATTATAAGATCCGCAATAGGATTAGGAAGAAGACACGCGTGGACATCTCCTGTAAAGAAAGGAGTGTCAATCCTAATGACAGCAGTAGGATAACTTTCCATGGTACCACCAAATGTAACACATTTGATCGCTTTTCCAGTGGCACAACAAGGATCTATCAGAGACTCCCTAACCCCGACGGTAGTACATCCCGAATCAAAAAGTACTGAGACCAGCCTATCATTCACTAAACCGTTATGCAAGATGAGAGATCCTCTCCCATCATGCGCAACTGTAGCAGGTAGAGCAGGAAGAGGGTGACCACAACTTAGGGTAGATACAGTCGATCAATGTTAAGCATTGGGGGCATTCAGTTGCTCTCCCAAAATCGAAAGCACAACCAGTGATAGCCTTAGAGTTACCACTATCATTTACTTGATTACAGGCTCCATCAAACTCTTGTTGTGCAGAGTTTGCCTGTTGGAAAGCTTTTCTTTTGTTATATCTAGGTCTACCGCGATTATCATTTCCCCTGTAATTGTTATCATATTGTCTATTGTAATTATCATTCCGGTTTGAATCCCGGTTTGTATATTCACCATCGTCATATTCTTGACGTCGAGAATGATTATCTCGAGCAGAAAAGCTAGGATAGTTTTTATTGTGATAACCTTTGCGAAAGTGTCTATAATTATTACCACCATAATTACGAAAGCAACCATCTCGTTTCCAGTTCTTAGCAGAAGAACCATCATATGTTGGATTACTCTGCTTATGAATGTAATTCTGATTACTTTTCCTATTCCAGTTTTGTTGAGCACCCTGAAATTTTTTATTGAAATTAAGGCTATATGGTGCTGTCGAAGAAACTGGCAACCCTTCTTTCACTTTAGAATTGCTAACTGTAGCATGGGGATGCGCGGTGGCATACTGACAACAGTATTCCTCCATGTCTTTTAAGTTTTTAGGCTTACGCTCATGAAGAAATGCAAGAAAAGAATCATTAACAGATGACAAAACCTTATCTCGAAGTAATAAGTCCATTAGACCTTCATATGTTTTCTCAGTCTGAGACAACTCAACCCATCGTGTAAATGTACGACGTATCTTTGTAACAAAATCAGAGAAATCTACTCCATTTTCTGGCAACATTGTCCTAAAACAAAGACGATAATCTTCTTTTTTTAGTTGATATTTTTTTAGCAATGCTGCTCTGACAACATCATAATTAGTTCTATTATGCTCTTCTATTGTCATAAGAGTAGTCACAGTTTCACCTGTAAAAAATTCCATCAGTTGTTCAACATAGTTTTCCTTTTTTATCTTATGCGTACCACATAAAAATTCGAATCTATCAAGATAATCAGTTATATCGTCCTTTAAAGGATTGAAATGAGGTAATTTGATCTTACTAGATCTCTCCTTTGTTGTATCCGAAGTTGCTTGATGAGCACCCATATTTGTCACTTTCAATTTCTCTAATTCCAAAGTTGCGAGTCTTTCCTCATGTTCCATTTTCTGTTTCCTTTCTTCGGCAGCAGCTTGAAGTTTTCTCTCCTCAGCAGCAGCCTAAAGTTTTCTCTCCTCAGCAGCAGCTTGAAGTTGGAGTTTTTTCTATTCAGCAGCAGCTTGAAGTTTTCTCTCCTCAGCAGCAGCTTGAAGTTTTCTCTCCTCCATTTCCATCTGGAATTTTCTTTCATCAGCTTGGGCTTTTCTCTCCTCAGCAGCAGCTTGAGCTTTTCTCTCCTCAGCAGCAGCTTGAGCTTTTCTCTCCTCAGCAGCAGCTTGAGCTTTTCTCTCCTCAGCAGCAGCTTGTCTCTCCTCAGCAGCAGCTTGAGCTTTTCTCTCCTCAGCCTCTCTTTGATACCTTTTTTCTTCAAGTTCTAATCTTCTATTCTCAGCTTCCAGCTTCTTTAGTTCAGCTTCTGCTTTCAATTTAATTTCCTCTTTTTGCTTCTTTTCTTCTGACTTTAATGCAATGGCGAATTGAGCAGATGAATATTCTTCCAAATCTTTACCAGACTTACCAAGGGTTAACCCTTGCTGGATGAAGAAATCCAATGAAGACATTCTGTCTAATGAGATCAGTAACCTGAGAAATTAAATAAATTACCTTATCCCACTTCAATGGGAGACAAGTCTGTACTATTAGACCTGTGTACTCACTTCACTTTATTTCACTCTCTTAGTCTTAGTCAAAGACCTTGTATGGTTATCTTGTTTATAATGTAACAAAAAATCACTTGAGTACCTGTGGAAAATAATACCTTTATATTCCAATCACAAGTCTATTTTATAAAGAACTTTCATATGTATTCCACCTTGTCTCAATCTTTGTGGATAACAAGTCTTTTAACAAAGAACTTGTATAAATATCTTATATAATAATATTTTATCAACAATCTCTATATGAAGAGTGTACCATATTAATTGTCATAAAATTGACCGTGATACAACGTTAAAATATCTCCAATGATACAACGTAGGGATAAAAACTAATGCGTAAGCTGCTAGAATACATGATCGCCCACGCCGCGGGTCATCACCCGCCATGGAAATTAAATTGTTAGACTTGAAGGCAAAACGGAACGGGATGAGAACGGAGATCAAAAGGAAAAATCTGACTGAACGCGTGCTTGAAACTAGCGAGGCTAAAAGGACGCAAATTGGTGGGGAAAGGAGGAAAAAGTCACGTTCCCCAAGTTGACATAAAGTAAAGAAATCGACAAAAGGGACCTTGGATATTATACGCCACAGTCATTTTTTTGGACGCTTTTGCGATAACTTAGTCCGTTTATTTGAATGCAGTGATGAACGCATTCCAGAAGATTCTAGAAAATATTTGAAAAGTAACTTTTCTTAATAATAATGTTAGGAATATAAAACCTAGCTGGCCGGATGGCCCATCTTGAGCAGTGAAATAATATGCTTTCATTTATACAGACGGATAGATAATAAGAAAGATATTGACAAAAGACTGTGTTGTTCATATCAACGAACGACTACATTGAAATAAAACATGTCACTAATTTTCAAAAAATTGTGGCCTTGAAGACGCAAATGCTAAAATCTAGTTGGAATGAAGAGACGGGGTGGGATGGTGAATTGTGGCTAAAAATAACTTTAAAGGGCAAAATTGTGTAGGGGAAGGCAGAGTTGGTTAAAAAAACTAGTGTGTTTTTTTGTGAAACGCAAGTAGAGACGGACGGACCAACAGACAATAAGGCATACTTGACTGAGATATGACTGAAATGACTTTTTGGTAGGATATTTGAATTTGAAAAAAGAAAAGGCAGTGATTGGCCATAGATGAATATATTATCGGCGCTCAGACGCGCATTTTGTGTCATTCATTATAAGTTGTCCTAGTAGACACAGTGAATTATTAAGTGGTGTAATTCCCAGAAGCTATTGAAATATTTAGAGGGACGCCATCCTAAGGCCAGCAGCTCAGCTGAGTTTTGCTAGCATTTTAACTGTGTTCTATATTCATAATTCTGGTAAGACTGAAATTATTTCTTTGTACATTTTAATATTTGTTTAAGGTTTCGAGTGATTTGATACTGCAATAGCATAATCTGTCCCTTACAACAAGTAAGGATTCGCTCTAGACCCCCCGCCCCAGTTCAGGGTCTAGAGACAAATAAAATACATAAACTCCAGCAAGGATTATGAAGGACAGATCAAGTGTTGAGATCAGTGAAACATATCACCTATCCTATTCTATGGCAGGAAGCTAATGAACATATTTCAGAATACGTAGTCTGGGAGAACTTATCCTATGTGAAACCAACTTGGTAAGATGTGTTGTTTGGTCAGAAAGATCTGACCCGTCTATGTGGTGTTGTTGTTGTGTAGTGTTGTGTCCAGAAATGGTTAGAGGATGGAATTCTGACACATGACTAATACTTTGATTGCAGAACTGTGAGTTTCAGTTGGCACCAATGCGGTGTCAAATGGGTTGTTGAAAATTACAAGAGTGGACCCGTGCAGTAACATTTTGTCAGAGCAGCCTATTATAGCCCCCAAGCACGGAGAGGTGGGGCCACCATACTTCTGATATAGCCCCAAGCACGGAGAGGTGGGGCCACCAGACTTCTGATATTGCCCCCAAGCACGGAGAGGTGGGGCCACCAGATCTCAGCACCAGAGCTACACATTCAAGCTACGTGAGCGCCTGGTCTGCTGAGAATTCACCAACTCAACTTATTTGCTAACACACCCATAAAAATTCCATCCAATAACTGGACAATGTGTAGTCACCATAGACAGGGAGTGATGAGGCCACCCCAACAGCACATCCATTAAGTGTTCTCCCAAAATAGATTACAACTATAAACAGTAGTAATATTAACTAGTCTAGTAACATACATATGTACACACCTTGCATTTATTATGTAATATTCATGCATTTTTTTCATAATTGCAAAACCTTTCATATGTTCTGACCAAATTAAAACCTTGGTTCAGAACAAATAAATTTAAAGAAAATTACTATCAAAAATTTTACACACTTGAGTTAGTTCAGTGTATTATAACATTTATTAATATTATTAGACTTAGTAAATATCTGTGTGTGTGTATGTAAACTACCACAACACATTACATATCATTACCCTAGACATTTAACGTAGCCACATTCATTAGTAAAAAAAGATAGGTGTGAGGTCGTAGTGGTAGCAAGAAGGGCCTTCTGACAATTCACAGCTACATTTTATCTCAGGAGCCTTCACAGCTGACCTCATGCATCACACTTAGTAATATCACCATCATACAATACCATCAAACCCACTACATATATTGGGGTCTCTTTGTCCCGGGATAATTAGCCTATCAAGTATATTAGGATCTCCTGGGGGGAGAATTAGATTAGGGGAACACATTATAAAAATTAAAAGTGTCCCTTAAAATTAAAAGTGTCCCTGAAAATAAAAGTTGGTGAATCTTCACAGCCAGTGGTAGTTAATTAATTAATTAGAATTATTTTAGACTAGAGTAATTAGAAGTACTTTAGTGGTTGGAAATTTTATCTTGCACATTGCTAGATTTGTTTAAAAAGTATGGCGGAGCTGGCCAAATTCAGATCAGCTGCTGTGCTGACGGCAAAGGAGATGGGAATGGATGGTCAGATTTTAATTCAATATGTAACGGCTGAATGTGATAAGTATATTGAACGGGAAGAAAGAAGATTAGAAAAAAGAGGCTGAAAGAAAATTAGAGTCTGAACGGTTGGCTGAAGAGAAGAGGTTAGAGGCTGAGACTAAGAGGCTGCAGATTGAGGCAGAAGAAAAACGACAGCAAAGGGAGGCAGAAGATAGAAGGTTGCAGAGGGAGCACGAATTACGACTAAGGGAGCTGGAGCTACAAGGCCAGGCTCCTGAAAATGGAGCCAGCCCTTTTGCCTCAGATGCTACGCCCAGTCTGGGAGCCTCAAACTCAGCTATGGGGTTTCATTTAGACCATTTTGTTGAAAAAGACGATGACATAGAGGGGTACCTAGGACGTTTTGAGTTATTAGCTACTACATATGGGTTAGAGAGAGAGAGGTGGAGTTTAAAGCTATCACAGGGACTGAGAGGTACTTCTTACGAAGTCTTCGCAAAAATGAACAGAGAAGACCAGGAGAATTATGACATGTTAAAGCAGGCTTTGTTATTGAGGTACGAAAAAAATGGGGAATTTTATCGTAAGAAATTTAGAAATGCCAAACTGTTGTCTGGGGAGACATACCACCAATTCTCTGCCAGACAGGAAACCTATTTGGAGAAATGGACTGCTCTGGGGAAGACCCAAGATCTTAAAGAAACGATCAGGATTGAGCAATTGAGAGAGTCCATGGCTCCAGACATGAGAAAATTTCTCATGGAACAAGGTGCAGAGAAGTTGGGAGAGGTTTTAAATGTCGCTGAAAGGTATCAGGCAGCCCAGGCAGAGGTAAGTGGTGCTAAAAAGAAGCACATAGACAATTTTAAAGCTCCACAGCAATTTAATAAATTTGATAATAGAGAGCAGGGAAATAAAGGTAGGACAAACTTTGAACGGCCAAGAAATGACTACCGAGACAGAAACTCACAGTTCAATGACCAAAAATCCAATGAAAGAAAACCGATTAACCAAGGAAAAAGATGGTGTAAATGGTGCAAGAAAGATAACCATAACACCGAATTTTGTAGAAGGAAACCTTCAAACATTGCTGCAATGAAGTCGGGGACTCAAAGATTAAAGGTTAATCCTAAGGGACAGCAGGAACCTTATCACCCCCCAGTTTGTGAGGATGTTATTTGTAATGGGGTCACCATAAGGTGCCTTTATGATACAGGTTTGGATTATGATTCAGTTGTGAAGTCTAGCCTAGTGGACCCAAGTCAGTATACCACAGAAACAGTGGAAATACAAGGGGCAACTAAGGACATACCACTCATGACACTTCCCATCGCAAGGATAACGGTGAAAACTCGCTATGTGGAAGGAGAAATCAGAGCAGCAGTGATAGATGAACCAATCTACCCTCTGATATTGGGGTGTAGATACGTCTTCTTGGGGAATCCCGAGAGACCTGTGATCATGGCGACAGTGCAGACCAGGTCACAGAAGAAGGAGGAAGAAGGTGAACCTATAAATGCTCATCCAGAGGAGATGAGGAAGGCGCAGGCTGAGGATAGGACACTCAAGCCATGTTTTAAAAAATTGCCCAAATGCCACACACCTCCGAGCAAGGGGGAATATTTTATGAAGAACAAACTCTTATACAGGAAGGCCGGAACTGGAACAAATGGTCACAACCAGCTGGTTCTTCCCACTTCATATAGGGATAAATTGATGGAACTCGGGCATGCGATTCCCTTCAGTGGTCACATGGGGATCAGCGCCACAGGACAGCGTATAGCTTGTCATTACTTCTGGCCAGGGATAACGGAGGATATAAAAAGATATGTCAAATCCTGCCCAGAATGTCAAAGGGTAGCTCCAAAGCACTGGACTGCTCCTGCAACTCTAGGGGAAATGCCCATAGTGGGAACACCTTTTGAGAGGGTTGCAGTGGATATTGTAGGACCTCTCACGCGGACCAAGAGGAGGAACAGTTACATCCTTACTCTGGTGGACACTTGTTCTATGTGGGGAGAGGCGGTAGCCCTGCCATCAATTGATTCAAAACATGTAGCAGAGGCACTACTCACAATATTTACCCGATTAGGATTCCCGCATCAAATCTTGACGGATAATGGTTCTCAGTTCAAGGGGAAACTAACGGAAGAAGTTTTAAGCTATTTCAAGCCAGACACTTTCATTGTAGTCCGTACCATCCACAAGGGAACGGCCAGGTAGAGAGGTTCAACGGGACTCTCATTTCTATCCTGAGAAAGCTGGCACACGAAAAACCGGATCTGTGGGATCAATTCCTGCCCGCCGCATTGTTTGCGTATCGGGAGGTACCACATAGTTCAACCGGGATGGCTCCCGCAACTCTGCTATTTGGGAGGCCAATAAAAGGTCCATTAGAAGTCCTATTAAGGACCTGGACAGATGAGAAGGCGGAAGAGACTGTTACCTCATCTTATCAATACGTGAACGAACTGACCACTCGTTTGAAAGCTGGATGGAAACTGGCAAATGATAATTTGAAACAAGCCAGGAAGAAACATGCAGCATATTTTAATAGGAAGGCAAAGGACAGAGAACTGGCAGTGGGAGAGAAGGTGCTGCTTCTACTACCCGGTAGCCAGAATAAATTACAAATTGGATGGCAAGTTCCATATACGGTTCTAGAGAAGGTGTCTAGAACAAACTATAAAATTGACAAAAAGGGGAAGGAGAAAATTTATCATGTAAACCTGTTAAAGAAGTATCTGGACAGACCACTCCAGGAAAGCACCCCCTTACTGACCTTAGCTATCGCAACTCAAATGCAAAAGAAACCACTCACCTCACATGAATACCCATTACATCCTTGTGAAACAGCAGCACAGGTAAAAGTCAGTAAGCACCTGACTAAAAACCAGAGGGAGAGAGTTCAACAGGTTCTGGAGGAACATACAGATGTATTAACAGATAAACCAGGCCATACAAATTTGCTACAGTATGACATGAAACTGGTAGACTCAAACCCAATCTGTATGAGAGTCTATTCTATTCCGTTCGCGAAGGAGAAGGCATTGAAGGAAGAAATAGATTATTTGTTGAAGGAGGGGATTATTTCACACAGTGAATCATCTTTTAGCTCTAGTGTCGTATTGTTGAGAAAACCGTCTGGGGAACACAGACTGTGCATAGATTACAGGAAACTGAATGCTGCCACAGAAGGACAAGTGGATCCATTACCAGACACAAAACAGTTATTTGCCAGACTGAACAAGGCAAAATACTTTTCAAAGGTGGATCTTAGTAAAGGCTATTACCAGATCCCAGTGAAGCCTGAAGTGAGACCTTATTTGGCTTTTAGCACTTCGGATGGACATTATGAATTCAACATGTTACCATTCGGACTGAAAAATGCTCCGAGTGTATTTTCAAGGATGATGCGCAAATTGTTGGATCCCCTGAATAACCCATGTATCACGAATTTCATGGATGATATTCTCGTCGCCACAGAGACATTTGAAGAACACATTGAAGCTCTAGAAATGTTATTTAATAGGCTTAGGGAGGCGAACTTAACTGCTAGGCCAACAAAATGTTGCATTGGATGCAAAGAGTTGGAATTCTTGGGACACACTGTATATCAGGGTAGCATGACCCCTGATCCCAAGAACTTGGAAAAACTGCAGAGAGCACCTAGACCACAAACAAAAAAGGACGTGCGATCATTCGTGTCGTTATGCGGATTTTATCAAAAATATATCAAAGATTTTAACTCTATTTGTGCTCCTCTGACGGATCTGACTCGCAAGGGACTTCCAGATAAAATTAATTGGACTGCGCAAAGTGAATTAGCGTTCCAAGACTTAAAGGAAAAACTCACTAGCAAGCCTATTCTCAAACTACCTGATTTGACACAGGACTTTGTCTTAAGAACCGATGCAAGTAATGTAGGACTCGGAGCGGCTTTATTGCAAAGATCATCTTCACCTGATGGGGAACTGAAGCCGGTCGCTTATGCAAGCCGCAAATTGAATAAGGCGGAACAAGGATACTCCACAAGCGAAAAAGAATGTTTAGCGTTAATCTGGGCAATAAAGAAGTTTCAAATCTATCTGTATGGTAGGACTTCTGTGGTCGAGACGGACCATCAGCCTCTCGTATTCTTATCTCAGGCTAAGCATGAAAACGCAAGATTGCTGAGGTGGTCTTTATTGCTTCAACCTTATCAGTTTAGTATCCAATATATCCCAGGCAAATTGAATGTCGGTGCAGATTTCCTCAGTCGGCATCCCTGTGATCAAAATTAGAGTAATGGCAGGCGCAAGGAGAGATTTTATCTATGTGTATCACTGGTTTTAGAACTTGCCGTAGGCATGTTTTCAAGTGGGGAGATGTGTCATAAAATTGACCGTGATACAACGTTAAAATATCTCCAATGATACAACGTAGGGATAAAAACTAATGCGTAAGCTGCTAGAATACATGATCGCCCACGCCGCGGGTCATCACCCACCATGGAAATTAAATTGTTAGACTTGAAGGCAAAACGGAACGGGATGAGAACGGAGATCAAAAGGAAAAATCTGACTGAACGCGTGCTTGAAACTAGCGAGGCTAAAAGGACGCAAATTGGTGGGGAAAGGAGGAAAAAGTCACGTTCCCCAAGTTGACATAAAGTAAAGAAATCGACAAAAGGGACCTTGGATATTATACGCCACAGTCATTTTTTGGACGCTTTTGCGATAACTTAGTCCGTTTATTTGAATGCAGTGATGAACGCATTCCAGAAGATTCTAGAAAATATTTGAAAAGTAACTTTTCTTAATAATAATGTTAGGAATATAAAACCTAGCTGGCCGGATGGCCCATCTTGAGCAGTGAAATAATATGCTTTCATTTATACAGACGGATAGATAATAAGAAAGATATTGACAAAAGACTGTGTTGTTCATATCAACGAACGACTACATTGAAATAAAACATGTCACTAATTTTCAAAAAAATTGTGGCCTTGAAGACGCAAATGCTAAAATCTAGTTGGAATGAAGAGACGGGGTGGGATGGTGAATTGTGGCTAAAAATAACTTTAAAGGGCAAAATTGTGTAGGGGAAGGCAGAGTTGGTTCAAAAAACAAGTGTGTTTTTTGTGAAACGCAAGTAGAGACGGACGGACCAACAGACAATAAGGCATACTTGACTGAGATATGACTGAAATGACTTTTTGGTAGGATATTTGAATTTGAAAAAAGAAAAGGCAGTGATTGGCCATAGATGAATATATTATCGGCGCTCAGACGCGCATTTTGTGTCATTCATTATAAGTTGTCCTAGTAGACACAGTGAATTATTAAGTGGTGTAATTCCCAGAAGCTATTGAAATATTTAGAGGGACGCCATCCTAAGGCCAGCAGCTCAGCTGAGTTTTGCTAGCACTTTAACTGTGTTCTATATTCATAATTCTGGTAAGACTGAAATTATTTCTTTGTACATTTTAATATTTGTTTAAGGTTTCGAGTGATTTGATACTGCAATAGCATAATCTGTCCCTTACAACAAGTAAGGATTCGCTCTAGACCCCCCGCCCCAGTTCAGGGTCTAGAGACAAATAAAATACATAAACTCCAGCAAGGATTATGAAGGACAGATCAAGTGTTGAGATCAGTGAAACATATCACCTATCCTATTCTATGGCAGGAAGCTAATGAACATATTTCAGAATACGTAGTCTGGGAGAACTTATCCTATGTGAAACCAACTTGGTAAGATGTGTTGTTTGGTCAGAAAGATCTGACCCGTCTATGTGGTGTTGTTGTTGTGTAGTGTTGTGTCCAGAAATGGTTAGAGGATGGAATTCTGACACATGACTAATACTTTGATTGCAGAACTGTGAGTTTCAGTTGGCACCAATGCGGTGTCAAATGGGTTGTTGAAAATTACAAGAGTGGACCCGTGCAGTAACATTTTGTCAGAGCAGCCTATTATAGCCCCCAAGCACGGAGAGGTGGGGCCACCATACTTCTGATATAGCCCCAAGCACGGAGAGGTGGGGCCACCAGACTTCTGATATTGCCCCCAAGCACGGAGAGGTGGGGCCACCAGATCTCAGCACCAGAGCTACACATTCAAGCTACGTGAGCGCCTGGTCTGCTGAGAATTCACCAACTCAACTTATTTGCTAACACACCCATAAAAATTCCATCCAATAACTGGGCAATGTGTAGTCACCATAGACAGGGAGTGACGAGGCCACCCCAACAGCACATCCATTAAGTGTTCTCCCAAAATAGATTACAACTATAAACAGTAGTAATATTAACTAGTCTAGTAACATACATATGTACACACCTTGCATTTATTATGTAATATTCATGCATTTTTTTCATAATTGCAAAACCTTTCATATGTTCTGACCAAATTAAAACCTTGGTTCAGAACAAATAAATTTAAAGAAAATTACTATCAAAAATTTTACACACTTGAGTTAGTTCAGTGTATTATAACATTTATTAATATTATTAGACTTAGTAAATATCTGTGTGTGTGTATGTAAACTACCACAACACATTACATATCATTACCCTAGACATTTAACGTAGCCACATTCATTAGTAAAAAAAGATAGGTGTGAGGTCGTAGTGGTAGCAAGAAGGGCCTTCTGACAATTCACAGCTACATTTTATCTCAGGAGCCTTCACAGCTGACCTCATGCATCACACTTAGTAATATCACCATCATACAATACCATCAAACCCACTACATTAATAATAATACTAATACATGACCAAGTATATGTATGTAGACTGTATATGACAATAATGTAGTACAATCATAAATACAAAGACAAAGAAACAGAACAATGACCGAAAACGTTCGCGGAAGTCAAATAAACAATACAGCAAAAAGTAAAGAAAATGTTACACAAATGTGTAATGATGACCGCGAAAAGTAAACAAGACAAATAGCAACACTGTTATAAACAAAAAGGTGTAAAGAAATAAACGAAAGAAAAGAGAGAGAGCTACAGATACAAACAAATGAAATCAAAACTGAAAAACAGAAAAAATATTACAAAAACAACGATAAGTACAGTTTCGGCACAGCTAACATGAATAGCAACGAATTGTTGCTAGCAAATTTCCAATTAAGAAAATTGCTCCTACAGAACGCTATTATAAGACCACTATATCTTACAGACCATGGTATCTCTTATAATAGACACCGCCCAACCTTAAACCCGCTGAAAAACACAAGAAAAATACACAACAATAGTACAAGTAACATAAATATATATATAACAATCAATTCAATGTGTTGCAGAACAAGTTCAGTCACAGCTGAAACTAAAGTAAATTTCTTGCTCCTTGCGAACACAGAAACAAAATGTCAAGCGCGCACTGAATGTCAGATCCACTGTAGCATGAAGTGGTCTTCACGAACATAAAGTTACTATGACCTTCTCGAAACTTGAGTCTTGCACATCGAACGTTGACAATTTCACGTACTGTTTACAAACAGGAACTTGACCTCGAACAATGTAACTTGAATGCTCGGACGTAGAAAAGTCTGTTGTTGACTGAAACGTGTACCGTTTACTGTAAGGGACTTGACTCGTATGCAGTTGTGGTCCACGAAACAAACGCCTGGATGTTAACTCCAGAACTTGTCATGTTGGTTTATATAGCATTATAACATAAATGCTCGCACTGTTTATCTGGGTCAACAGTTGATGACCTATTTCTGTCCTGTGTAGACAAAACTTGAAAGTAGCGAACTAGAGATGTGTGTTACAGCTGTCCAGTGTGTAGCTTAGACCCACAGATAAAAAATGTAATGTGCACTTGTCCTTCTCACGAAAATAGCCCCATCAGCTGGCCAACCAGAAATGTAACTGTCTTTTTCTCTCTTGTAGAGGTTATCACTTGCACAATACAGTATACATGTTGTTAAGATGTGTAGTACTTGTAATGATGAGCTGAGTGTGGGTGCAAATGAAGGCGCGAATGTGTTTAGGCTCGTATATGTTGTGTAATGCAACCCATACACTCACATGCAGTAGTCAAGGATGCCAGAAGACTGCTGGCACGTTGCAAAACATTTATTGACGATAACACACATAGCATCAACAGGAACAGTCAGTGTAAACAAGGTCATGCCGACCGGAAATCGTTAGGTATACATCAGGCATTCAAAAAAGGCTGGTAAACATTCCAATATTCGTTCATGGTCAATGGTAATGTTATTCAATGACAGTTCACAATGCCGCTTTGGTATCTCTGACTAAACGCGTCAGATACCTTAATCACTTTGACATACAGGTACAACTTGGCATTCCCCGCCAATTGCACATTATCAGGCTGTAATATATTAGCCTTAACACAGGCCTCATTATGGCGTCATCTGTGTACTTCTTCTAAGCAGGTTAACATCAACCCTGCAGTAATGCTTATGTAGACATAAATATACCGCCAATCTGCGGTTCCCACAATATAACTTCGTCACTGGACTTCTGTTCGTTTAAAGACAAATAGTCTTACATAGCTATCTTGAGCATAATGTATAAGTTCTGTAATGTAGGACCGGTGAGCTGTAGTTCACAGACTAGGTAATCCTTCAACATGTTCTGCCACCGAAAGCGTAATAATGAAAAGGGTCGGTATTACCTGGAACCGAATCCTCAGAACACAATAAGGAACTCTGTCGTCATTCCGACGCACAGAGATTCACTGGGGAGACCTGCCAACGCAGTCACTTCGAAGATTTTCCCCGAAAACACAATGGACCTCATGTCCCACAGAAGCCAGCTTACTTCCCGGCCAGACGGAAGTCTAATTTCCCGCTCTTCACTGCGCATCGCATATAGCCCAGAACTGTATTACCTTTGACCCAAAAGGTCAAACACAATGAACGAACAAACAAGGGAGATAACCCCTAACCAACCTGACACAGCAAAGTCAAGACATAGTTACTAAACTTTGACCAGGGTGAAAAAACCTACAACCAATAGATCGATGTTTGAAACTCCATCAAAAATGACAGCAACAGCCACTTTCTCATATCGGCAGTTGTTCATGTTATTTGGAATTGAAAAAAACTATATAGCCTAATTATAACCCATCAGATGTTGAACGGAGTATTTTTCATCATTAAATTAAAAAAAAAAAGTTTACTGTGTGCCGCGTACGTAGCTGGCAGTGTAGGATTCTTTGTTTTAAAATTTGATGATGATAAATATCTCGTTCAACCTCTTCTTCTTCTTTGATCCTTGGCCGCCGACCGTCAAAGCAGTCAGTGGCCATCACGCATGGTGGTGTCTTGTAGGGCAACAACAAATTGATTCCGCTTTGCTCGGTCGGCGGCCATCCTTCGTACAGTGCCCCAACTCTGGTTCATACCTCGCATCTCAGTATCCGCAGTCCTCCGCCAAGTTGTTTTTGGTCGGCCTCTCTTTCGTTTTCCTTCAGGGGTCCATAGCATAGCTGTTCTTGTGATGGCATCGAGGTCTCTTCTGAGGACACAGCCAACCCAGCTCCAGCGTCTGCCAGCTATGATGGTGTGCATGATGTCCTCTTGCTTGCTCCGAGTAAGCAGATCTTGGTTGGTGATGGTATTCGGCCAAAAGATTCGGAGAATTTTTCTTAGGCATGTTGTGTGAAAAGAGGACAATTTCGACATTTCCTTCTCTGTAACTCTCCAGCTCTCCACGCCATAGAGAAGCACAGAAAGCACACAGCTCTGATATAATCCTAATTGTGTGCTTGTGCTGTACTGAGAGGACTTCCAGATGTTGTTTAGACAAAAAAAGGCTATTCTTGCTTTCTTCATTCTGTTGTTGATGTCTTTGCTTGCTCCGCCGTCTGGTGTTACTATGGATCCTAGGTATGTGAAGGCATCTGTCTGTTCCAGTTGCTGATTCCTTACTGATATGGGCTCAGGGTTGCTCACATTGAGTGTCATGACCGCTGTCTTCTTTAGGTTGATGTTCAAGCCCACCTGCTGGCTATACTTATTAAGTCTATCCGTTTTTTCCTAGATGGGTTGATGTGAATGTGCTAGTAGTACAATGTCATCTGCATATTCCAGCTCTTCCAATGTAGTCCATCTTATTCCTCTTGGACTGCCCTCTGTTGTCTGGCGCATCACCCAGTATATGACTGCTAAAAATAGGGTAGTTGATAAGGGGCATCCCTGTCGTACTCCTGTCTTCACCTCAAAGGTTAGATTGCTCTGCCCAACGCTACACGTAAAGTCGTTCAATCTCTGATGGGTTGTAATTAGGGTATATATTTTTTTCAATTCCAAATAATATGAATGGCTGCCGATACGGGAAAGTGGCATCACATCTGTCAAATCATTGTAAATAGGACAAATCAAAATTGTCAATTTTGAGTGCATGTAAAAAACAAAAAAAAAGCGAGATAAAACAAAACAAAAACAGTGTAGGAGATAGTTACACGATGAATGAATTACTTCTTCAGCTTAGTTTCTGCACTACAGACTGTGAAGCCGGAAACACACCCCCATTAACTAAAACGGAAGTGTGTATACTCTAAGCAAGAGAACTTATGGCTGCCATGCAACAATATTGTCGTAGCTAAACGTAAACATACTTCATTGACAGTGGATAACATAATTCTTGTTAAATGGCACTGTTTAAGATATCTGTAGGTGGTGGATAATGGGCCAGATCACCAGTTAGGGAGATAGGCACAATGTGTGCTGCATTAAATTCTTCGCCATCATCTCTTCGTGATCAACAACATGCCAGTGTTACTACTACTACCTCTACAACGGCAGCGGTAACAACCAACAGGTCGAGGGACAAGTCGTACGACTATCTCTTAAAGTTTTTACTTGTTGGTGATAGTGATGTAGGCAAAGAGGAATTGCTGTCGGGAATGGATGATGGAGCCTCCGAGTCTCCATACGGCTACGCCAGTAGTGGTATGTGCATGCCAAGTGAACTAGGCTGAACGAGTGTATTATTTAAAAAAAACGTGAAATCTGTAGGCCTAACTAACGCATGTGTGAAGAATAAATGTGATATTAATTATTTATTAATACTATTATATTTAGTAGTTGTAATCCAAAGTTGCTGGGACTTTGTTATGCACAGTAAGGTAAGGTCGAAGTCAAAATTGTAAAATACTAACTAGGTATGATGAGAAATATGTTAGCAAGGCCATAACTCCTTCTCTCTCTCTCTCCCCCCGCCCCCCCCCACACACACACCTACAATGCACGTTTTACTTTTGGATTATTATAGCAAAATAGCCAAAGACAACCACATCAAAATGCATTTTGATTTAAAACTTGGTTAGCCTACTAAAATGAAAAATTGGTTGAAATGAAGAACAGTTGAATGTGTGTCCAATTTTGCTCAAATGTGTACCAATTAAGCGGCCAATTAAGTTGCAGAGATCGATAAGGCCTTAAAGAAAAATTCAGAGATGTAGTGGTAAGGGTTAGGAATTCTAACTCTAAATCCCAACACCAACCCTAATAATGTAGCCGACTTAATTGGCTGCCAGAGTGATAGACATGTGAGTGAAATCTGACACATGTTCCACTGTTCTTCATTTTGACCAAAAAAGTTATGGTCATTATTTTGTTGTAATCATTAAGATATAAAAAAATGGAATCCCACCATTACATTATGTACTATAAGGGCACCAACATTTCAAACTTCTTAGAAAGATGTGAAAAAAATATATTGATTTTTAATGCTGTTTAAACGAAATTTGGCATACATATATATTTTGAGTTAGGAATTGGGTGGCAACACAAAATAGTGATATCATGCATGTTCTTCTTTCACTTTTTAACTCCCCAAGGAGCATAGGCCTTCAACAAACTTATACCAAGTCTTCCTGTACCCTGCCAGCTTATCTCAAGTTTTTTTCGTGACTTCTTCATCCCGTTTGTGTCTCCATTTTTTTTTGTTTTTAACGTACGCCCACTATTACTCAAGGCGAAATCTCAGGTTAGTATGTCTAACCTGAGACTGATTTTACGTGAGTATCCTATTTTCCCTGTATGCTGACAAGTGTCTTCTCGCCATTCAGGCAGATGCTCGCCGTCTTCGGAGAGTACCCATCAGAGCTGGGTCAGTGCAGGAGCCGTTCAGGGGATTTCAGTCCCTGGTCGACGACACTTCCTCAAATGTTCTCACCAGGGTCGAATTAATCCAGTCCAAATACCCGTCGACAACACTTCTCCAAATGTTGTCTCTCCCAGCTTGAACCTGGATCACCTGATCGCCAGTGCAGTGTGGTGACCATTATACCAGCGCGGCTCCCGTCTCCAGTTCTCTTCTCCATGTGTTCGTTGGTCAACCTCTACCTCTCATACCATGGGGATTCCAGAACAAGACTACCTGGTAATGCTATCACCAGGTTTCCTCATGTCCTGTCCATCTCCAGCATCTCTCATCTCTTGTTCCACTCGCACTTGCCTGGTTCCTGCCATGTTTCACACTCGTGATCTAAGACATATGCACATGAGTAAAGTGCTGGCAAACCTCCAGGCATATATAGATCTGACAACCATCAGAAACATATACTAGGAACACAGTATAACAGTGAGGATATAAAAAAAAATCAGAGTATAGGATAATAAAACCCAGCAAGGCAAAGATGTGAATTGTCTCCTGACCTTATCTCTTGGTATAGAGAAATAGCAGCAAGCTTTGAAAGGTATTAGTGAAGTGAGGAATAATAATCTATTTTTATGACAGGACATAATATCAGTAAATAAAGCAGATATACTGATGAAGCATACCTTGTATGGAGAAGGGGGGTGTGATTATGACCGTTGCTACCATCTGTTATGTCATAACAGACAACTACGGTTAGATTGTTCATGGATTTGGATAAAACTGTTAAAAAAAAAAGCAGGACTCACCACTGCAGCAGCACATAAGTGCTTCCTGCATGGGCTACTGTAGTCAGGGCCATCTTTACCATTAGGTGAACTATAAAATATTGGGAGGGGAACATAATCGAGTGAAGTAACAAATTGATATAAGGAAAAAAATATTATTTTTTTTTGGGGGGGGTGGGGGGGGGGGGGGGGGGGAAGAAATCTTATAATCTGTGGCCCTTCTACATCATTGTAAATTAGCATTGGGGGTCGGAGTGGCTCAGAGGTATGGTGTTCGCCTCGTGTTCAAGAAGTACTGGGTTCGAATCCCAGTTGAGTGATTATAATTTATTGAAATATTGTTTTCAGAACCTGTGGTCCTAATTACGCCATACTCCCCCCTGGTCTCGTGGGTAATGAAATCGTATGCCAAGCCTTCTCGGATAAAGGCAAAAAATAGGAGGTCCCATGTGCAAGTTGCACACGTTAAAAATCCCACGGCAGTTGGAAATCGTAAAGAGTAGGCTTATCAGGCCGCTGCCCTGACAAAATTTAAAAATTAGGAAACCTACCCATCACGAAAAATATTTATAGAATGTGTGATTCCTATACATTACATACACACATTGGGATTCTCGCAGGTGCTATGGAGTTCGTGCACTGTGCTGAGATCCTCCTTGTGTGATCTAAGGGAGGAGATCGGAGCACTGATGGCGTTGTCCATGTGCAATGAAGAAAGTCCTTAAAAACCAAACCAAACCAAATTAGCGTTATACATACATTTGTATCAGCACATTTATGTGCATGTTGCATATGCTTGAGTGTGTGTGTTATTTTAGTTTTTGGGATTTCGTTGTGGTATGTGCCTTCTTGTGACGAGGCATGCAGCTGTCATTGTAGACAGGTTAAATGAGAGCACAATTGCCATAAAAAAATAAGTGAACTTTGGCAACTGGAGTGAAGCATTGTTAATTACTAAGACCTGAAAGTAACTACTAGCTTATATCAACCAGCACAGGGCTTGATTTCCCGTATCTCAGAAATGTATTTCAGAAGTATATACACACACACACTTGGGGGCAAGAAATCAGCGGTTTGCCTAGGGTAGGGGAGGGGGTGCAAATAAGCGTTTGCCTAAGGTGGCAAATACCCTAGAGATGACGCTGACTGTAGTGGTAATACTATGCTCCATGTGGAGCAGACATGGAGCGCAAGAAGGAAGGAAGGTGATATATATTTAATATTAGTGAGGTTCACAAATTTAGGCGGCACAATTCTTAACCACAACAAATATAGCCTGTGTTATGACAACAGTAGAGAAAAGAAAGTGAGAACTAAGTAAGCTAAATGCATTTAAAAATCAACAATAGGCCTTCAACAAACACATGCCCAATCTTCCTGTCCCATGCCATCCGCTTAAGTTCTTTCCAAGTTTTCCTCATCATTTTTACCTCTGTTTCCAGTTCTCTTCTCCATATGTTTTTTGGTCTACCTCTGCCTCTCTTTCCCTGTGGATTCCAGAACAAGGACTGCCTTGTAATGCTATCAACAGGTTTCCTTAATGTGTGTCCTTGTCCATCGCCAGTGTCTTCTTCTCAACTCTTGTTCCACTGGTACTTGTCTGGTTCTTGTCATCAATTCCACATTTGTGACTTTGTCATACCATTTCAGTCATTCTGTTCTACCGCAAGCACCCTTTTATAAAAGTCTGTAGCTTTTTGGTTGTTGTTTTTGTTGCTCTCCATGTCTCAGAGCCATACAATAGGACTTACTTGACATTTGAGTTGAAGATTCTTATTTTCGTGTTGGACTTGATTTCTCTTGTTCTCCATATGTTTCCTGATGCAATGAAAGCTTCTATTGCTTTTTTGTATTCTTATTTTGATTTCATTGTCTGTCCCTCCAACTCTGTCTATATTACTGCCAAGATATGTGTATGATTCTGCATCCTTTAGTGGTGTTTCTTCAAGTTCAACCTTGTTATCATTTCTGATTATTTAATGAAAAACATTTACAGTGACCTGACATGAATGTCAGAGTAATGCATAATCACATCTGTTTTTTAATTTCTTCAAGAACTAGGTTTTTTTTTAAGTATAAAATCTAACAGCAGGTCATGGACTTGTAATACACTGACAGTTCCTAATATACAATGATAAAAACATAACTGGAAGAATGCTTCATACTGAAGTTTTAGCTCCGATTTCACATTTCTATTGCCAACAGTAAAAATGACCACATTCTAAATGTATTCTAAATTAATTAATTTATTCAGCGTTTTATCTGATAATTTTCAAGATTGATCTGAAGTAAATCCACGAGTAAAACCTGGTGGCCTTATCACTTTATATCTGAGAAAATTCCTAGAACAACGTAACTAGCTGATCAATTTGAGCCATGGAATTTGTTAAAATGTTAACAAATTGTCACATTGAATTATTGGCTCAGAGTAGTAAAAAACAAATGTTAAATTAAGTCTCTACGTTCGTGCAGATGTAATTAGGCTTAATTTGTCTACATTGTAGGTTATTATGCGTGCACTGCTGGAACACCATCCTTGCATAAATAATTAGTGTTTAATTACACACACACACATATATATATATATATATATATATATATATATATATATAGATATATATATATATATATATATATATATATATATATATATATAAATTAAGTAATGTAATCACTGTGATTTATCTTTAGGTTCTAAATTTGTTTGTTTTGGTTTGATGCTATGGTGCTAAACGCAACTTTGTATAAAGTTTATATTTCATCAGCTTTGTTTTTTATACTAGTCACATAATCTAACCAAAAGTACTGTTCATCCTTCATAACGATTTTGACTTTTTTTACTAGTTGTGGAAGCAGTTGGCACTTATTTGATAGAATAACGGTATTGTTTTTCTTTCTTTCTTGATTTCTGAGATATCCCACATTAAACTGTTGTTCGTTAATATGTGTTTCACCTTTATTCTGGCTAACAGTAGATGGCAATCAGATGCCCTATCTGCTTCTCTACATGCTTTTAAGAGAAATGGAATTCAGTTGACTTTAACTAAACAGCTTAACCATCTAGATCAGGGGTCAGCAGCTTGTCAATCACAATCTACCAGTAGATCACTGGGGATGATTTGGTAGATCTCTAAGTGCCGGAGGAGCAAAAGGAAAAATTTTAAGCTAGGAACATTTCAGATTAGCCCTCTCCCTCTACAGCAAAGATAAAAGTTGCAAATCTTCACCTTCTTGGTTCCTTAGCACTTGACTGACAAACCAGTCAGTGGCATCACGCCTAGTGGCGCGTTATAGGACAGCAACAAACTGTCCCCATTTTGCACGATCGGTGGTCATCCTTCGTGCCTTGCCCCAACTCTGGCTCGTGTGTTGTATCTCAGCCTCCGCTGCTGTCCGCCAGGTTGTCTTTGACTTATTTGACAAATTCTTAGTCCAAATTCCAAATACTCTGAAATCGAAAACAGACATGATTTAAAGAGAAAATTAAAGTGCTCTGTGTTTCAAAAGTAGATCTGTACAGCTCCTGGGTTGCTTGCCGCTAATCTGGATTTTGCAGATGGCCAGGTCTATAACCACATGCAAGATAAAACGAGAATGCTGGAAAATAGAGCAAAGACAAAATATGGTAATAAATGTGGCATGTGATAGCCATACTGTATTTGTAGGTACAGCCATATAAGATGCAGATGTCCAGATAGATCTTGGCAGCAGTAAAGTGGAGGAACAGATAATAGATATAAAAAGAATTTACAAAAGGCAATAGAAACATGGAAATCAAAAGAAATCGAGTCCAACACACAAATAAAAATTAGCTCACATGTTAGGTCTGTGTGGCACTGATAAAATGACTGCTGAACATCTGCTTCAAAGATGCCCAACATATGAGCAACAGAGAAAGCACATATAGCCGTCACCAGTACCATTCCTGGAAAAACTCTATGGAGATGCAAATAGCCTCAAGCTGACCGCTGCTTTCTTTGAAAATATTCAATTCTGAGAGTGCATGAAGAAGTATGGCTTCTGAGGGTGTACGAAGAAGTATGGCTTCTGAGATTGTATGAAGAAGTATGGCTTCTGAGAGTGTACGAAGAAGTATGGCATCTGAGAGTGTACGAAGAAGTATGGCATACCTGTCAACCTCCTGAGAAAAAAAACCTGTACGCCGGACCAAAAAAATCCTATCAAACACCCAAAAATCTTTACACAAACAATATATTTATAAATTATACACAATACAGTTTTAAAACAAGACATGACACATTCAAATCTATTAGCCTTTGAATTAGTGTGATATAAAACATGCTAATAGTCTCATGCTGTTCTTATATATAAAAAAAACTTAGTGATCGTGAGGTACTGTTCTTTCGTTGCACAGTGTTTTGTATTATAATCAACACATGCACTTTTAGCACTTTGCAGAATTGCATTTGTGGGCTAAAGTCTGCACAGCATGTATCAATGTTAATCTTACACTGTAAAAAAGAAGTGAGTGTGTCCGCATTCACGGACCTCCTGCAGTCTGTGTGGATTTTTTAATTGAAAAATAAAGCAGCAAAGCTTACGCAAACAAACTTTTTTTCTAGTTATGTAGGGAAGAATGAACATTATGACATTAATTTATTCTTCTTCTTCTTCTGTCCTTAGCCACCGACCGTCAAAGCAGTCAGTGGCCATTACGCCTAGTGGCGTCTTAGGGCAACAGCAGATAGGTTTTCTTTGCCATTGTTTCCCATCACGCCTAGTGGCGTCTTTAGGGCAACGGCAAATCAACCAATTTGCTGTTATTAATTTATTGGAAATATTTAAATGATCAAAATATAACTGGAAAGATTAAGAGAACAACAACAAAATACAACGAAGCACAGCAAACGGCTAACAGCAAAAAAAATTAACCAAATTATGAACAGAATATCAAATCTAGAAAGAAAATTGTACCATCAAAAATTTACAAAATTGTTATTTAAGAGTTGGTAGCCTAGACCAGTGATAATAGATTGCCCACTTTATTAAAAAATAAATCAGCGAATCTCGACCACAGGAACAAAGTAGGTAGGCCCACTCAACGCAAATAAACTGTTTTTTTCCATTTTTGTAGGGCCTACACAGAATTTTATGATATAAATTTATTGGAAATATTTAAATGGTCAAAATATAACTGGAAAGATTAAGAGAATGACAAAAATAAAATACAACGAAGCAAAGCAAACAGCTAACAGCAAATAAATAAAAAATTAACCAAATTAATGAACAGAATATCAAAGCAAGAAAAAACATACTACCAAAAATTTACAAAGTTATTATTTAAAAGTTGGTAGCCTAGACCAGTGATAATAGATTGCCACTTTATTAAAAAATAAAGCAGTGAATCTCAACCCCTGGAATATAGTAGGCCTACTCAACGCAAACAAACTTTTTTTTTCCTAGCCTACACAGAATATTATGACATTAATTTATCACAAATATATTGAAGGGCAAGATATAGCTTGAAAGAATAAGACAGCGGTTAAATTGCAACAAAGCAAAACAACAGCAATATTTAACCAAGTTATAAGTACTTAGCTTTTTTTAAACAAAATGGCATAGAAGTGTAGTGGCAAGCGTGGTTGATAACAGGTAACTTTAAAAATACGTCATGTCACGCTGAAAACTGAAAGTGTTTGAGGCCGAATTCAAAGTTTTTGCCGAATTGTTGGGTATAAAAGGATTTGATTGGTTGCTGGGAGAGACCTCAGTTTAAAAACACGCAGAGATTCCCGGAATAAAAAATTGGTTAAAAAAAAACCTGGGCTAGAAAATATTTTCTGATTTAAAATTTTAAAAAAAACTTGGGTTGGAAAATATTTTTAAAATTTTTTGTTATTTAAAAAAAATAAATTTTCAATTTTTTTTGGGTGGATATATGGTGGGGGGGGGGGGGGGGGGGGGGGGGGGGGGGGGGGGGAATCGTACAACGAGACTGTACGGCCATACACTGCTAAAAGTAACAAAAATATGTACATTGTACGAAAAGTTCGTACAGGTTGACAGTTATGGTATGGCATCTGAGAGTGTACGAAGAAGTATGGCATCTGAGAGTGTACGAAAAAGTATGGCTCTGAAAAATGGAGGACAACAAACATGACATCCAGAAAGATACACTTTCATTACTGGGTTCTTGTGCAGACAATAAGGATGACAGGATCACTAACGTGGGAAAACTGATGAAAAAGAACCAGACAAGTACCAATAGAATGAGATGTGAGAAAATGTAATTATTGAATGTTATGCCAGTTGTAATAGATATTTACAATTTTAAGTAAATTTTGCCTTCTTATTTTCCATAATTAATGCCTTGCTGACTATCTAATTATTCTGATAGGCCAATTGGTAAGTGAATTTTTTTTTTTTAAAATGAGAATGACTGTGTTTAAATTCATTGTCTGTTTTCTAAATTGGATTTACACATCTTCAAATCAGGGTAACCTCTGGCCAAGGCCGTTTCTGCACAATTTTGAGGTCATATTCAAGAGGTGCACAGGTACAAAATTATGGGTGTTTTTGTGTGGTTAGTTTATTTTGGCAGAGTGTTTAGAGCGCTTATCTTTCATGACAAAGTTACCAGGTTCTGGTCAGAAACCTTGTAGCATCATGCTCCAGTCCACCCAACTGTAAATGGGTAGCTGACTCTGCTCTTGAGTGGGGGGAAGGCAAAGTCAGGAAGTGAACATGTCACCCCCACCTCATAGAGCTAGATCTAATACAGTGGGATCTCTAACACTTTACTCCCTTATGGCAGAATCTGCTGCGGGGCTGCCTTTACCTTTTATTTTGCTTTTACAGTTGACATTCAAAAATCCGGCCATCGATAATCCGGTTCCTTCAGTTTTCCGGAATGGATTTCGGAGCGCATTTTTTAATTTACCTCGTTGGCGCGCCACTGTTTTCTGGAGCCGTTTATGTTTTGATGCAGCTGTTTGGGTCTTGCTTGCACGTGTTAACAGGCATTCCTGCTCATTCCTTCTCATTTTATCATTTATTTGCTGCTGTATAGCCCCATTATGGATTCAGCAAATAAAAGAAGTGGTGTAAAACGTAAACATTTAATTTTCTTTCTTTAAAGGACTGTACAGGTAGTCATTTTCTGTTAAATATATACAGCATATATAACCAAAAAAAATCCGGCATTTTCAACAATCCGGCTCTCCTCAGGTCCGGAGGTTGCCGGATTTTTGAATGTCAACTGTACCATGAAAAAAAATAATGGGCTCGAATTTATTTCATCGTCCTGAAGTTTAATAAAAAATTTATTTAAAGCATCACACACAATTTGATGATTTATGTGCCTCAGTAATTATGAGTTACCATTCTTTTTTTTTCTTAGTTCTATTGCTAATTGTGCCATGAAGCACTGCAGCAAACTTTTGTTATAAGTTTCCAAACTAATGCATGAAATCAGGGGTGTTGGATTATCAAACTGTTTTTTTAATTAAGATGGCCACCAGCCCTTTTTATTTGGCTTGCCAAGTGTCCATAAATTTATGGACAGTGTGTTTAATTATTTTGATAACGATAAGAATACAGAAAGCAAGAGGAGCTTTCATTGCATTGGGAAACATATGGAGAACAAGAGAAATCAAGTCCAACATGAAAATAAGAATCTTCAACTCAAATGTGAAGTCAGTCCTATTGTATGGCTCTGAAACATGGAGAACTACAAAAACAACAACCAAAAAGCAACAGACTTTCATAAACGGGTACTTAGAAAGTAAGGATTGAAATGGTATCACAAAGTCGCAAATGTGGAACTAATGACAAGAACCAGTTATGTGCCAGTGGAACAAGATTCCATGATGGCTGATTCCTTTTTTTAATGTTCCTTTAAATATTCTGGCCATCTGGATCATTCTGTCTCTTCAACTCTGTTGTCATCTCTTGTCTTTAACTGGCAGTTTGTTTGTTTATTTAATACGCTTCTAGTGATATTGTGACAAAACGCCTGCACATGCTCTTTTGTGTGATCTCTCACACCTTCAGCTCTCCGGCAGTATCCTTTCTGTTTCTTTATTTTTCTCACTCATCGCTTTTATTTGACCTAAATCATGCCTTTTCATTTGTTGTTTTCACTATTTTGCTCTATGCTGGACATAGCATGGTGAAGTCTCTAACACTCCACTCCCCTATGGCAGTAATTGCTACGGGAGTTATGCGTATCTTACTGTTTACCACTCCTCAGACGTATTTACGCTTCGCCAGGTTTGGTGACCCGGCCGGCGATAATATTTTATCGCATAATCTGTCTGACCATCTTTTCCAGCGAAGGTGTTTTGTTTATTCAAGCTATGTTGGGAAGGAGTGTTAAATAAAACCAGATTTGTTTGTCTGGTGAAACACGATAACCTGTGCACGAGATGGAACTTATGATATAATCGCTTCCGATCCTTGGTTAAAAAGTAATCATGGATTTATTACATTTTAGACAATATTCTTCTTCTTCTTCTTCTTCGTTCACCCTCAGATGTCAACTTGAATAAGTTCAAAGAAAGCGGTGGTCAGCCTGAGGCTGTTGACATCTCCGTAGATCTTCTCCAGGAATGGTACTGGTGATGGCCATATGCGTCTTCTCCGCTCCTCATATGTTGGGCACCTCTGAAGCAGGTGTTCGGCAGTCATTTTACCAGTGCCACAGTCACACTCATCCGTAGTTCCTATCGTAGTTCCTATCTTTAATTTGTTGAACAGACTTGTGGTATCTTCGAAATCTCCTCATAGGTTATATTTGTGTCCAGCTGAGGAAGTTTTCCCCCTTTTTAGACAATATGAGTCTACAAATCTGTTGGTGAGAGTGTATGCAAGACATCAGATGTCCAAATTAAAAGAAATCCCAGACGTGTAAGAGAACGATTCGTCTCTTTTATTCATCTGTTCGACAAGTCTGTAGCCAGGATTGGCGTAAGTTGTGATTTACATTTCATATTTTATTACTAACATGTGAACTAACATATATATGTATATATTACCATGTAAATTTTATTGTGTGAACCTTGCTATTGGATGTCAAAGTCATTTGAGGCTGGCAACCTCAGTGTATAGAATGATGATTCACGAACCACCGCTGCACGGGCTGGTGATTGCTTTATTGATAGTTTCATAAAGAGAACTAAAAGCATAAAGTAGTTCCAGGTTTCCTATGGAGCAGGGAGGGAAAGATGAAAGACATGATGTACATTCTAAGCATAAGACTTACATTATCAAAGCAGTGTTAATGTCCCTATAAACATATTCACTTTAAAATTGATGTAAGGTTTCACGCTTTAAACCAGTGTAAATATCCATGTGAAAATATTCATTTTAATTAATAAAAGTTTCAAACTTTTCCACAAGTGTAAATGTAAATGAAACATGAATGAATTTATATTGTGAACACTTTTCAAACAGTAGAGATGTAAATGTAAGACATATTACTTCTGTACGTTTAGCCTTTTCATTTAAATGTAATGTAAAGCTAAAGCTGTTCAGTTTAAATGTAAAGGAAGTTTTATCCCGAGGGATTACATTTAATTCTCATCAAGGGTAAAGTTAAGTGGGAGGGGGAAATAAAAGAGGGGGAACACATACCTGTATGTTGGAAAACGCCGTACTCAGAAGAGCATTCTTTTCTATTCTTCTATCACAGGTATTGGTGGTACCAGCAGAACGTACTATTTCTGGAACAAGTGGCCTACGCTTTAAGACAAAGGACGCACTGTGTAGACTTTCCTTGAAGTTTCTGGGAGACGAGCTACACCTGACAGCCTTGACCAGAGACGAATGATCAGTGTGAAAAGACAGAACTGTCATTGGCAGCTAAGTTCAAACATATGCTGCCACTTGAACTTCTTAACCCTTTTCGCAATCCCCAAATACGAGGATGATAGGTTTTCTTTATCCATAACTATTCAAATTATTTTCAAACTGTTAGAACTAAAGTGATTATTAAATTTTGTTATTTGTAATGTTACAAATTTAACTTCGATTTGATCATTTTAAAGTTACTGCATGTTTGTCTCAGTCAATTACTACACACATTCTAAACAGAGCTATACTTGAATAATAGAATTCCACTGAGTAAATCAGGGGTGGGGGCTTAATTGAGCTGATAAATAAATGCTTAAATTCTTCACAAAAGTGGTCGGCAGGTTACAGAATTAACGTGCTTAGCGACAGCCAGCATTGTTTTCGCTTACCTGAATTTCTTGTGAAGACTCCCATGTGATAAAAGTATTACTACTCTTCTATCTACATTTCTGCCAAGAGTAATCTTGTGTACAAATAGACTCCATTGAAGCCTATACTAGATACTCTTGAGTTTTGGCCACTGTTGGATCACTACTGCAAAGCAGGGGAGGCAATACCGTCACACATATGATAAAGTTTGTTCAAGTCTGAAATATTTTGAAACTTTCTCTGCTTTCTCTTTCAGGTTTTTTAATGTATTTTCTTTTATCTTGGCTGGCATTCTTTTTTACTTCTTTCTTCTGCTCTTAGTAAAGTGCAAGCTAGTGTACTTTTTCTGCTTGTTCTTCACAGTTGTTGACTTTGTATTGGACATTTTATTTAATGTTTACAATTGTATTTCAGGGTATTCTCCTTGTTTATGATATAACAAATAAGTGGTCTTTTGATGGAATTGATCGGTGGATCAAAGAGATCGATGAGGTATGAATTTTGACAGCTTTTTCATTTGTTGGTTGGTTATTTTATACACATTCTTTGATATATATTTTATACACATTCTTTGATATTTATTTTATACACATTCTTTGATAAATATTTTATACACATTCTTTGATATATATTTTATACACATTTTTTTGATATATACTTTAGAAAACTAGCCTGTTTGAGACATGCAGGACAGGTCTTAAACGTTTATCTGAACACCCAAAAACTGAAATATTCTGAAAATCAAAAGTTTCTTTGGGCTGCTTTTGGATTGCACTTTGGGGGATTTCTGACTATTTTGGGAGACTGTGCTATTTTCATACACATTTTCAGTGACTTTGTGCTATTTTCAAACACATTTTGGGAGACTTTGTGCTATTTTCAAACACATTTTGGGGGACTTTGTGCTATTTTCAAACACATTTTAGGGGACTTTGTGCTATTTTCAAACACATTTTGGGAGACTTTGTGCTATTTTCAAACACATTTTGGGGGACTTTGTGCTATTTTCAAACACATTTTGGGAGACTTTGTGCTACTTATCAAATGAGATTTGGGGGACTTTGTGCTATTTTCAAACACATTTTGGGAGACTTTGAGCTATTTTCAAACACATTTTGGGAGACTTTGAGCTATTTTCAAACACATTTTGGGGACTTTGTGCTATTTTCAAACACATTTTGGGAGACTGTGCTATTTTCAAACACATTTTGGGGGACTTTGTGCTATTTTCAAACATATTTTGGGGGACATTGTGCTATTTTCAAACACATTTTGGGAGACTTTGTGCTACTTATCAAATGAGATTTGGGCGACAACAGAAAAAATGTGGTTTCTAAAACAAAGCTGTCCCTGAGGATTTTGGATTAAGGGACACAAGCCAGTAGTAAAATATGTTTTGTTGTGTGAACTACCAGCTTTCTCTGGGGCATGGAGAATGGCACAAACAGTGGTCACAAGGCTACAAACTTTCATGCTTGCGTGGAGTTGAACGATTGAAGTGCTGTGGCAGGATAACTGGTGACGGAAGCTGTGCTGGCACCAGTGGGGCGGGAGGTGAGGAAAGGGCACTGGAGATGGATGGGACATACTTTGGGAAAGCCTGTTGTTAGCATTACCAGACAATCCCTGGTCTGGAGTCCCCAGGGTGAGAGAGGTAGAGGAAGAACAAAAAGAACGCATGGTGAAGAGAACTGGAGACACACATGAAGGGCATATGTTTGTTGAAGGCCTATGCTCCTTTGAGAGTTGAAAGGTGGAGGAATTTTATATTTAGTTGGTATTTTCATCCTATTTAAAGTAAATATTTCTGACAAAATTTGTCTTACAAGACCACTTAGAAATTTTGTCATAAACAACAATCCATATATTATGCACCATTTTACTTTTCCCAGCATGCACCAGGTGTTCCCAAAATTTTGGTTGGAAATCGGCTGCATCTGGCTTTCCGTCGTCAGATTAGTGAAGCATGTGCTGAGCAGTATGCAGAGAAAAACAATATGGCATTTTTTGAAGTGAGTCCACTCTGTGATTTTAATGTCACTGAGTCCTTTGCCGAGCTGTCTCGCTTGGCTTTGAAGAGAAATGGCATGAGTCGGGCTTTTGGTTGTAACCGAGGTAAGTAATATTTTTATCCTTAGCTGTTATTAAACAAATAAATAATGTTGTAGACCAAGGAATATGGGCATGAAGAGTAACCAACAATGTGGTTCATAGAAGAAATCAATTAAAGAATACCTATCTGTTTCTGAGGGAGCTGGGTAGCATAGTGGTTAGTGCACTGGCTTCCTAGCTCAGTGGTCCATGGTTCGATCCCCATATGAGGTGGGATTTTTTTTAGGCTGCAAACGGCTCCTGGGTTGACCCAGCCCCAATTGGGTACCAGAGCAACTCTGGGAAGGTTAAAACGGCCAGCGTGATGCTGACCACATCACCCCTAGTGTGCCGATGGTTGAGAAAATATGGGCCTAACACCATATTCCCAATATGCCTCAGTGGGCGTGTAACGGGAACCCTTACCTTCCTTTATCTGATTCTGGGAAATGGAGACCATCCTGAAGAATGGGAAGGAAGTATGCAGATGATATGTTACCCAAAAGCTGCAGCGTTGCCCGTGTATTACTTGGTAAATGGATCTTGGATAACTGGCACATGTCAATCATGGAGTTACATCATTAGCATTGAGCAATAATGACAGTATTTATGCATGACACATTTTAATTTTGCTGTTTCAGTTGTCAGATACAATGATAATTCCAGGTCACCCTTGAACCACTCTTGTAAACCTCAGTGGCAAACGACAGATGCAGTCGTGTTCAATGCCGAATGAAAAAAAAGTACTGATGATGATGAGGATGGTCATGGATTGGATTATAAGACAAACAGTAGAAGAAAAGAAGACATAAATACAGTGGACACTTGGTGAACAGCTGGAGGATCTTTATTTTCAAGATGACTTGAGGAGAAAAGGAGGACACGTAATAGAGACAAACTTTTAGTGTAATTAACTTAAAAGTTCATTATTTCTTTTTTTTTTTTATTTACAATTTAACGAGAAAAATATACACTGTTTATAGACTAGGAATTGACATATTGAGTAGCAATCTGCAAGAATGTTTTAAAAAAATAAATGTATTTGAGAGTTTGGTACCTTGGCAGTGAAGATTATAAGGAGGAACAAACCTGGATAAACAAAGCTGAATTTGTGTTCAGATTCATCAGACCAGTGCAGAGGTCTCTCTAGAGAAAAACAAAATTAGGTTGTTTAATACAAATATGATCTCTCCAAGTCTGTGGCTTAGAAATGTAGTATTATCATCAGGAATATAATGTCCTAATGCCAGACATTCACCTGCAGATGTTTCTGTTGCATCTTCCTTTTCAAATGACAGTGATGAAGAGCCAGAATAAAGCAGACCTGGTTGACCTAGGAATAATACTGCACAGATTGTGTTAGCGATTCAAAAGAGTGTTGGTACGGTGGATGCCATCTCACTGCAACATACCCAGCAATGAAGAGGCTGACAGACTGGCAAAGGATGGTGGAACGTTACCTCAGCCTGATACAAGAATAACTTATGAAGAGAGCAAGAGTGTTATCAGAAGCAGATTCAGGAACATGTGGGAAGCAGCTATCAGGCCACCAGAAAAATAATGGATATTATCAAATCAACGGAAGTGAACACGTTGTTATCTTCAGACTCCACACGGGTCACAACAGGTTGGGATACCATCCATTCAGCAAGCTAAAGATAGGAACTACGTATGAGTGTTAACTGTGGCACCAATAAAATAACTGCTGAACATATGCTGCACAGGTGCCCAACATATGAGGAACAGAGAAAACACATAAAGCCGTCACCAGTACCATTCCTGGAAATACTGTACTGATACCAACTAACTCAAGCTGACCAATGCTTTCTGTGAAGGTATTCAGATTGAAAGTGTAAGAAGAAGAAGAATTAGCCAGATACAGTAACATACAGACTTCTAGAATAGAACCAGACAATAGTCAGTACAGCTGGAGACTAAAGAGAGAAATGTGTATGGCACACCCTCAGGACACAGCGAGAGAGACTATTGTGTAGGTGGCAGTTGATTAGATCAGAAGAAACAATAGGGCTATTTCTCACACTAGGCCTGCTGCACTCCTTGGGGTGCATAAAAAGGGAACTCATTCAATCATCTACAGACTTTTAGATTTAATGGTACAGGTCTATATCCTTTTGTCCAAAATCCTCAGAGGCCGCTTTGTTTCTGAAACAAGATTTTTAATAATTTTTTTTTGGTTTCCAGATGTGGCCAAATCTTGTTAAAAAATTAGTCGCCCTAAATGTGTTTTAAAATCACCCAGTCACCCTAAATGTGTTTGAAAATCACCCAGTCGCCCTAAATGTGTTTGAAAATCACCCATTCACCCTAAATGTGTTCAAAAATTCGCCCAAAGAAACTTTTGATTTACAGAATATTTTTATTTTCGGGTGTTCGGACAAAAGGATACAGACCTGTAATGTGGCTATTTAATAAATTTCAGATGATCACAGACATAAACACTCCTTATTTGTAATAATTGTTCTTCAAGAACCATGCCTGGTAGCGTATGTGATCATGTCTCTCCACAACTTCATGTTGCCAATACTGTTTATCAATTCTGATGTTGATTTCTTTCCATGCCGTGATGTATCTTCTCTCCTTGTCTTCCTTTGTCTCTTTTTCAATCTTTCTTGTTGTCACGATATGTTCCAGCTGTCATTCATTCATTACCTTCCGCTCCCATGGAGCATAGGCCTTCAACAAACACATGCCAAGTCCTCCTATCATCTCAAGTTCTTTCCACGTTCTCCTCATCATTTTCACCTCTGTTTCCAGCTCTCTTCTCCATGTGCTTCTTGGTCTACCTCTGCTTCTCTTGCCCTAGGAGTTCCAGAACAAGGACTGCCTTGTAATGCTATCAACAGGTTTCCTCAGTGTGTGTCCTATCCATCGCCATCGTCTTCTTCTAATCTCTTGTTCTACTGGCACGTCTGGTTATTGTCATCAGTTCCACAATGGTAACCTTGTCATACCATTTTAATCCTTCTTTATCTACGCAAGCACCTATTTATGAAAGTCTGTAGCTTTTTGGTTGTTGTTTTTGTTGTTCTCCATGTGTTTCTTCATGTTCAACCCTGTTATCATTTCCTGCAATTATTCTAATTATTTTTGTCTTTTCCCTGTGTATTTTCAGACCTAATTATTCCAGCTTTATTCTTCTCCATTTGTGCTTTATGCAGACAGCTCCCTTTGACATCCTCTTTACTCTATTTAGCTGTATAGTGTTAGTAAATAAATTAAGGGGCTGCTGTAAAACTGGTAAGGAAATATGTGTATATAAATAATTAAAACGGTATTGAATCAGTTTTACAAATTAACGGTTCACAGCAAACAAGGGACGTTTCAGGTTTCACCCTTCATCAGCTTTATTATCGCTTTATTATTGCTCTTCATCTGTGTTTACATATATTACGTATTTACAATCTATAATCTATATTTCTTGTCCTTGTTGCCTGTTTGTAACTGTGGCTGACGAAGGGTGAAACCCGAAATGTCCCTTGTTTCCTGTGAACTGTTAATTTGTAAAACTGATTCAATACCGTTTTATTTGTTTATATTTATCTATTTAGTTGTCCATAGTATTTTAAACATTTTGGTGTTAAACCACATCTCTGTGGCCTTTAGTGCTTTTCCTGCTTGTTTACTGATTGTCCACGATTCCCTTCCATATGTCAGGATTGGTTCTGTATAACGCTGAAGAACTCTCTTTCTTTACTTCCATTGACAAAGAACTGTTGTACAACAAACATTTAATTAAAAAAAAAATGCTGCTTTTGCCTGGGCTTTTCTATTCTTTTTTTCTGAGATGCATCTTCCATCCAATGTTATTATACAGTGTCCAGGTATTTGATAATAATATACTTTTAAATTTCAGTATTAAGTCTCCAGGAGCTGGCTTGCCGAACGGTTGTGTCCTGCACCACGATCTACGGCATCGAGCAGCTTCCTTTACCTAACAGTATCAAGTCACATCTGAAGTCATATGCACTCACAAATAAAACGCGGGCTCGTATGTTAAACTTTGTGCACAGGGACAAACACAAGAAAGTCAAATATCTCAACCCTTGTGAGTCCCCACCTATGAACTGTCGAAAAAGCTGCGTAGTCAGCTAGTGCACCAAGCGGTTGTTTGTTGTACATACTGTAAGTTTGTGTTTATGATGTTGATGTAAATATGTTTTTTTTTTTAACTTTTCTTGCCAGACAGACCTTTTGTTTTTTGGATCTTAGTCTTTTCCTTGAGTGTTTAAATTAACTTTAGTTTAGAATTTAGCATACTGGATTTTATGTTTGAAATTGCCATTAAAACCTTTCTGTTTCCTCCTCTTCTTAGGTTTATTTGCTGCAGATGTAGCTTTTTGTTATACCTTTTTTCCCACGTCATTTCTGTTTCTCTTTTTCATCTCAGCATTGCTGTTTGTTGTCATAAGCATTATTATTACTTTTTTTCTCCCTCCTCTATCTTTCTTCTTTTCTTTGAACATTTAAGATTCTTCACAGTAAACATTGTTTTTCTTCATTGTGGCTACTCTTAAATAATTGTCTGCCTTTTTTCGTTCGGTGACATACATCTATTCCTGTTCTTGTGTCATCCCTTTGTTTAAAATGTCCTTTAAATTACTTGAGAATACCCATTAATGATATAGATTCTGTACCAGCGGTATATTTCACAATTATTTTTTTTTGTTCAGCATTTCCCCAAGTACATCCATGCATTTTTATCACTTGTCCATTTTCAGTATTTTCTTGTCTATGCCAACAGTAATTTTGCATTTTGATTTTCTTTGTCAGTGTTTATTTACTTTGCTTGTAAATTGTGATGTATTTTAAGTAAGATAATTAAATGATCACATGTGTGAATGTCAGACACTTAGGAAATGATGGAGACAGTATTTTAGTTTTCCCATATCCTTCTTTTAAGCAACCTTTTATTGAAATTTCTAAATTCAAAAAGTTCTTTAAATTTTTTGGTGAATAAATAAAAAATCAATAATTCCTGAGTTTTTCATGGTCAGTCATATGTGCGCCGCATGATTCATCGTGTTTTTTTGTCCATTTGCACATACTTCCAGCTAGCTCATTAGTATTATGAAGCAGTTACTTTGGTTAATTTACCATCTTAAGTCGTAATTTTTTTTCTGAGCGGTACAATCAAAATAGGGAACGCCACAGGATCTTCCCATCATCAACCAATGTCGTGAACAGGAGACAAAGATGAGAAACACAGACAGGTCAAGAGAAAAGGACATTGGACACTGCAGACATGTGGATGAACCTCCCCCCCCCCCCCAAAAAAAAACAAAAAAACGAACGACACAGAAATACCACTCTCCACGCATTTGCAGTGGCCATAGTCCCTGTGTCCCAACCATGAATACCCTTGATTTTGCTGCCTCGTATAATTCAGATCTTTTACCATATTGGCCATTTTGTATAGGTCTGAAAACAATGCCTAACTGTTGTGTAATATCTTTCTGAAATATTACGGGGCGTCATTGATTTCCAGCTGAGTCATGAAGATTTCGCAAAGACGAGGACCGGGATCTTTGATGATTAATTAATTGGTTAAAATAATGTTAATTGATTTCTTGATAAAATAAAATTTAATTGATTATTCCATTTTTAACAATGTTAATTTTTTTTTTTTAAAATGTGAGAGCATTTGCTATGTCAGAGGTTTGCGCTATGGAATTAGGCAAATATAGTCAATAATAATAAATTATTTGGTTGTGACTTTTCAGTATTTTCAATTTCATTATATTTTCAGGATGATGTTGCCATATAACAAGTATAATAAATAAAGTCCTTAATGATTTAAAAAAAAAATGTTATTTATGATTTTTTTATAATTTATCAAATTGTTCTAAATTGATAGATTAATCTTCAATTAAAGAAATTCAATTAATCGATTAAGATTTTTTAAAAATCAATCCCAGCCCTAGCAAAGCCACATTAGCCTTACACCTTCCAGTGGAAATATTAGCACTGTTCTTAGCCTGGAAATTTTGTTTTAGCAGAATGAAAACACGGAAGTGAAGAAAACGCACAAATGAACCCTGCTTCAAGGAGGCAAAATTAAAATATTCGGTATACATTGAACGGAAACAATATTTGTATTCTAACAACTAAAATGGTAGTAGAACTACTGTTACTGTTAACAGACGGGAGAATAGGGAACCAGGGATATCTTAAGGAAGGTTATTGACAGTGTATGAATTCTTAACTGCCGCTAGGGTGTTACCGAAATATATGGCAGTGTTGGGTAATATACATAAATATTTTAAAAATCAGAATTCCTACACCCATCTCGTCCCAAGCATTTCGGATAAAAGGTTGCGAACCTGTATATATTTGATGGATCAAATTTATAGTGTTTGTAATCTGACTTGTACTATATAGTTTTCTGTAAATTTTCTGGTGTTTAAGATTCACTCAACCTTTTATAATAATTTCATTGAATAATCTAACTCAGCACTTGGTAGTGTTTCTTTTCAGTAAAGTGATTCAAAACTTGATAGTGTATCCTTTCAGTAATGTGACTCAGCACTTTGTAGTGTTTCCTTTTAGTAATGTGACTCAACACTTTATAGTGTTTCCTTTCAGTAATGTGACTCAGCACTTGGTAGTGTTTCCTTTCAGTAATGTGACTCAAAACTTGGTAATATATCAGTTCAGTAATCTTATTTAGTATCTTATTTATGGCATTTGCATTCAGTAACCTGACTCAACTCAGTGTACATTTCATTCACAACTTCATACATTTTACCACCAAAGCCGAGCAAAATTATGAAAACATTATTTACTTTACATTTTAGTGAACCATTTTATAGTTTTCAACATTTTATGCATTTTTTAGTTTATTGTGCGAAAACCTTCCAGATACCCATCCAGAAACTCCAGGGAACTACACAGAGCTTGCAGTGTACATATTCCTGTAATAATCTCAACTTAGGTGTAATAGTTCAGTATCTTCACAGTGAATATTTACAGTTTTGCAAAATACCACAAATATCTTTGGAAAATAAAACATTAAAAAAAATGTTGATGGTGTCATAATAGCTCATGTAGTACTTTGCTCCCTGCTGACATAACGCGTGCATTTAAAAGCATGAACGTATTAATGTTATTAGACCTAATGGTCTTTTATTTTTGGATATGCGCCCTAATATAACCGACCAGGTTGAACAGGACACTCCTTGCCAAAGTGAGGCAAAATTTTATTTAAAAGAAAAACAAAAACAAAAAACATCAGCGTAGTTGTGTTATACACTGTTTAACTTTTTATGTCTGTAAAACTGATTAATTGGTGCTTTCTTTGACATAGTAAGGAGGAATGCTGATTAAATGTTTTTTCTTTAATGCTTGCTTTGCTCCAATCACATTAGGTTAATTGTGCAACATTTAGATAATTTTTCGGTTGAGTGCCTAAAATAAAATTTGTCCTTTCATTCATGTGCAATAGATGATTAAAAAGAAAGAGCAAACCACATGAAAAAAAAACTATGCCGATCAGCAAGGTGTCATATCCTCTTTCTCTTCTTCTCTCTCTCTCTCTTCTCTCTTTTTTTTGTTAATTGTTTTTGTTGGTTGATTGTACCTCACTAAGACAGCTGCAAGTAGATTTTTCTGCATTTAAAATCCTACCTACATATTGTCAGAGAGTTTTGTTACTGAACTCTAATGGATGCTATTGATGTTGCCTAGTAATTAGAACAGCAATTTGCAAGGTTTAGATTTTTACATAGTTATCACTTGTTTATTATAACAGCTTTTACATCTTCATCTAAAATAAAGGGAAAACAATATAGAAACTGCATTCCTAGTTTAGATTTTTTATGCATTTTAGTTGATGGCATAAAGTTTAATCACGTTTTTTTTACTTTGGAAGTATTTGTCATTTTAAATTTTGCATGTAGCTTAGAACTAAAGCTTTTTTGTAGTATTTTAATATTATACCTGGTGTTATGATTAAAATTCATAACGATTGTGTCGTTATAATAGGTAGCTCAACAGGGCTCCTTGTTTGTTTATTTTATACGGAGTCACTTATTAATACAGGAAGTGACATCATGCCAATATGGTTTATTTGGCAGACGTGAAACTAAAAATGCAGAAGTGAGGAGATTGTCTGCTAGAGTCTTCTAGCATTGTGTGTCATGGCGAGTGGACGCATGTGTTTGAGCTATGGAATTTCAGTATATATCCCTGTGTTATTCCATCACTAATACATCAAGATCTTCTGTGAGGTGTATCTAGTTATCTGCATTTACAGGGAGTATAGCTTCTCAGTGTCGAGTGTGAATATATATTTAAAATGTTGAGAATGAAAAGGACAGCGTTCCAGAAATGAACGGCCTCCCTAAAGTTATATCGACGACTGCATATAATATGCCATTTGTATATTGGCCTGAACTGTATTGAATTTGGAGCAGCATCACAGTCTTAATAAAAATGTATACCGTTCACTTCGTCCGTTGTGGCTCAAATAAGTGTGTTTGGTGTTGGCTTGTTTCGGTGTCAGATACGTCTACTACCCCTAGAAGTGATCTTGGCCACAGGAACCATCCTGTTACTAAATATTAACATTAACAATATAAAAGACACATAGTTAGTTAGTTGCTTATCCTTTACAGGACGTGGCAATCAACCCCAGCTTTTATTGGCTGTTTGTGATTTTTCTAGGCAATTTTTACGTTCAGTAGTTTGCCATTGCTTTCTGAACGGTACGGCGCTTATACCATTGTTAAAAATCCACACAAAGCGATCTGCCACCAAACCGCCTGCAGCAGGTTTCGAACCTGGTATATCTGGATTATGAAACTGCGTTCATATCCATTAGGCCACAGACGCCGACACAAAAGACACATAACACCTGGGTATTTTCATTGTCTTGATTATTACAGCAGTTTTTTGTTGCTCAGATTTCATCATCATCACCCTTCAGATCCACATGGAGCATAGGCCTTCAACAAACTTAAACCAAGTCTTCCTGTCCTGTGCCATCAGCTCAATATCTTTGCACATCTTCAGTTCTCTTCTCCATGTTCTTTGGTCTCCCTCGACCTCTCTTACCCTGCAGAATTCCAGAATAAGGACTGCCTAATAACGCTATCAATGGGTTTCCACAAAATGTGTAAAGCGTCTACTCATCTCTTGTTCCACTGGCACTTGTCTAGTGTTCTTCATTAGTTCCACATTAGTGACCTTGTCATACCACTTCAATCCTATTTTCCGCAAACACCCATCTTTGAAAGTGTGCAGCTTTTGGTTGTTGTAATTGTTGTTGTCCTTATTTCAAAGCCATAAATAGGACTGTGTGATGTATATGTTACGCACAAATAATTACTTTTTCCAAAGTCTTTGTATGATCATTTTTCGTATGTATGATCATTTTTTGACTGAAAGGTGTATTATGTTTTTTACAGTCAAAGGGACATAACCCGAGATATCGAGTCTACAATTTTTTTATGAGTTTGCCTTCTCTTGTATAGAGACACGTTCGGTCTATAATTTCTTGAACGAAGCGTGACCATATCTCCTTATTTGGTAGTATCAGTCAACTGTTGTAGATGTCTGAAACCTGTCTTAACGCTTCTGTTCATGACCATAAAAGGCGCGACTGTGTAAGACTTTTATCTCGAATGTTCTTAGAATCGTCTTATGTGAGCGGCGACTCAGATATTGGAGTTCTGCGCATGTCAAAACTGGTAGTTCGTTTGGTGTGTTCCGCCCAGCTCGGGGAGTTTTAGAAATGGTCTGAGCAGCGAGCGGACGCAATGTGCGTCTTGTGATTTTCTGAGGGAAATACATTGTCTTTGTGAGTTAGTTAGCTAACTAGACTATTTCCCAGTATTATTCAAGCCTGCCTGGAGGCATATGTTCGTGGTTGATTTCCGAAGAAAGGTAATTCCTCTTGTATTGAACTTTATGCTATCATCTAGAAGTTCGTCATTTTGTGGCTCCTTGCTCGCCTGTGTGATTCAAAATGGAGAGGTACTTTGACTAGGATTTTCGCCACCGGTATCTTTATACCTGAACTAGTTATATATATATGGGTCGCTCTAGACCAACAAGACTATTGTCTGTGTTCCAGGATTCATTATATCAGAGATCACGTCCAAGTCAGATGGTTAGACTTAGGAAGGTTATAAGGGTCGGTTTGACCTGTATTCCATGTATGCTATTCACGTGCAGACAGTAAACGGACTTATTGTACACATCTGATCTGCTAGCATCAGGAAGGGAGCATTTATTATTGTCTATGAACATTAATGATCTGCAGCTGACACTGTTGCAGAAGTTATATGTATGAACCTTAGGCACCCAGATCTGTGCTATATATATATATATATATATATATATATATATATATATATATATATATATATATATATATATATATATATATTATTTATACAGCTTCATGAACCAGAACTTTATGATATCGAATATACAGAAGCTATCTGTTTACAATAGAACTATTGAGTATTGAATCCTACATGACTATCAGCTAATATGATTTTGAATGCTGCATTCGTTAAACTATGTTGGTGATGACAAAATATCATGACTGTTTTGTGGCGTGCAATAAATGGTATAAAACATAAAGCGAAGTTACCATTTTCATGACTCTACACATCATGTTGCCTGTGTTGTACCCTGTGAACTATTCTACTGCAACATACACAGCAACACTATAAACCAGAGAAGACACCTACATCTTGCACTTTTATACCAGGTGTCGATAGGGGTGGTGATTTGTCGTCAGCCTAAATCCACTTTTGGTGGTCAGACCCTTTGGCTTATCATTCCAGTTAAATCCACCCTTATCAGTATACTAACAGTATTTATTCATAATGCTGGAAACAAAAGAGCAAATTGAAAGAACATATAAATGCAACTGAAATGCAGATCTATTGCAAAATATTCAGTATTCTGTTGACAGCAAACATTAACAACAATACCATTCTCTCGAAACATGTATTCTCATTAAAACCATTCAGAAACATAAAACAAATTGGTTTGCAGGGACATGTGTATGAACGGATGAAATCTTTATTTGTTTAGGTTAAAGAAATAGGATTACTGCCTTTTGACATTTCTGTACAGAAATGAAGAGATCTAGAAACTAGCATTCATGTGAACACGTTTTTCTTCCTAATTAGGAAGCCATGTTTTGCACTTGAATAAGCATTACATGTCTGTATGCTTTTATCTGAACACCCGAAAACTGAAATATTCTCAAAATAAAAAGTTTCATTGGGCAACTTTGGGCTACTATTTGAACGTGATTTGGGCGGCATTTGGAAACTGTAAAAAATCTGGTTTCCAAAACACAGCTATCCCTGATGATTTCAGATAAACGGATACTGACATGTTATACTTTTTTTTCTATGAGTGCTATTTGCCTTTTTGTACGATTTGACTAAAGGTGTAATCTCCCATGGTTACTTTGATTAAAACGCATTTGATGTCAAAATTGTACGAGTATACATCACAAATTCTTAAAATATTCATATTTTCTGCACAGGTATCAGACAGAAACTGATTTACCTGTGAGTTTCAAATGAAAGATTTTATGGTTGTCCTGGGCAGGTGGTTTCTGAGGTCCATAAGTTTAGCACCCCCGGGCAAATTAATGCCCATAAAAGATGTTTTACATTTTTAACAGTGTAATGTAATGTTAATAATTCATAGCCATACATTTTTAACAGTGTAATGTAATGTTAATAATTCATAGCCATGCATTTTTAATTGCTTTTAATCTGTACTAATGGCTATGGAGCAGTTCTCCTAATCACAAGACAACAGTGGTAGCACTACAACCGTGAAGATCTTCACCAGAGAACAAGACACTTTACAAATTTACAGATTGGATAAAATAGACGAAATACAGATTGATTCTCTTCTTCCCCCCTTTCCCTCTCTCTCTTCCAAAAAAAAAAAAAAGGGGGAGAAGGCAATGAAATGATTCCCCTCCCAAAACAAAAAGGAAAAAAAAAACTAGTTTTCTTTCATTCCCTGATCACACCCTTTGTGATTATAATGTTGGCAGTTTTGTCATTGTGAGCCGGGGAAAAAAAAAAGCACCCTTTGTCTACTCGCTAAATTAATTGTTCAATATTAAAAAAAAACACTTCGTATGTAATGTTTACATTCACTGCTGGTGTTCATTCATAATGCAATTCTTTTCCTTTACCCTAAATGGTATATTTGCTTCAAGTATTTAGCATCTCATCATTGCATTACTTACTGTTTACATCTTTCAAATGTTCATATATGTTATTCTTCCATAAAATATGCATTTATGTGAGCAGATTTCATACATGTACATATGTCAGAGCCAATCAAAATCATTCACCACCGAGCCAAAAAATAGATGGAAACTATTAACATATGAAACATTATTATATGATAGTGCTATCTGTAATGTCTCCATTATGTTCTTATTACATTACTTATTACTAATTACATTTAAATGTAGAATCTGTTGTGAGGAAGGACAGTGAACGATTTGGACTGCCACGATAAGTTTTTCATTCTTGTATGATGTTCCAATGTACTGGTGTTCATTCTGAGGACATGTTTGTTTTGTAAAAGTATCATTGTCTTGATCATGATGTCCTGTAACATTGCATTCATTATAATGTCATGTAACATTGTCTTCATCATGATGTCCTGTAACATTGTCTTCATTATGATGTTGTGTAACATTGTCTTCATTATGATGTCATGTAAGATTGTCTTGATCATGATGTTCTGTAACATTGTCTTGATCATGATGTTCTGTAACATTGTCTTGATCATGATGTCCTGTAACATTGTCTTCATCATAATGTTCTGTAACATTGTCTTCATCATGATATCCTGTAACATTGTCTTCATCATTATATCCTGTAACATTGTCTTCATCATTATATCCTGTAACATTGTCTTCATTATGATGTCCTGTAACATTGTCTTCATTATGATGTCCTGTAACATTGTCTTCATCATGATGTACTGTAACATTGTCTTCATCATGATGTCCTGTAACATTATCTTCATCATGATGTCCTGTAACATTGTCTTCAAAATGATGTCCTGTAACATGTATTCATTATGATGTTCTGTAACATTGTTATCATTATGATGTTCTGTAAAGATATACTCACGTGTACATTTTTGAGGAGGTGTTTTTCTTGCATGCTTGAGCTGTCTCGGTGTTCTTCTGTCTTCCGTTGTGTAGCTTTCCTTCAACCTTCCATTATTTAAAATTATTTTGTCATTGGACCTGTCATGTTGTGAACAGCAACTAGACTAGTCCTAAATTCTTGGATTATCTGTAAATATTGTGTTATATACATTGTTGTTGTCCTGGACTATCTGGACTTTCTGGTTTAACGATCTTACTTAGTATACAGGGTGAATGAAAAGTCACTTCCTATTTTTAAATGGTTATTTCTTCACTCCTATCCAACTGATTTATTTGAAACAAACATCTCAATAAAGAAACTTAACCGTAATTGTATTACATAACATGCTATGTCACATTAACATTACAACTCGGCATGAGATCCTGTTTGTTCGCCACATGATTTCATAGATGTTTTCTTCTTGGATCTTTAGCCCCCCCGACTGATAAAGCAGTCAGTGGCCATCAAGCCTAGTGGCGTCTTGTAGGGCAGCAACAAACTCTCGTCATTTTGCTTGATCGGTGGCCATCCTTTGTGCCGTTGCCCCAACTCTGGTTCATGCTCTGCATCTCAGCCTCCGCTCTTCTCCACTAGGTTGTCTTTGGTCTGCCTCTCTTTGGTTGTCCTTCTAGGGTCCACAGCATAGCAGTTCTGGTGATGGTGTCAGGGTCCCTTCTGAGGCCATAGCCAACCCAGTTCCAGCGTCTACCTGCAGTGATGGTGTGTATGCCTGTCTCTTATAACGTCAAGTTATTGGCCATTTTTAGATTTTATTTTGTGTCTAGGAATAAAAAAAAAAAAAAAATCATTTGTCAAATGGGAGTAATTTCCTCCTTGATTTCATATTTGTTTGATGTATATCGAGTGGATACAAGTGAGGAAATAAACATTTTAAAAATAGGAACAGGTTTTTTTTTTTTTTTATACCCCTTCCTGGGCTCAAAGTGAGGTCTATTGACTTTATTCAGTAAAATGTGTAAATTGTGTGTGATCCCGGCCCTGGCTAAGACACTTTGATCTTAGCCAAAAGGCTGAGAAGCGATTTTTCAATTGCTCTGTATACCATTATGTATTTAACAGCTACAGTTCTTAACATTATTTGTCGTTGTTTGTCATGGATTTACACTTGTCGCTTTTGTGTGGTGTGTAACTGAGAATATTAAATGGTAAAAACAGTGGTCATGATAATTTTTTAAGAAGCTGCAAGTTTTTTGTTGTTGTTCCTACAGAGTTCAAACAAGCATGGATAAATGTTGAATTCTAAAGATTATCAATATTACGACATCTACAGGGTGATTGAAAAGTTCTCTCCCTGTTCTGTTGTTTTTGTATCCTCCCTTGTATGTATTGGACGTGCATGAAACAGATGTCAAAACAATTTTATTAATAAATTTTATTTTCATTTGTGGATACAAAATACTGGTCTGTATCCTTGAATCAGAAATGCTCGGGGACAGCAGTGTTTCAGAAATTGAATTTTTTTCAATTTCCAGATGTTGCCTCAAAACAAAATCACACAGTCGTCAAAAAGTAGTCCAAGTTACCCAAAATGTGTTGAAAGTTAGCCAAAATGTATTTGAAAGTTGCCCAAAGTCGGCCAAAATGTGTTTAAAAATTGCCCAGAGTTATCCAAAATGTGTTTGAAAATTGCCCAAAGTTGGCCCAAAAAAATTTCAATTTTCAGAATATTTCAGTTTTCAGGTGTTCGGATTCAAGGATACGGATTTGTAAAATAAAATGAAATCTACAATGATCAATAAACAGAGTAGCCAGAGAGAACAAAAATGTCTGCCTGCTGTGAGGTCATGTTAGACTGGCTATATCACATAATGAGGTGTAATAGTAGTGTAACATAACACTTTATATGAATAAAATACCAGTTATTTCCCTTTGTTTTGACGTTAGCGGATAACTGTTTTTGCTCTTGCACAGAGGTGTAACTAGGGTTGATAGCGCCCAGGGCAAATAACAAAATTGTGGCCCTTGAAAACTTCATTTTTATGTATGTGTGCGTGCGTGTTGTGTGTGTGTGTGTCTTGTCTTTGATCCACCATCACAGTGTTAGCTCTTGGTGATATATATTTATCTTTCCTACAATCACACATACCTACACATAAATGTGAAGTGGAATTTATTGTTATTGTTGTTCAGAATCGACATCATTGCACTCCGGGCAAACCCATAGGTGCTCATTCTCCCTCAGTAAACGTCAAAGGGTATGAATGCTAATTGTTCCTGTTGCGCACTAGTTGTATATACGCCGGATGCATCATCTCATACGTTCGTCCCTGCCAGTCTTACCCCTAATGCCAAACTCCAGCAATCTTAGCCTTGATGATTCATCGATTACAGTGTCATTCTCTAATAGGCGATCATTAATTGTACTCAGTATCTCTCCCTTGTCTGTATCCAATGCACCCACTATAGGAATAAATTGGATTGTCATCAACGAGAAGTGGAATTTTTGCATATTTTAACCATAAAAACCCCCCCCCCCCCCCCCCACCCCCCCCCAATAAAAATTTGGTGCCTAGGGCACACGCCCCACCTGCCTCACCCTAGTTATGCCACTGCTCTTGCAGTATGTCATATAAATAATATAAGTTAGTTGCATAGGAGTGAAGAAATGACAGTTTAAAAACAGGGAGACTTTTCAATCACCCCGTACAATGACCTTCTGTACAAGAGATCTACTTACTGGAACTTTAACTTCACTAACTGTTACGACGATGGGGTTTGTTGTGTTGGTATTACTTAACCAGTAGTTTATGACAGCTCTTAATGTAGCCAAGTATAAATGTTTATCATAACATGTATAACATTATTTAACATTTCCACTTTGTCCCCTGTTAACAAATATGTATATCACATGGTTGTCCATCAATTTGCAGTTCATACAGATACTTGAAATTCTTAAACTACACCAAACAATTATACGTCATCCTCGCAACCAGTTATAGAAACATTCATCTAGAAGCCTTTTTTGTGTACTACATGACACAAAGTATGTCTTTACTACTGTTGCTGTGTGTTGTATTACATGAATTATTATGGTGACTGTGGCATTTCATTGAGAAGAAGTGTGTTATTGTAAGCTTCCTGTGGTGGGTCCAGCTGTAGGGGTGGTCCCATGATGCATAAGAAATTGAAACAGGAAGTAGAGAAGTTGAATATGAGAGCCCATAAATCTGATATTGTGTAATATGTACATATGCCATACTTAATGTTGATCTGAAAAAAAAGAAAAAAAAAATAGAGCTTGTTTGATGTTGTTTCTTAGTATGATGTTTATTATTTGTGGTAGTATTACTGTAAATATTGGATTAATATAATCACATATTCTTTCCCTTCCTGTCCTTTTGGTAAAGAAAAACAAAACTTGCTTCAGGTTTGGTGCTGATGAAGGTGTGTTATTAGAATTCACAGTTTTTGTGTGCGCGCCCATATCCCTGTATAATAGAGTTGTGTAATAAAAGTGGCTGAGACAGGAAGAGAGAAACATGCTCCAGGAGACTGTTGAAGCTCAGACCTTGTAGAGGAACATATAATGTGATGATTTCATTTAGAGCAGCCACACCAACCAGCTCAGGAATCTTCTATAACTGACCTCTAGGTCACAGGGCGTGAGGGCATCTATGGAAGATAATAGCTGTCATGTAAGAAAAGGTGACCTAACAAGAACTAGAGAGGGCATCATTAGATCTTCCTCCATAATGCATGACCTCAGGTATAGAAATAAGTACAATTATATGGCAAGTAAAATTGACTGTCGTCTCTACCATGGGTAAGAGATTCAAATCTCAGAATAAGAATGATTGGTACTTGTGCGTTAATTCACCGGGTAATAATTATTTTGGAAATTTATTACCCAAACCGATCACCGTACTCTTTCTTGACTGAAAACGTGACATTTCACATTGTGAGCTCTCCCCCATTTGTAGTGTAGAATTTTTTTTTTTTCTTGCAAATCTTATCGTGCCATTTGTCATTTGATAGCGGTCCAAAGACGTGGAAGATGAATTTACTGGAGGTGACAGATTTTACACGTAACAAAGAGAACTGTGTGAAGTTTTTGCAGAATCGGGGCATTCTACACACCGTCCGACTGTGTGCTAACAATCACCAGATGAGTTTGTCCTTGTCAGTTCGCCAAGATCGTTAGAGATGTCACATATGTACACAAGATATACCTATTCGTTCTGGCACCTGGCACAGACACATGTTAGATTCCTACATGTGTGAATTTTTGTGGCGACATCGGAATAAAGTTCGACAGTCAGACCCGTTCGACAGTATACTGCTTGACATTGCAGAATTTTGGCCTCCTCTGTAAATTATGCAGCTACGAACGAACATGTGTATGTCCTGATATGTGCCAAGCTTCAGCGATCTTTGGTAATCTGTTCCCCTCACGGTCCTTTTCAGGGCCCACAAAACTGCGCCTACCACGGTCCTATTCAGGGCCCACAAAACCCACAAAAATTTACCCACCACGGTTTTTTTACAGGGCCCACAAAACTGGACCACGGTCCTGTTTGGGGCCCCCAAAACCAACAAAACTGTACCCTGGCAAGAAAGCCTTTATTTGTTTTCACCGCTGGGTGTGGAGGGCTGGGTGGGGAGTTGGTCCCCTCCCTCACTATACACTGATCCTTGTCAAATATTTACCTAATCAGAGCCGGATTAACGTAGTAGCAAAAGTAGCATATGCTACGAGCCCCTTTCTTTTAGGGCCCCGCGCCAATAAATATGTACATCATTTTTTTGGTCATCTTCTAATACGAGCGTTGAACCAATGATCTTGTGATGTATGCCATCTTTAGCGCCTTTTCATTTGATGTCACGAAATTGTGAGAGAAATAGCATAACATGGTGACTTAGTGTGACTCTTTATTACTTTGATCTTAACTGTTTGCGTACAGAAGCAGTCATTTTCGAGAGATGGGGCCTACCTAGCTATAAATGGGTACTTAACTTTGAGTTAGGGAAGGAAAAGACAGCGAGGAAGGAAACTGGTCTCCCCACCTCTCGATGCTGGACCTAGTATGGTGAAGTCTCTAACATTCCATAACCAGCTGTAAATGGGTACCTGACTCTGATCCTGAATTAGAGAAGGCAACGGCAGCGAGGAAGGGAACAGGTGTCACGCATCAGTCAAACCAGCTGTAAATGGGTACCTCACTCTGATCTTGAGGTAGAGAAGACAACGGCAGCGATTTCCCTTGTTTCCGGTGTACCGTTAACTTGTAGAACTGATTCAATTCCGTTCTATTGGTTTATAAACTTTTTAAAAAAAATACGGGGGGGGGGGGGGGTTGAGGGCGGGTCTGTCGTAAGCGTGTCAACTATGAATGCAAGAGACACGCTTTTTTTTTAACTTGCCTCCCAAATCACAATGTGAAATCAACATTTTTCGGTCAAGAAAAAGTACGGTTCTCAGTTTTGGTAATAAATTTCCAGAATTTGATTTAACCGGTGAATAAACGCACAAGTACCGAATGATTCTAAAGTGTTATGTGCAGGTCATATTTCTGTAAAGAAAGTCAAAACTTTGCCGTTGAAAGATTTCTGTAAAGAAAGTCAAAACTTTGCCATTTTTAAAAACAAAGAATAAGAGCATTTGAGTTCTTTGGCTGTTTAAGAAAATGCTTGGCAAAATAGAAAGAAGAATGAATTTAAAAAACAAAAAAAGGTAAAGGTAGTCTCAAAGCAGAAACTCTATAGGGGAGTGAAGTGTTAGAGACCTCACTACACTAGGACCAGCTGTTTTTTTTTCTAATGTGAGATTAACATTACAACTCAAAGAAAGATCTGCTCTGTTCAGGAAATAATTTCATAGTGGGTAGCAATTTTTTGTTGTCTATTGTAACATCAGTTTCTTGGCTGTTTAAAATTGCCTTTGACTTTATGATATGATATATATTGAGGCTGAGAGTTGTGTGAAAGTTCATTCAGACCAGTGTTAAGTAGGTTTGTGGAAAAAAAAAAATCCTCATGTTATCTTGCCTCATTCTCTCTATACCTCTTATATCTGTTGCAAACATGTACATGTGTCTTGTGCTAAATATATCTGCATTTGTCATTATGTGTAATGTTAATTCATGTGGACTAATGTGTAACATTAATTGATCCGTATGTACATTACAAGTGGATAATGCTGTAACAACTTACAACAGGGAGGCCTGCTCATTGCCATGTCTGACACTTAAACATTATTATTTTTTCTTGTGTCTATTCATACTTCATAAATTTGTCCAGCTGACCATTACTGTTCCCTTAAACTGTTATACAGTAATTATGAAGCTAGCCCCAGTGGTTTGACTTCTGCCTCGGATTTGTACGGTTATTCCCCAAACATCAATAGCTTTTGTTCAACATAGAATACAGGTTTACAATGTTTGGCAGTGGTTTACTTGTTTATAACTTAAATTTTTCTGATACGATCCATAAATATACCTGAAGAACAAATGGATTACCTTCTTCATTGTTCTCATTTATAAAACATAGGCATTGCAAATACACCTTCAAGTTAGTGTGAGTAGTGACAATTCTGTTATTTATGTCTCTGAAAAGTTGCAGATCGTTAGATTCATAAAATTACTTTAATATGATTTTTAGCAGTGGCATATAATTGGTAAGATTATTATAGCTTTTGTTGGTTCACACTCATGTTTTGAAGCAGAAAATTATCTTCTTTATAAGTAAATGATGTTCATGTTTGGACATACCCTTGATGGCTGCAGTCAATTAGTGTCTTCTCTCTATGTAAGGTTCTTCCTTATTTGGCTTCCCTCTCAGCTAATGCATTTCATATTGTGCCTATATGTGCTAGTATGCTTGTCATTGTGGTAGAGCCACCATTTATAAGTGTATGACTATTTTGGACATATATATGATGCTTGTAAAAAGTTCTGAACATCTTCAAAATGCCTGCTGGGTGTTCCTTGTTGCAGAAGTTTTTATCAAATCCTGTCTTTACTTTGCCATCTCTCCTGACAACTGAACATAATCTCTGTGTTGTCATAGATGCCTGTACTTGATTGTTTCTGCACCCAAATCAGGTATACTCAACGTTATGTAAACTTTCTATTGTCATGCTTGTCCTCATGACGTGCACTAATTGGCTATTCTGTTTGTTTTTGTGGGCTGATCTTGACATAATCTCTTCATAGTCATTGATTGGTCGTGCTCTTCACTTCAATGTCTCTACTGCCAAATCTTGTGAGCTCATTTTTTGTCATAATCTTGATAATGTAATAGATGCCATCTAGGTCTGTAGCATAAAATGTCTATTGTATATGCTTTCTTATCATGAACTTGTTTTAAGCTTATCTTTACATAATCTCTCTTGTGTCACAGATATTCTCTTAACATGTACTCAATATCTATCTTCACAGCTGTTGTCAGCTCATCTTTACATAATCTCACGTGTGCCATAGATGACCTCTTGGATGTGCACACTTCCATCAGTATTTATATGCATTATTTGTCTGAGTTTTCTGTTCTCTGCTTTCAGCATGACTGTGCCTTCTCATCCTATAGAATTCTACTTATGCCATTTAAATAGATTGTCATAGTTTAAACTTTCACAAGATAACGAAGAGCTAAGCTGAATACACTGTACCTTTACTGTGTAGTAAGTTAAATTTATAGCAATTTAACTGCACAGTGAAACATTGCAGTAATTTAACTTTTATGGGTGGCACAATTTTTACTTAACTGGGACAGTTGGTCAGTAAAGTTACCTCTCACATCCCTCCTCCCTCCACACTGCATTACCACATGAATGATGTAAAATGATGCTGGTGTACATGTGTAATCAGAAATGTAAATTTCAACGGACATTTTACTAACTGATGTGAGCTTTAAATTAAATGGTCTGTATAAATAACATTGAGTTTATTGTTTTTGTTTAACAGTGTTTGTGTTACGGTGTTATTTTAAATGACGGCGTCTGCTGGGGTTTACCCATGCGCAACGTTTAGGGGTCATTAATATTTATAGAATATGTCGATATTTTACGGTATAGTGAACGCGAAATATATGCGGAGATTATGACGCATTCGCGTTGGGAAGGTCACGCCGGGTGACTTGGTTACAGGGCCTTTGTTACGCTATCCGTCAAGCAAGAAGGTCGTGTCTTGTATTTCTTCCAAGGAAATAAGGCTGAGTATATAGCCTATATTATATAGATGAATCGATGTAGACTTCAGGGTCAGTTCGGAAATTAATCTAAGCATGAGATTAATTAAATTAAACTAATAATGGAAGGAGAATCGTATTATGATTCAAATTGTAGATGTCAAGAACTCATGTGCTCATTTCTGGCTGTTGACTACGACAGCGCACGTATATAGCCACGATGTTCATCTGACATATTGTTTTGACACGGACGGATACTTACTGATATTATTTGGAATTCAATTGTTACGCTGAATTGTACATGAAACCTTTGTGAATGTCGATTATCGTTTTTGTATGAATCTCAATACATGTGGACTCAAAGCAGAAGGCTTGATCCTTTATTTACGTTTCGGGTTCGGTTCTACAGCTGTTGGTGTTTACCTTTGTCAGCACGATAACTCTCCCACAAGGGAAATCAAATACTATATACTATGCAAATCAGAACGTCGAAGGGATGTTCTGATGCCCAGAGCTAACCATTTATAACCAACATTGATACGTCTAAAGAGTGACTTTACTATTCAATAAATAATACCATAACCAAGGAATCGCAAACACAAACAACACACCACCACCCGACCCGTCACAACTGGTGGCCATTAGTGGTTTTGAAAAATTTTTCAAAAGAACGAACCAAAAAAAAATAAGACATCTCTCCTCTCCAGCCACAATGGACATTATTTGCAAAAACACCGGTGACGTCATGCCCTTGACGACAGTATGAACGGTTGGAAAAGCCAGCAGCTGACAATGTCCTTCAAACAAATTTATTTGCAGCTTTCAAACATCAAATGAAACCTATTGCTGACTTTCTCAATGATACAAACAAGCTTTCGAGTCTGTCGGCGAAGCATATAATGTACGATATTACCGCCAAAACAAGATAAGTCACTAATTTTAAAGGTTAAAATATTTCGTCCTGTTTGTCCAAATAATGCCATGTTCTTTTTTCGTTGTATCCATGTTAAATATTGTTCCTGTCCTTTTCATGTAGCGGGTATGGTTGGGCGGCGGTTCGGAATGAATAAAATGGCTCTCAGGATGCCGATATTCATTCTGAATGTTCCTAAGGCTGTGAATTAATAGCACCTCGCGAAGAAAGCGTCGAATTATCATTATCGGTGATCGTGTGGTTCGGACTTGCATTAATTCACTTTGCATGTTAGGTGTATAGTCATGTTATAACTGGTGTTTTCTGGTGTATTTGGTTCTTATTTTTATTCATTTACAGTCTTATGTTCGTAATCTATCTTGTTTATTCTGATCTAGCTATCTTTAATTTTAATTAAATGTATTGTATTAACGTCAAATGAGTCCTGTGACGTCACTATTTGTTACGTACACAGCTTAACTTTCTATTCAGTTCATTCTTAATCTCTCACTTCCGTTTTATACCACTTGGTTATTAATGCATTTTTTATTGTGAAAATGTCTTGTCGTATGGTAATTCATTCATTCATAACCCTCCACTCCCAAAGGAGCATAGGCCTTCAACAAACACATGCCAAGTCCTCCTGTCACGTGCCATCATCTCAAGTTCTTTCCATGTTCTCCTCATCATTTTCACCTCTGTTTCCAACTCTCTTCTCCACGTACTTCTTGGTTTTCCTCTGCCTCTCTTGCCCTGGGGGTTCCAGAACAAGGACTGCCTTGTAATGCTATCAACAGGTTTCCTCAGTGTGTGTCCTATCCATCGCCATCGTCTTCTTCTCATCTCTTGTTCCACTGGCACTTGTCCAGTTCTTGTCATCAGTTCCACATTGGTAACCTTGTCATACCATTTTAATCCCTCTATTCTACGCAAGCACCCATTTATGAAAGTCTGTAGCTTTTTGGTTGTTGTCTTTGTTGTTCTCCATGTCTCCGAGCCATACAATAGGACTGACTTCACATTTGAGTTGAAGATTCTTATTTTCGTGTTGGATCCTATTTCTCTTGATCTCCATATATTTCCCAATGCAATGAAAGCTCCTCTTGCCTTTTGTATTCTTATTTTGATATCGCTGTCTGTCCCTCCAACTTTGTCTATATTACTGCCAAGATATGTGTATGATTCTACATCTTGTATTGGTGTTTCTTCAAGTTCAACCCTGTTTTCATTACCTGCATTTATTCGCATTATTTTTGTCTTTTCCCTGTGTATTTTCAGACCCAATTGCTGTGACCTCTCATCGAGTGTTTTCAATTTGTCCTGCATCTGATTACGGTTATGGGACAGGAGAGCCAAGTCATCAGCATCCATCCAGATCCATCCAACTGCTTAGTCAGAGTCCACTGGATTCCATTTCTGTTGTGTGTTGTCGATGATCTCATAACCCAATCTATTGCCAGCAAGAAAAGAAATGGAGACAAGAGGCATCCCTGTCGCACTCCTGTTCTTATCCCAAATGGTTCTGTAAGCTGTCCTTCATGAAGAACTCTGCACGTCATGTCTTCATAGGTTTTCTTTATTAAATTAATGATCTTCAGGGGAACTCCATAATGCCTCATCAATTTCCAAAGTGATTCTCTGTCCACACTGTCAAATGCTTTTTCGTAGTCCACAAATCCGATGTATAGTGGTGAATTCCATTCCAGACTTTGTTCAACTATTATTCTCAAAGTGGCTATCTGGTCTGTACATGATCTGTTTTGTCGAAAACCTGCTTGTTCATCTCTCAATTTCTTGTCTATGGACTCCTTTAATCTCTCAAGGATAATCCTGTTCAATACCTTTCCTGGCACTGATAGTAACATTATTCCTCTATAATTTGTGCACTCTTGTAGATTTCCCTTCTTAGGCAACTTAACCAGATATCCTTCCTTCCATTCTGCTGGTATCTCTTCTTTTTCCCAGACTTTACCAAGTAATTTATATAACATCTCTGTAGCCGTGTCGATATCTGCTTTGATGGCCTCTGCTGGAATGCCATCAGGTCCAGACGCTTTTCCATCTCTTAGAAGCTTTATGGCTTTCTTTATTTCTTCCTTCGTTGGTCTTTCACCGTTAATTTGTAGCTCTTCTTCTGCTGGCTGGATGTCCGGCGGGTTTTGTGGAGCTGGTCTATTGAGAAGGTCCCCAAAATATTCCGTCCACCTCTTCATTTGCTCTTGTATATTGCTGAGCAGTTTCCCATTCTTATCTTTTATGAGGCAACTTGTTTGCTTGTATTTCCCTGTTAGCTTCTTTGTACTGCTATACAGTTCTCTCATATTTCCTTTGGCTGCAGCATCTTCTGCCTCTCTTGCCAACTCCTCAATATACTTTCTCTTGTCTCTTTTGATACTTCTTTTTACTTCTTTGTTTGCTTCTGTGTACACTTCTTGAGCCTTGGCTTTGGAACTTCTGGTTTTGCTTGTGTTTAACTCTGCTTTCTTGTTTTTTCTATCTTTTATCTTATTGATGGTTTCTGTTGTTATCCATGCTTTTTGTTGTCTTTCCCTTTTCCCCAGTATTTCTTCACATGTCTCCTTCCATACCGTTTTGACCTGCTGCCAATAGTCTTCTGTATTCTCTACATCTTCCAACTGTTGGAGCACTTGGAATTTGTTGGATACTGTGACCGCAAATTTGTCTCTTGTTTCTTGATTTCTTAGCTGTCCTACATTAAACTGTTGTCTATAATTTTGCATTGTTGCATATCTCTTGAGTTTCATTTTTACTTTGGCTATCAGAAGATGGTGATCTGATGCCACATCTGCTCCTCTATATACCTTTACATCCTGCAATGATGATCTAAACTTCTTCTTTATGCATATATGATCGATCTGATTTTCTGTTCTATGGTCTGGTGATATCCATGTTGCCTTGTGTATTCTCTTATGTGGAAACATGCTTCCCCCTATAGCCAGTTGATTTGAAGCACAGAAGTTTGCGAATAGTTCTCCATTTTCATTCATTACTCCTAGCCCATGTTTTCCCATGACTTCTTCAAATCCGGTATTGACTGTACCTATCTTTGCATTCATGTCACCCATCAAAATTATGATGTCTCTTCTTTTTACTTTATCCATAATTTCCTGTAGTTTAGTATAAAATGCTTCTTTCACAGACTCTTCTTTGTCATTAGTTGGTGCATAACATTGGATGACATTGACATGAATTTTCTTTTTAGCTGTTTTGAAAATAGCTGTTATTATTCTGGGTCCCACAGCTTCCCATTCAATGAGTGCTTTCTGTGCTTCTTTAGATAACATAAGAGCTACCCCTTCACTGTGGTGTGAACTTTCGTCTTCGTGTCCTGAGGACAGCACCAATTCACCTGTGATGAGTTTCTTCCTGTCTACCCCCTTCCACTTTGTTTCACACATTCCCAGAACCTCGATTTTGTATTCCCTCATTTCTGCTGCTACTTGTGCCACTTTCCCTTGTTCGTTCAATGTCCGAACATTCCAGGTGCCAAATCTGGAAGTTCTCCTAGAAGAAAGAAGGTTAGTCAGCAACACAGATTCCTTTCGGCTTTCTCTGTGTTGCATCATACGCCTCCCCGCGAGAGGACCTTCCCCTGTCTTGGATGGCTGTGTTTTATTTTCTTTATTTGACTTGTCCATATTTGTTGAAGTTTTTTGTGGTTTAAATTTTTTTTACAGGATGGGGTAACCGGCCCCATGCCCAACCCTCCTTAGTCGCCTTCTACGACATGCCTGGCAGGGGACAGTGTTACTATTCTTTGCTCCCCTTTCGGGCCCCGGTAACACACGGGTGGTCGTATGGTAATACTGTTTCGTAATCCTTGGTTAACCCATTGTATTGTTTGTCTTCATTTCATCCTTTTATAATTTAATATTAATGCTGTAATTTCTTCATTAATAATAGTGTAGATGAATATGATTAAATTTTTATCAACTTTGATGAGGAATTAGGGACTTTGCACATATTTGCAGTAGTGGTCCTAGAAATGGGCAATGCACTTTATGCCTCATGATTATGGCATAAAATATAATGATTAATTATTAAAACTTTATAACATATTAATACATATTTAATATAAATTAGTACACTTTCTCAGTACTATATTGTGAACTTATTGACAATTAAGACTAATTATTTGGGGATAATACACATAATTATTAAATATTAATATTAAGCGCTTGATATAATTTCAGCAGCTTATATAACTAACTATCATAACTATTTATGATAGATATCAGTTAGTATATATATAATATTTTACAAAATATTATAGATTTGTGGAACTTATACATAACAATACAGGAATATTGCAATTTCTTATAATAATTATTCATTCGTTGAGTAATTATAATTATCGACATAGATTCTAGTGGTGATTACAAGACATAAGTAATTGAATACTTAAATAAATTAACGTCAAGATGCTTAACTTAGACTATTTTATTAAAAATGGTAAGGATTTTGGAAAAAAAGGAGAACTTCTCGAGGCTTATGCATTGGCTGAATTTGCAAAATATAAGGCAGAAGAGGAGGAAAGAAAAGCTATCGCTAAAGCAGAGAGAGAAGAATTAAGACAAGAAGAAGAAAGAAAGATAGCAAGAGATGAAATCCTACGGATTGAAGAAGAGAATAAATTGAAACGACAAGAAATCATATTGCAGCAAGAAATGGAATTGCAACGGCTTAAATTGGAAACAGCAAAACTTAATTCGCAGAGTGCTGCAGCAAGCCAAAATGATAATGCTCAATCTGGATCTTCATCCACCCGACTTAAGGGCAATTATTACTTTAAATTACCACCATTCAAATTACACGTGGACGACCTTTCATCGTGGCTGGCGCGCTTTGAGGATATATGTAAGGTCAATAACCTTGACAAAACTGCATGGGCACTTAAACTTAAGGAATTTCTGGATGGCGAACCTGCAAGTGCAGCACAAAACATTGATCCTACATTAGCCACAGATTATGAGGCCATTAAGACGTTGTTATTACGTCGTTTCCACTTGAACGAAGAGGCATGTAGACTACGTTTCAAAAGTTTGTTGCCAGATAATAAAGATTTCACAGGTTTTATTGCTAACATACGCAATACTTTTAACAGATGGGTTGAACTGGCAGGGGTCAACAAATCTGACGACAAATTAGTCGATTTATTATTGAGGGATAAAGGGTTGTCTTCTGTCAGCTCACCATTCTTTGCTTATCTGCAAGAAAGAAAACCAGAATCTATTGATGAGTTAGAAAAAATTTCTTTAAATTACTGCACAGCTCATCCGAATGCTAATATTTCTGGCTCGTTGATAAGAGAACCACTTCCTGTAGCCTCCAATATGGCATATCATAATCATAACAAACCTAGAACACACAGTGTGGACAGAGGTAGGTTCAAAGGAAACTATGACATTAATTTTCATAAGGGACAGAATAACTTTAACAATAACTTTAATAGAGGAAGACAACAAACCAGAAATTATTCACCTCAGTCAAGACACAACAGTAATCCACGTAACTCAAGTTATAATCGGTCATATCAATATAATAATGGTAACAATTGGAACAATAGCGATAATTATAACTCGAGACATCGAGATAACAATTATAATAGACGACAACGAGATAATTCAACTAATTATTCTCGTAATCGTTCTCATTCTCGTGGATCTTCACATTATAACCATAATACCGGGCCAGCAGTGACAAATGATATCACCCCTAAGGTTCAGGTTCCACCTAACGAGAATACAATGAATTCTTCTGCTGCATGCTTTGCTATAAATTATAACGTGGCAAATAGTTGCCCACAATGCAATCTTATTTTTCAGAAGGCAAAGGAGACAGTGCTAAACTGTGGACACATTACACCAGAAGTAGGTCTTGCAGCCAATGATGGAACAGGCTCTCTGATTTTTAACAGAGGGATAGTAAACGGTTCTGTAGTTTCTGTATTGAGAGACTCGGGGTCCACAACCATTGGAGTGCGACAGTCGCTAGTACATCCTAGCTGTGCAATGGGGGAATATGTCCGTTGCATGACTTTTGGGGGAACTATTGAGTTTTACCCCACAGCTATTATCCATGTTAACACACCTTTTTTCACAGGTAACGTGAAGGTATGCATGCTGAAAAAGCCAATAGCAGACCTTATGGTGGGTCGCATACACGGCAGCAAGGATTGTTCACCTGAAGATATTATTGAATGGGAGAGACACAATCTATGCACTGGAAACGCCGTGACAACTAGATCTCAGACTATGCTCATGGAGAGTGTCAATGATAATAAGATGGATGCAGAAAAACAGGAGGATATTGAGGTCAATTCACCTATTGACAGGGAATCATTTGCTAACAAACAAAAAAAAAAATGACAAATCTCTAAATAAATTTTTTAACCTAGTTAATAAGGTTGATAATTTAACTTCAGGTAATAAGAACAAACATTGGTTTATTATGAAAAATGATATACTAATTAGATGTTTTAGTGATAAATCACTGGTAAAACAACAAGTGATGGTACCGGCTGCTTTTAGACGGTACATTCTTCAACACGTGCATGACTCGCAGTGTGCAGGACATATGGGATATACTCGAACACGATCTCGAGTATTATCTTCATTCTTTTGGCCAGGAGTGTCACGTGATATTTCGCAGTATGTACGTTCTTGTACTACGTGCCAGGAAGTGAAAGCACGTGGAGCTTTTCACACGGCGCCTATTCAGGCTTGCGATATCTCAGTACGACCTTTTGACAAGATGGCCATAGATATAATTGGTCCACTTCTACCATCTGCGAGAGGACATAGATTTGTTCTCACGTGCATTGATTTATGCACACGATGGCCAGAAGCCATTCCATTGAAGACAACCACTACCACAGATGTAGCTGATGCATTACATCTAATTTTCTCTAGAATAGGGTTTCCTAGAAAATTATTATCTGATCATGGGTCGCAGTTTATATCCGATACCATGAAGGAGGTAATGAAAACCTGGAACATTGATAGGAATTTGAGTAGTATTTATCATCCCATGAGTAACGGTGCAGTTGAAAGACTTAACCGTACGCTTAAGCAACTTTTACATAAGGTTACTGTTAAACACCCTCAGGACTGGGACAGAGCACTCCCAGCTGTCCTATTTGCTTACCGAGAGGTGCCACATGAACAAACTGGCTTCTCTCCCTTTGAGTTAGTTTTTGGTGCCCCTCCGAGAGGTCCTATGGGACTGATAAAAGATTTATTAATTGATGCAGAGATGACTCAGGACACTCAGTCATCTTATGAGTATGTGATTAATCTTCGAAATAATATTATTGAGTCTTGCCAATTGGCAACAGCTTCTTCTGAGGCTGCAAAAGCTAAGGCTCGATCTATACAAAATCGATCTAGACGATTACGTCAATTATTCCCAGGCGATGAGGCTTATGTATTACTCCCTCACAATAACAATAAGTTATTGATCTCATGGACTGGTCCTTATAAGGTTACTGATAAAATTTCAGACGTTGATTACGTCTTAGATATCAAGGGACACAGAAAGATATTCCATATTAATATGCTCAAGCAATTTCATACACGTCCTATACACTTACAGTCAATTTTTCATGAATTAGATGACAATACTGTATCTACTTGTCATTATTCTAATCTATCTGTTATACAGGAGGAAGAATCTTCTTTTCCTGAAGTGCAGATGCCTTTACCTGTACTTACTGTCCAATCTACTGAATCTTGGCATGATGTGACCATTTCTTCTACGGTTACACCGCAACAGCATCAACGCGTTGCTGATCTTCTACAATCTTTCCCAGATGTGTTAACTGATGTACCGGGTTGCACATCTGTAATTAGTCACGATATTATTCTTAACGATGATACACCAATTCGTGTTCATCCTTATTCTGTACCTCTACATTTTCTGAGTAAGACATCTCAGGAACTCAAACAGATGATATCATTAGGTATTATTGAGACTAGTACATCTCCATTTTCTTCTCCTTTAGTCATTGTCCGGAAAAAGGACAACAACATACGTTTATGTGTTGACTATAGGAAACTTAATGCGCAGACAGTACCAGATAGCGAACCACATCCTATCCTTGACGATTTACTTCCTCGTCTATCCAATGCTACACTTTTCACTAAAATTGACTTAACTAAAGGTTATTGGCAGATTCCACTAACCAAAAGAGCCAAATACTACACAGCATTCTCAACTCCACAAGGTCTTTACCAGTGGAACGTGATGCCTTTTGGGGTAATTAATGCTCCAGCTACCTTTATTCGCATGATGCGAAAAATTTTAGCAGGTAGATCAGATATAATTACCTATATTGACGACATATGTTTGTTTAGTTCATCATTTGAGGAACATTTTTTGGGTCTTAAATCAGTTTTGGAAATATTGCGGGATAACAATTTAACCGCTAAACCAACTAAAATTCAAATAGCGTGTAATGAGATAACATTCCTGGGGCACATTATTGGATCGGGACGTATCCAAACAATTCCCAGTACGGTTTCTAAAATATTAAATTTATCTGTTCCTCAAACGAAGAAACAGGTTAGGAGTCTGTTAGGTTTAATCCAATACTATAGCAGATTTGTACCTCACCTATCATCCATCACGGCTGTCCTGTCTTCGTTACTAAAGAAGAACATGCCTTTAAGGATAAATTGGACCGACGAATGGGACAAAACTTTTCGCACTATCTTAAAAATATTTTCATGCCCACCTGTTTTAAGATTACCAGATGCTTCTAAAAAGTTTGTTCTACGTACAGATGCGAGTAATTACGGACTCGGGGCATGTCTACTGCAATATCATGATGATGTCCTTCACCCCGTAATGTATATCTCACGCAAACTGAAACCTCCGGAGACGAAATATTCCACTGTGGACCGAGAATTGCTCTCCGTAATCTGGGCAATTACCAAGTTGGAAAAGTTTTTGCTGGGATCTCCATTCCTGATCCAGACTGATCAGAAATCAGTGGCAGCATTACGTCGCTCAAACCATAAAAGTGCTAAACTTGCACGATTTGCTATTACGTTGCAACCCTACGAGTTCGAGATACAGTCGATACCTGGAACTGAAAACGTCATAGCCGACACGTTGTCCAGACATCCTACGGATTCTGAATGAATATTTCAATTTCAAGAAAATTTTCTGTCTAGTCAAGCATTACATTTGCAATGAACGGTAATTATTATCAAGTCAGAATATACAACAATTCAGTTGGACTTCCTACCTAAATAAGGACATTTCGAAATAAACTATTGTGATCAAAATATCAAGTTTTACGGATCGTTTGAAAATTTGAACTTCAATTCCACTTTGAGTATCACTCATTTCGATTGAAAACTGTTAAAAAGGAACAATCTCTGATGAAGAAGGGACAGATACGCTGATGACTTAGTCAATTTACTTTCAAAGTTTAATAAAGGAACTAACAATGAATGGATAATCAAATCATAATTTGATAATATGAACCTTGTGTCTTAATGAACTTTCATACAATTCAACAGGAGGTAACTACGATTGGATCTTCATGTCCAATATTATTAAATTTTCTAGTTATTAAATTAGTATATAATAGATAATAAAGTCAAAGTGTGATGAAATAAAAAAATAAAATATACTAAGAAAAGATGAAACAAAAGAATATCACACCAATTAAACCTTTTAATTAGTGTAATTATTAAGGTAATGGATATTACATTATGACATTTCATAAATATAGTTAAAATGTATGAATTTTTTTTCTTCTTCTCTTTTCTTCTGATTGCGTTAATTTAATTAGGTATCTATCCTTACACTTCATTTTCACACGCATGCTAATTTAATGTATACTTTAATATTTGGTTTTAATTGTCCGTACTTCTCAATTTTTATTTCTTTTACTCTCTTATACTATTTCTCATTTTCCTCTATTAGATATTAATTAGCTAGTACCATACGTACATACTATAATTAATTATTTTAATTTTAGTTAGTTAGAATAATTTTAATAACACCTCACATTATTAGTTAGTCTATACATACAACAAATTAATTAGTTAATTAGTTAGTGACAGTGACATTTCCTTGTTTAATATAAGGTATATGTATGATATGACGTTGATTTTATTATAATATATTACTGACATGACCGCGACACTGTTCTAGATAGAACATCGTAGGTCATACGTCGGGTTTTGTTAAATTTTTGATAATTTGATTAATATTGTTCAAAAAAAAATCTATTTAATAGATTTTTTTTTTGCCCCCGTCTGACAGGAAATCTGTTACGGTGTTATTTTAAATGACGGCGTCTGCTGGGGTTTACCCATGCGCAACGTTTAGGGGTCATTAATATTTATAGAATATGTCGATATTTTACGGTATAGTGAACGCGAAATATATGCGGAGATTATGACGCATTCGCGTTGGGAAGGTCACGCCGGGTGACTTGGTTACAGGGCCTTTGTTACGCTATCCGTCAAGCAAGAAGGTCGTGTCTTGTATTTCTTCCAAGGAAATAAGGCTGAGTATATAGCCTATATTATATAGATGAATCGATGTAGACTTCAGGGTCAGTTCGGAAATTAATCTAAGCATGAGATTAATTAAATTAAACTAATAATGGAAGGAGAATCGTATTATGATTCAAATTGTAGATGTCAAGAACTCATGTGCTCATTTCTGGCTGTTGACTACAACAGCGCACGTATATAGCCACGATGTTCATCTGACATATTGTTTTGACACGGACGGATACTTACTGATATTATTTGGAATTCAATTGTTACGCTGAATTGTACATGAAACCTTTGTGAATGTCGATTATCGTTTTTGTATGAATCTCAATACATGTGGACTCAAAGCAGAAGGCTTGATCCTTTATTTACGTTTCGGGTTCGGTTCTACAGCTGTTGGTGTTTACCTTTGTCAGCACGATAACTCTCCCACAAGGGAAATCAAATACTATATACTATGCAAATCAGAACGTCGAAGGGATGTTCTGATGCCCAGAGCTAACCATTTATAACCAACATTGATACGTCTAAAGAGTGACTTTACTATTCAATAAATAATACCATAACCAAGGAATCGCAACACAAACAACACCACCACCACCGACCCGTCACAGTTTGTCAATTCTTTATTGTTGTGTTTTTGTTTGTTTAGATGTAGTCTATAGGTTTCCTTCTGAAATAAAATGATATATGATAGAATCTTATCAGTCCTATAGTTGTTGCTGTGTATTTTTATTTTGTTTTATTTTGAAGGAAATAATTTAGTACTTAGTTTTCTTACTCTGATTCCATGCTTCTGTTCATTTATTTTTTTATGATATTTGCAATTAAATTCTTGATTTGGTCTAGCCTCATATAACTATTTTGTTATTGCCACTTCTTCTTTTTTAGCTTCTGTCTCAGCTAATGCATTTCATATTGTGCCTATATGTGCTAGTATGCTTATCATTGTGGTAGAGCCACCATGCAAGTGAAAAGGCAAGGAACGTTCCTTAGGCCGTCCTTCTCCCTGGGGTCGCCCTGCACATCCCCCTGATAGCCAATATTCACAATTGCTTACCCATCAACCACCCAGTATCTCGGCACATTGGTCAACCTTAGACTTGGGATCATTTACCATGACTAAGTTTCTGGAGTATGGAGTCTGAGGTATGCTTCATTGCTGCTTCAACCATCCAGTACCAAGTATTATTTAGCCCAAGATTTGGGAGTGGATTGATACATATACCACTCAGAACATATACCACTCATCGATTTTGCATACCGCGTTTCTAGGGATGCACATCTTTTGCCAGTTTAGTTCAGGTCCCGCAAGGGTCTTAATATCCGTGGTGTAGGGCAATGACCTTTGACAGAATTCTCGCAGAAACCAGCAAGGGCGGATTTACAAAGTTGCCCCCTATTCAGCTTTCGACTAGCTGGCGCCCATTGTGAATAGGGTAACTCCACCTCTATCACTGCGGCTTAACCTTCTTTCATGCCTGTGAGTTAAACCCACTGCTCCACAATTATGACTGTACACTTTAACGGATACAGTTAAACTGTTATTGTTTTATGTTCTGCGTGTTCTAAAGCTGCCTTGTCTTCTTTGATGCGGTGTCTGCGTGCTTGTTTCTGAGTGGGCCAGAGTGCCAAAGCCGTAAATAACTACAAATATCGGTTAAGTAAAAAAAATTCCATACTTTCGACTATTAACTTGATCGTAAGGATATTAGACCCCACATGCAGTAATTAAGGCGGAGGAGGTTCCGTTCTACGCATCAATTAAGAGCCTAACGATACCAGACTTCCTGTCATCTCGAGACGTCTGTTTCCTTTGATTTTAGATATGTCATGACAATCAACATAGCACATGGACAGTCGTTTTAATCATTTAGGTGTATACCTACGAGTCAAGATCGCGAAAGCTGAGAAATATTTCTAGAGCAAAGACAAGAACCAGGCAAGTTATCAGTGGAGCAGGAGATGAGAAAAAAACGCTAAGATGGCTAGAACACACACTGAGGAAACCTGTTGATAGCATTACAAGGCAGTTCTAGTTCTCGAATCTCCTAGGCAAGAAAAGCAAAAAAGTACTGAAAAATACACGGAGCTGGAGACAGAAGTGAAAATGATGAAAAAGACACAGACAAATCTTGAGCTGATGGCACGTGACAGGGGAACTTGGCATACTATTGTTGAAGGTATGTGCTGCTTGGGGGAGCTGTAGGCAAATGACAGACGAAAGTTTGGAATGTTAAAGATGGCCTGGCAGAAAGCCTGAAAGATTACTTTACAAACAACATAATGTGAGAATGTCTCTAGTAGTGTCCGGGAGTCTATGAGGAGACAAATACAGAATATGACTACTCCCTCCTCGCGCGTATTGTAAGAAACAACTAACATGACACCGTGAATGGGGCTGTACAACGTCATCAAATAACACCACTGATATAATAGATGCTGAACATCTACTTCAAAGGTGCCCAACGTATCAGGAACAGAGAAAGCGCACATGGCCATCACCAGGACCATTTCTATAAAATCTCTACGGAGATGTCAACAGTCTCAGACTGACCACTGCTTTCTTTGAACATATTCTTCTTCTTCTGCGTTCGTCGTGAAAAGGACGTTTGTTACGTTGTGTCGCCGTTTACAGCAAAGCTGCGATATTTGCGCCTTTCGGCCCGACACATCCGGTTTCAGCATGGCATTTTTGGGACCTGGTTTGCCTTCCCTCTTCCATCCCTACTCTCTCAGCCAGACTGCAGTGATGCAGCCTGTTTCCAGGACCACCACTTGGAGGTGGAGTAGGGTCTTGGTCAGCTCTGGTTCGCTGACCCTGACGCAAGCGTCTTCGGTCCCGAGCATATTCAAGTTGACCTCCGAGGGTGAACGAAGAAGAAAAAGATCATGTAAAACAAATTGCTTTAGACAACCTTGCTGCAAGAGCACATGCATTCTTTGGGGCAGCCTTCATAGAGATCAGCTGCAATTGTAGCGCCTTGCTCCATAAAGAACCAAAGAAGACAGTGATGATAAATGTAAGACTATTACAATGATAAAACCCAGTTGTTCAACGTACAGTAGCAACATGTTAACACGGTGGAAGCTATTATCCAATTTGGCTGTTCAGTAAAGCAGTTGCATGGGATGATGAATTATGATAATCACGGGCATTTTTCTGGGTTAATTCGTGTGAGGTTACAATTATCCTGTTGCGATTTTGTGATGAGGTCAATTGCTACACATTTACACACGGTATGGGAGCAAGTCTATATTTATCTTCGTAAGTGACAGAAGTAAAAGGTTATTTATACTCTGGCGCCCAGCTGAATCCAGCTCAGACCATTCCTGCAGTAGATAGATAACTTGAAAGCAGGTAATATTTAAAGTGTAATTTACAGTTGTGAAAGATTGAACGTGTATATTATTAACAAAGTAAAGCTTCCAACAATATTTCAGCACATAATTTTACATTTATTAGTTACATTGCTCGCCGATATCTACCATCGCTTTTGAAGAAGTGTTTATCTTAATTAACGACCGAAGCTGGGAGTTAAACAAATATTTAAGGATGTTATTCAGCTTTAGACATTAAAAAGTGTATAAAAGTCAAGGTGTATGTTTTACCTGTTATTTTTGACAAATCTCTGCTGGTATTTATAATATTTTATGAACTTTTGCTTAATTGTCTTTTTAATTTGGTATTTCTCTGGGTTTTTTCTCTCTCTAGTATTCACATACGTAGAAAGGAATTTTTAAACGTCACTAAAAAAATAAGTATGGTTTTCAAAATTATTACTTATTAAATGTTTGACCGTTGTTATGCTGAAGAAGTGACGTGGACGAAGGCGACAAAAAAGGTATTTATTATTTGTGATTAACGGAAGCTGACGGCCACAACACACAACAGTGACCTAGCACATCGATGGACATGATGGTTAATACCCTCCTTACAAGCTTTCGGCTGGTAGGCGTAAGATATTTTGCAAGTTACTGCCATTCTGTTCATAATTTAATTTTGAAATGAATTATGGAATTATAAATCATGCTCGTAAAGACGATGTGCCGGGCGATCTCCTTTGGCCGTACGAGCGGTGCACATGCACCTGGCACCGTCTTAGGATGGGGTGCCGAAATGAATACGCACATTTTTGTTGTTGTTAATTTAAATGTTAAAGGAACGATTGAAACCGCATTGTTTCAGAATTGAAAGTGCGATCCATTTTTATGTTTATATTGATTTCATTTCTTAGATGAGGTTGCTTGCCCCATGTTCAACCTCATATTAATAGTCTCTTACGACATGCATGAGGGGTCAGTAGTCCTATTATTTTTATTCCCTCCTCCCGAGAACTACATGAGGTAATGTCCACTGCACAGTCCATTTATTTGCCATTTTTTGCTGATATACCGACGGGAATAGATGACCTTCATGTTATGTTGATGTTGGTTGTTACAATGAAAACGTCGAAGGTAATGGTATAACCAAAATAAATCACAAATCCATAATGTATTTAATCCTAGATAAGCAATGAAAGACATCGTTCTAAGACTGGCCCTTACGACTGTCACTGCCAACTTTGTCCTGGCCGAGTCTGCCGAGAGAGAAAACACTCACACTCGAATGAGGACTGGTTTCTATAGAAACGGACACTGTCACGTGAAGGTGAGTTTGTAACGAGACAAAAATCGCAAAGTATTTTACGACTTGCAATTAACCCGCCAAGATACGACGGTAAAGAATTATAGTGTGCGATTTCTATCTCACGTCTTGAAAATAGCACCATTTCTCATGCACTTAATTTCGTCCTCTAGACTTCCTACCACCCTTCACTGTCCATCGAGCAAGTAAACGCGTGAACACACACGTACAACACGAAACGTATATGTAAACAAAAAACAAGAAACTAAGTTATAAAAAAACTGAAGACAGATGACTGAATAAATAAGCAAAATATTAAAAAACAAAACAAAACAAAAACCGGTAAGCCGCATATCAAACGTTTAAAAGTTTGCTTGGAAGACAAAGGTCTTAATAATAAAGCACCGACGCGGCTTGATGCATGTTTTTTTTTTTCCATGCCTGAACTATTTTAATTATTACCTCCCCCAAGTTCGTTACTTGGTTACCTGTGGACATACTACACAAGTTGTGAGAGAATATAGGAATATCTTCTTCCACCACCCGGTACCTTTTATTTAAGAGATAAGTCGACTGGCTGGTCTGCAACCAGACGATACGTCAAGGCCTAAAAACCCAACCCCTGCAGACCCAAGTAGAACGGTCCCAAATGAGATGGTTTGGCCATGTCTGCAGAAGCATGGGAAAGTAAGAGTCAGGGCTCCAGACCTCGCCAAAGTCCGCTGGGAGGACAACATTAGACAATCTTTGAAGGACCGAGGACTAGAATGGAACCAAGCCAGGAGGAAGACAGCCGATAGGATAGTATGGCGCTCTCTCTTACAAACCTCTACACCTCACGGTAGAATAGGAACGACTAAGTAAGTAAGTAAGTAAGATAAGTCGACTGGCACATGAAATTACGCGCCTTCACAATTATCGGCTTCTGGGTTTGTTCCAAATTCTGTTGCTTTTTAAAATTTTCTTACACTGCTCAGTTGTTTCTGTATTTGTAACCACCTGCTTTATATCCAACCATTTTGCGCATTGTAGAATTTATTCTAAATCATCGCAGAACATGATTAATAAAATTAGACTGCCTTCTTGTGGTATAATACGTCAGGCCTGGGTACACCTGGCCAGCTTCCGAGAGATAAAAATGGTGTCATTTTTGGTTAAAAAAACATTAAAACAGGTGTTTTCTATTTTTATGTATTGTTCTTATTCTATGTACGGTATTCATCTGTCTGTCTGTCTGTCTGTGTCTCTCTCTCTCTCTCTCTCCCACTGATTAACATTACTATCTCGTTTATTTGAAGAATACACTGTTCACAAAAGGTAACAGCAATAATAATATGTGATAAATCACAGGGCATTTACGCGCAGGACTTGGATTCATTTAACTCTTTGGAGACTGAAAGAACCTACAGGCTAGGCTCAAGATGGGAAGAACGGTGTCGCAATTGTTCTTGCAACTCCCTTGGTGCTTGGTGCAATGGACGTGTGTGTTTTCCAGAGTACGACTTCACGCAGGAAAGCTGGTGCTTACAGGTAAGTAACTGTTTTCACCACACCACGGGGGGGGGGGGGGGGGGGGGGGGGGGGGGGGGGGGGGGGGGGGGGAAGGTGTGGTAAAGTGGGATGTTATAAATATTTATAGGGGACTTAGTGTACTGACTGAGATCAGCTGTGAAGGTATCTGTATCTAATAAGGGTAGTGTATTACAGATGACCTTACTTGCTACCACATATTTATACCTCAGTCAGAATTATTCTGGAATATTGTGATGACTACGTTGAATGTCTAGGGTATGTATATGATGAAGTGTAAGTCACAACAACAACAGACAGATAAACAATTTAATTTATTCCACCACACGTGACAACACTGTGACACTCACACACATTTAACACTCTATAAGACTATTCTTAAATGAGGCACTGGTAAATTTTCAAATATAAATATGTATTAATTACTAATATATATGTGTCCTGATTCAAATACAAAGTGAACCAGGAATCACAATCAAGTTTAATTACAAGTTATATGTACAGAATTTATCAATCTGAATCTTGTAGTGACATATTTTATTAACATTATCCTATGTGTGTCAGTTGTGTAGTAGTAAAATGAGGTAATACTGGTTTTGTTTTTCAAGCTATTTTGGTATTTGTCATCATGACTTCAAGTGTTTGTTTCTGTTGGAACTAGTATTGGAGATGTTCTCAGTTCCTGGCATTAAAACAATTAATTTCCCCTCTTATTTTTTATACAATGTCAGTTTAAGATGGGGTTACATAATGTTGAGCTCCGCTGGCCACATAGGCTTATCTTTCGTGATGGCGGCAGGAAAAGACTCCTCTGCTCGATAGCTTCCCTGTATTCTGGAGACACCTCACTGTTTGCTATATGGACCAAGGAGTATGCTGTCCCCTCTGGATTCAGCAAAGCTCTGACCAGGTGCTGCTCAATAACTTTAGGACCACAGTCCCTGAAACAAGAAGGTTGTACCTCTTACTTCAGAACTAATTTATACTCTATTTCTACACTGAGCACAATACATAACAAACACTGAGTTCAGAGCGGTAGGCCAACTGCTATCTTCATCTGAAACAATTTTCACCAGTATATTCCTCCCTAATGGTTATTACGCCTCTGCAATTCCAGCATTATTTCTTTCTAGTCAATAATATAGGTGTCAGTGTACTGTTTGGCAATTCCATGTAGTTTTACTTTCCTCCGACACCTTCTGTTCATGCTGGAGCATATATAGGCTTTACCTCATGTTCGCTACTGAACCACACATATATACAGACATAAATTATCAATTTACATTCAATTTTCATTAAAAGATATCAAATATTTCAAGCTTACCACAATTCATGGAAAAATAAACAGTCTCGTTGACTGGCAATGAATGGGCACAACTTCCGATCTGCCTCTGTCCCAGGCTTTTATTTAGAAAAAATATGCACTGGTGCTCAACGCACTGTTTCTTAGTAGGTTTATTACAAGATGTGGCCCGGAACAGACGCCCTGAATTGAGTATATTGGCAGCTCTAACCAATCATGCCATGTTTACCTACTTTTCAAAAAATATTACCCTTCTCACGTTTCCCCTAACAACTAAACTAGTATTTGCAGTCCAACTAATCGTGTTTAGTCTTACATCTCATTCCCGCCAATCAAATAGGAGTTAACATGGTAGGCTATTTCCGTAACGTAATGTTTTTTCAAACACGGTATAAAAAAAATTTTATGAGCAGAAATGATTCCATGCTGTCAGGCACCCCCACTATTGTATTTTGGCCATAACTATTTTATTAACAGACTAAAGGTGTAACACATAACATATTCTTGGTTAGCAAGTCCGGCCGTACAATAATATATAAGTTAAAGTGAGCTACATGGCGGCGTTCAAAATATGTGTTTTCCAAAGATAGTCGTATATTTGTTCTTTATTCCTTTTCGTTGTTTAGAACCGCCACCTGTCCTGCCTTTTCCACTGTTATGTCATACTAAAGTCAGGAGCTTAGATGTAAATCAGTAGAATTTCATATTTCCTAATAAGCATTTTTCATGTTTTTAAACCTGATTCTTGTAGTAGTAGTGTTTTTTATCACTGTCGATTTGAAAAAAAGCTAGTGCTTGTGGCCTTACACGCGTGATGGTAGTAATTGTGTATCGCGCGACTGTGGTAGTATTTCCTGCGTCCCCGCTTTCAGCCCTCCCTTCTTTCTATCTTTAGTCCATCTGTCTTTCGTTTTAGGTAACGTAGTGTATAAAAAGACATGAATGGAATTTTAAATCTAGGTCAACCTGCGTATCTCAAGGTTTTTCTTAGAAATGCAGCACATGTTTTATCGTAGAAGGCGGGTATTGCAGCAGTAGGCTTTTACTATCAACGTGAAACGTTACAATTTGCAGACGAAGTAGAAAACAAGGGGGATTTCGAGTACAGTCATTGTGACAGCACTGTTCTTTACCATTCTTCTTTCCTTTTATTGAAGTTATTTGTTAGGCTTTACATTTACGTTTTAATTTATATATGTGTATTTAGAATGTCTCACGACAGATTCTCCCCACTTAAAACAGACGTTATATGTCAGTCTATAATTCTATATACACATAGAGAAATTTATTATTATTTCTGGGGCTTACGGTGATTCTCATCACACGGATGGCGGCTTAAAAAATCCGCTCCCAGATTTGTTTTTCCAGATATATACTCTATGCTAAACTCAAATGGCTGCATCAATAAGGACCAACGGAGTAATCTCGAGTTCTCATGCCTAGCCTGTGCTAGAAACGACAAAGGTTTGTGATCCGTTTGCAACTTAAATGCCTTCCCATACAGATAAATATTGAATTTCTTTATCGCCCATATTACTGCAAGACATTCTTTTTCGCTAGTTGAGTAGTTGGTTTCAGCTTTATTCAACTTTCTGCTAGCATATGCCACTGGGCTTAATTCCCCATCCAATGCATCTGATCTCTGTAGCAGAGTTGCACCTAACCCAATATTACTGGCATCCGTTCTTACAATGAATTCTTGACTTAAGTCAGGTAATTTCAAAATAGGTTTGCTTGTGAGCTTTTCCTTCAATTCCTGGTAAGCCATTTCACATTGTGGTGTCCATGTAATTCGATCTGGATTTCCCTTACGTGTCAAATCAGTTAACGGTGCACATATGGAATTAAAGTTTTTGATATACTTTTGGTAGAAACCACATAATGAGACAAAGGATCTCACGTCTTTTTTGGTTTGTGGTCTCGGGGCTTTCTTTAGTTTCTCTAAATTCTTTGGGTCAGGGGTCATGTTTCCCTGATAAACTGTGTGTCCCAAGAATTCCAATTCTTTACATCCAACGCAACATTTGGTTGGTCGGGCTGTTAAATTCGCTTCCCTAAGTCGATTAAACAGCATGTTCAAAGAGTCAATGTGTTCCTCAAATGTTTCTGTTGCTATAAGGATATCATCCATGAAATTTGTGATACATGGATTATTCAGAGGGTCCAATAATTTTCTCATCATTCTAGAGAAGACACTAGGCGCATTCTTCAATCCAAATGGCAATCTGTTAAACTCATAGTGTCTTTCTGAGGTACTAAAAGCTAGGTATGGTCTAACCTCAGGCTTTACTGGAATCTGATAGTATCCTTTACTCAGATCCACTTTTGAGAAATATTTAGCTTTATTTAGCCTGGCAAACAACTGATTTGTATCCGGCAATGGATCCACCTGTCCTTCTGTAATAGCATTCAGTCTCCTGTAATCTATACAGAGTCTATGTTCTCCAGAGGGCTTCCTTAGGAGTACAACACCGGAACTATACGAAGATTCACTGTGTGAAATAATTCCTTCCTTCAACAAATAGTCTATCTCTTCCTTCAAAGCTTTCTCCTTAGCAAAATGAATCGAATAGGGTTTCATACAGACAGGTGTGGGGTCTATCAGCTTCATATCATATTCCAATAAGTTTGTATGTCCTGGTCAGTCTGTTAACACCTCTGCATGATTATCTAGAACCTGTTGTACTCTCTCTTTCTGAGTTTTCGTTAAATGTGTACTGATTTTCACCTGTGCCACTGTCTCACAGGGGTGTAATGGATATTCAAATGATGAAAGTGGTTCCTTTTTCATCTCCATGGCAATGGACAAGGTCAACAAGTGTGTCTCTTCCTGATGTTCTCTTTCCAAATATTTCTTCAGGAGATTCACATGATAGATTTGTTCTTTCCCCTTCTTATCTATCTTATAATTGGTTCTAGACACCTTCTCTAGAACTGTATATGGACCTTGCCATCCAATTTGTAACTTATTCTGACTACCGGGGAGAAGAAGCAGTACCTTCTCTCCCACAGCCAAATTTCTGTCTTTCGCTTTCCTGTTATAATAGGCAGCATGTTTCTTCCTGGCTTGTTTCAAATTTTCATTGGCAAGTTTCCAGCCAGTTTTTAAACGAGTGGTCAGCGCATTCACATATTGGTATGAGGATGTAATATTTTCCTCTGCCTTTTCATCAGTCCACGTTCTTAACAGCGCTTCAAGTGGACCTTTTATTGGCCTTCCAAACAATAATGTTGCCGGGGCCATACCGGTTGAACTATGGGGTACCTCCCGATAAGCAAAGAGGGCGGCGTGCAGGTACTGGTCCCATGTATCTGGTTTTTCGTGTGCCAACTTTCTCAGGATCGACATCAGCGTGCCATTAAATCTTTCCACTTGGCCGTTCCCTTGGGGGTGATACACACTACAATGGAAGTGTTTGGCCTGGAAGATCCTGAAAACTTCTTCAGTTAGTTTCCCCTTGAACTGAGAGCCATTATCAGTCAAGATTTGATTGGGAAAGCCTAACCTTGTGAAAATTGTGAGCAATGCCTCTGCCACATGTTTAGAATCAATCGATGACAGGGCTACCGCCTCTCCCCACATAGAACAAGTGTCCACCAGAGTCAGAATGTAGCTGTTCCTCCTCTTGGTTCGAGTGAGAGGTCCCACAATGTCCACGGCAACTCTCTCAAAGGGTGTTCCCACTATGGGCATTTCTCCCAGAGTTGCTGGTGCAGTCCAATGCTTAGGTGCTACTCGTTGGCATTCTGGACAGGATTTTACATATCGTTTGATATCTTCAGTTATCACTGGCCAGAAATAGTGACAAGCTATACGCTGTCCTGTTGCGCTGATCCCCATATGACCACTGAAGGGAATCGCATGCCCTAGTTCCAACACTTTAGTCCTATATGAAGTGGGAAGGACCAGCTGTCCGTGACCATTGGATTCAGATCCAGCCTTCCTATATATCAGCTTGTTCTTCATATAAAATTCTCCCTTGCCTGGAGGTGTATGAGATTTGGGCAACTTCTTGAAACACGGCTTGAGTGTTTTGTCCTCAGCCTGTGCCTTCCTCATCTCATCTGGATGAGTATTTATTGGATTATCCTCCTCCTTTTTAGACTGTGATCTGGTCTGCACTGTTGCCAGTATCACAGGTCTCTTGGGATTCCCCAAGAAGACATATCTACACCCCAATATCAGAGGGTAGATTGGCTCATTTATCACTGCTGCTTTTATGCTTCCTTCCACATATCGCGTTTTCACCTTTATCCGGGCGACGGGAAGTGTCATGGTAGCTACATCCTTGGTTGCAGTTTGAATCTCCACTGTTTCTGTGGTGTATTGATCGGCCTGCACCAGGTGAGAACTCACAACGGAATCATAATCTAAACCCGTATCATATAAACACCGTATGGTGACACCATTACAGATGACATCTTCACACACTGGGGGGTGGTATGGTTCCTGTAGTTCCGCAGGTTTGACCTTTTTTCCCTTTTCCCCAGATGTCATAGCAGCACAATGAGGAGGTTTCATTCTACAAAGGTCAGTGTCATGATTGTTCATCTTACAATTTTTACACCATCTCTTTCCTTGGTTGACAGATTTTCTTTCATCATATTTCCTTTCATCGAATTGTGGGGTTTTATTTTTATTGTCATACCGTGGCCTATCAAATTGGTGCTTACCTTTGTTTTGATCTCTGGGATCAAATTTATTAAAGTTCTGTGGTGCCTTAAAATTGTCTACCTGTTTCTTTTTATTACCTGTTACCTCTGCCTGAGCCGCTTGATACCTTTCAGCAACATTTAGCAACTCACCCAGCCTCTCTGCACCTTGTTCCATGAGAAACTTTCTCAGGTCTGGAGCCATGGACTCTCTTAGTTGTTCTATAAGGACCATTTCCTTAAGATATTGGGTTTTCCCCAGAGAAGTCAATTTCTCCAAGTATGTCTCTATTCGTGCAGAGAACTGGTGGTAGGTTTCACCTGACAGTAGTTTAGCATTCCTAAATTTTTTCCTATAAAATTCGGCGTTCTTTTCATATCTTAACAAAAGAGCCTGCTTTAGCATGTCATAATTTTCCTGATCACCTCTGCTCATTTTGGCAAAAACTTCATAAGCTGCCCCACGAAGACCTTGAGATAACTTTAAGCTCCACCTTTCTCTCTCTAACCCATATGTGGTAGCTAATAGTTCATATCTATTTAGATAGCTCTCAATATCATCGTCTTTCTCAACAAAATGATCTAAATGAAAATTCATAGCTGAGGTTGAGGCTCCCTGGCTAGCAGTGGCATCAGAGGCAAAGGGACTGGCACCATTTTCAGGAGCATGGCCTTGAAACTCAAACTCCCTTAGTCGTAACTCATGTTCCCTTTGTAATCTCTTATCTTCTGCTTCCCTTTCTGCAGCTAATCGCTTGTCTTCCCTTTCTGCAGCCTGTCTTCTTTCCTCGGCTTCCAATGCTTTAGCCTCTTTGTCAGCCTCAATCTGCAACCTCTTAGCCTCAGCCTCAATCTGCAACCTCTTAGCCTCAGACTCAGCCTCAAATTGCATCTTCTTAATTTCCTTTTCAGCCTCTAACTTTCTTTCGGCCTCTTTTTTAATCTTCTTTCTTCCCGTTCAATATATTTGTCACATTCAGCAGTGACATAAGAAATCATAATTTGCCCGTCCATTCCTAACTCTTTTGCAGTCTGTACAGCAGCAGATCGAAATTTGGCCAGGTCCGCCATTTTCTAACAGGTAAATGTAAATAATATCTAACTAAACAATATAATCTATAATTATTTATTTAATGACACCACAGGCACTGAGAGCTCAACCTTATTTAATTCCACCCAGGGATACCTTTTAATTCTTATAATTCCCAATATATATAACAGGAGAAAGTTCAATATCCCGGACCGGACCCCAATATATGTGGTAAAGTGGGATGTTATAAATATTTATAGGGGACTTAGTGTACTGACTGAGATCAGCTGTGAAGGTATCTGTATCTAATAAGGGTAGTGTATTACAGATGACCTTACTTGCTACCACATATTTATACCTCAGTCAGAATTATTCTGGAATATTGTGATGACTACGTTGAATGTCTAGGGTATGTATATGATGAAGTGTAAGTCACAACAACAACAGACAGATAAACAATTTAATTTATTCCACCACACGTGACAACACTGTGACATACACACACATTTAACACTCTATAAGACTATTCTTAAATGAGGCACTGGTAAATTTTCAAATATAAATATGTATTAATTACTAATATATATGTGTCCTGATTCAAATACAAAGTGAACCAGGAATCACAATCAAGTTTAATTACAAGTTATATGTACAGAATTTATCAATCTGAATCTTGTAGTGACATATTTTATTAACATTATCCTATGTGTGTCAGTTGTGTAGTAGTAAAATGAGGTAATACTGGTTTTGTTTTTCAAGCTATTTTGGTATTTGTCATCATGACTTCAAGTGTTTGTTTCTGTTGGAACTAGTATTGGAGATGTTCTCAGTTCCTGGCATTAAAACAATTAATTTCCCCTCTTATTTTTTATACAATGTCAGTTTAAGATGGGGTTACATAATGTTGAGCTCCGCTGGCCACATAGGCTTATCTTTCGTGATGGCGGCAGGAAAAGACTCCTCTGCTCGATAGCCTCCCTGTATTCTGGAGACACCTCACTGTTTGCTATATGGACCAAGGAGTATGCTGTCCCCTCTGGATTCAGCAAAGCTCTGACCAGGTGCTGCTCAATAACTTTAGGACCACAGTCCCTGAAACAAGAAGGTTGTACCTCCTACTTCAGAACTAATTTATACTCTATTTCTACACTGAGCACAATACATAACAAACACTGAGTTCAGAGCGGTAGGCCAACTGCTATCTTCATCTGAAACAATTTTCACCAGTATATTCCTCCCTAATGGTTATTACGCCTCTGCAATTCCAGCATTATTTCTTTCTAGTCAATAATATAGGTGTCAGTGTACTGTTTGGCAATTCCATGTAGTTTTACTTTCCTCCGACACCTTCTGTTCAGGCTGGAGCATATATAGGCTTTACCTCATGTTGGAGCCGCGCTAGCGTAGTGGTTACCATACCGCTCTGGCGACCGGGTGATGCAGGATCAAACCCGGGCGACGGCATTTGAGGATTTTTCGTCGACCGGGATTTGGACTGGATTAACTCGAGACCTGGCGAGCACATTTGAAGGAGTGTTGTCGACCAGGGATTGGCGGCTCCTGAGCCGACCCAGCTCTAATTGGTACCTCCGAAATCGGCGAGTATTTGCCTGAATGGCGAGGGACACCTGTCTCTGTACAAGAAAAAAGGGATACTCACGTAAAATCAATGTCAGGTTAGACATTAACAATAACCTGAGATTTCGCCTCGAGTATTAGCGGGCGTAAAAAAAAAAAAAAAAAAAAAAAAAAAAAAAAACCTTATGTTCGCTACTGAACCACACATATATACAGACATAAATTATCAATTTACATTCAATTTTCATTAAAAGATATCAAATATTTCAAGCTTACCACAATTCATGGAAAAATAAACAGTTTCGTTGACTGGCAATGAATGGGCACAACTTCCGATCTGCCTCTGTCCCAGGCTTTTATTTAGAAAAAATATGCACTGGTGCTCAACGCACTGTTTCTTAGTAGGTTTATTACAAGATGTGGCCCGGAACAGACGCCCTGAATTGAGTATATTGGCAGCTCTAACCAATCATGCCATGTTTACCTACTTTTCAAAAAATATTACCCTTCTCACGTTTCCCCTAACAACTAAACTAGTATTTGCAGTCCAACTAATCGTGTTTAGTCTTACATCTCATTCCCGCCAATCAAATAGGAGTTAACATGGTAGGCTATTTCCGTAACGTAATGTTTTTTCAAACACGGTATAAAAAAATTTTATGAGCAGAAATGATTCCATGCTGCCAGGCACCCCCACTATTGTATTTTGGCCATAACTATTTTATTAACAGACTAAAGGTGTAACACATAACATATTCTTGGTTAGCAAGTCCGGCCGTACAATAATATATAAGTTAAAGTGAGCTACATGGCGGCGTTCAAAATATGTGTTTTCCAAAGATAGTCGTATATTTGTTCTTTATTCCTTTTCGTTGTTTAGAACCGCCACCTGTCCTGCCTTTTCCACTGTTATGTCATACTAAAGTCAGGAGCTTAGATGTAAATCAGTAGAATTTCATATTTCCTAATAAGCATTTTTCATGTTTTTAAACCTGATTCTTGTAGTAGTAGTGTTTTTTATCACTGTCGATTTGAAAAAAAGCTAGTGCTTGTGGCCTTACACGCGTGATGGTAGTAATTGTGTATCGCGCGACTGTGGTAGTATTTCCTGCGTCCCCGCTTTCAGCCCTCCCTTCTTTCTATCTTTAGTCCATCTGTCTTTCGTTTTAGGTAACGTAGTGTATAAAAAGACATGAATGGAATTTTAAATCTAGGTCAACCTGCGTATCTCAAGGTTTTTCTTAGAAATGCAGCACATGTTTTATCGTAGAAGGCGGGTATTGCAGCAGTAGGCTTTTACTATCAACGTGAAACGTTACAATTTGCAGACGAAGTAGAAAACAAGGGGGATTTCGAGTACAGTCATTGTGACAGCACTGTTCTTTACCATTCTTCTTTCCTTTTATTGAAGTTATTTGTTAGGCTTTACATTTACGTTTTAATTTATATATGTGTATTTAGAATGTCTCACGACGGGGGGGGGGGGGGGGGGGGGCAATGTGGTTACGAGGTATGGCGTCCACTTCGAATTATAATGGTGCCGGTTTTGATTCCCAGTAGAGGGAATATAAATTATGGAAATTTTTTTCAGAACCAGTGGTCTTAATGATGTCATACTCCCCCTTGGATTCCTGAGTAGTGAGATCAGATGCCTTGCCTTCTCGGATAAGGGCGACAAAATAAGAGATTCCCGTGTGTAAGTTGCGCACGTTAACAATCCCTCGGCATTTGGAAATCGTAAAGAATAAGCCACACGGCCGCTGCCCTGGCAAAATTTAAAAAAATTAGGAAACCTACCCACCACAAAAATATTTATAGCATGTGTGATTCCTACATACACACAACGGGAGTCTCACCGGTGATACGGAGTTCGTAGACTGTGCTGATATCCTCCTTTTGTGATCTAAGGGGGGAGATCGGATCACTGATGAAGTTGTCCGTGTGCAATGAAGATAGTTCTTAAAACCAAACCACACCACTACCTTCAATTCTAATACATCATGTCTTGTCACATAACTTTGCATATCAGACTGGAAGGTCTTTTATATTTGGATTTATGCATGGAGGCATATCTGGAGTCATCCTTATGTGATAGGGTGGGGCGAGATGGTGATGATGATGTTGTGATATTTGATCACTCTCTTGCACACTCGCAACCAACCCGATTCAACAATAAAACTCTGATTCTTAAGGCAGGGGCTATATTTATTTTTACAACACATTCAGTGACTAAAAGCACACTGAAGCAAACATTAAACAAATAAACCAACAAACCAAACACCAAAACCAACACCCAGCCTGTGCTCGATTGTTAATGTGCTCAAAACATTTACAGCTTGGCTCTGGTGTCTAACTTCGTTTGTTCTCTCTGGGCGGCTTTTGCAAAATAGGCCCGTTCGCCGCCCGCTATCTCTTTATATAGGCTCTAGACTTTTCACTCAACTTTAGTGCGCTGCACGGATTAATTGCGCCACGCAAATAACACACGCGATTATCGCTCTAGAAATAGCGAAAACACAAATAAAACCTACAGCTATTTAATATAACACACAACTATCAAATATAACTAATTTTTAGGCTTTATTATGGCCTAGTAAAAAATCTTCTACTGAGTCAGACTCTTCACATCCCAGCGTGCTGCGCGCACATCGAAAATATATGGGCGATAAATATGCCTTGAACATGAAGGGGGCGTCTTTACGGCCCCATCACATATCTCCCTCCTGATTTTGTTGTCGTCCCGACAACATCACTACCTCTGACGCTTCAATTGTAACCTCTCAGATCGTTGGTGCTGCGCCTGATTATTTCTCAGCGGCGATGTTTTGGGCTCAGATTCTGTATTCGGTACAACCCGGCTGGGTCGTCACGTCCCTAGTTGTACGTTGTCGGGCTGGCTGTTGCTGTGGTCTAGAAGATTCATCTACTTGTGCCGCGTCGCTGCTGGCTTGTGACATCTGCTTGCCAGTGCATGCAGCTGTCGACTTTGTAGGGGGATTGCTCCTGACGTGCTTTACACTCGTTTTGTGTGGACGGTGGCTTACGTTTCCCACAATCTGCTTTAGATGAGTTTCCTCTTCTGAACCTGAACCTTGATGTGCGCCCCCTCCTATCTCCTTAGGACGGGTTTCCTCCCCTAGACGACCACCAATTTTCTCGGTTCCCTTAGGGTGACAGTTGTCACGGCCATCTCTTGGTTTACATACTGTAAGCAACCTGGTTGTGGCAGTACGTCTCGGGAAAGAGCTCCTTGAGGGACAGGCGGCTATCAAATGTTCAGTTGACTTGCATTGAAAACATCTCTTCGGAAGAGGGCCTTGAGGGCATTTGGCTGCCATGTGGCCTGGGAACTCTCCACAATTGTAGCACCTCAACTTTGTAGGCTTTCTCTGTGCCATGGGACGCCTCCTACTACCTTTACACTCTTGACCGCCAATGCCGCATACATAAATTGCTTCCATGCCCTGGACCGATGGTTTGCTGTCAAATTCCACTCTCTCATTTCTCGCAAGACTCCTGAATCCCTTTCTGAAGATCTTGGTCTGATGTATGAAATACATCAATACCTCCATCATCTGGCGTGATAAACCCCCATCCCCTGTGGACACTGTACCACTTGCAAACCCCTTTTCGCCTTGTCGGTGCAACTGCGTTTGTTGGTACTGTCAGCTCACTGCTTTCGTTGACAACAGCCTGACTCTCACATACAAGAACACGCACCCCCTCGTCGTGCTTTGGCTGTTTCCGCGGTTGACCTGGTTCTTTCTTTCTCTGCACCTCCTCTTGTGCTGGCGAACTGGTCTGTGATAGCTGTGCTAGCTGGGATTTTAAGAGAGACACTTCTGCTGTGAGTGCCTCCTCTTCATTCTGAGCTTCTGCACTTTCTATCTGGACCAGCGTCTCTGGCTTTTTTACTTCACAGAAAACAGCACATTCCCTAGGCCCCTGACTCACGGCCTGGAAATTCCTGGTCATCTCACTGACTGGTGGTTGCTCGCTGTAGGCTTCTTCTACTATCTTGAGTAACTGCTAACTTGTCTTCTGCCCAAAAGGGCGCCACCTTCCATGCGGCCTCTACATCTTCCAATAAACTCTTGCCAAGTGGGACTTGCCGTTCCATTAAATCGCCTTACCTCTGGCCCCTTCACGTACACTACCTTCACAGGCGCATTGATCGAGGCCATCTTGCTGCAATACCGCACCGCTGGGTGTTTACAATATTATATTTGCTCGATTGCTGTTTGCTCAGTGTCACTGTCTACCTATCCTGCCGACGACGCCAATTGTGATAGGGTGGGGCGAGATGGTGATGATGATGTTGTGATATTTGATCACTCTCTTGCACACTCGCAACCGACCCGATTCAACAATAAAACTCTGATTCTTAAGGCAGGGGCTATATTTATTTTTACAACCCATTCAGTGACTAAAAGCACACTGAAGCAAACATTAAACAAATAAACCAACAAACCAAACACCAAACAAACACCCAGCCTGTGCTCGATTGCTAATGTGCTCAAGGCATTTACAGCTTGGCTCTGGTGTCTAACTTCGTTTGTTCTCTCTGGGCGGCTTTTGCAAAATAGGCCCGTTCGCCGCCCGCTATCTCTTTATATAGGCTCTAGGCTAATCACTCAACTTTAGTGCGCTGCGCGGATTAATTGCGCCACGCAAATAACACACGCGTTTATCGCTCTAGAAATAGCGAAAAAAAAAAAAAAACCTACAGCTATTTAATATAACACACAACTATCAAATATAACTAATTTTTAGGCTTTATTATGGCCTAGTAAAAAATCTTCTACTGAGTCAGACTCTTCACATCCCAGCGTGCTGCGCGCACATCGAAAATATATGGGCGATAAATATGCCTTGAACATGAAGGGGGCGTCTTTACGGCCCCATCACACTTACATGACCACCAGACTCGCACAGTGCTATACAATACATATGTGCATGTGAACCTCTGTCTGTGAGGCTAATCATACATTCATGACCTTTTGAAATCATTCACACACTTCCAGGGATTCCCCCTGTGGTGAAACCTGTTGAGAACCCAGCATTGCACACATTGTAGGAGTCACTTGAGCCCGATACGTAACTCTGGCCTTTACCTGGTTGGCTGCATGCAGGAGGATCTCACTATGGACCCATGATAGGCAGGGGGAGCTGGGAAGTGGCTTGGAGAGCCCAGAACCAGAGCACAGTATTTTGGCTCTGCATATTTGGAGAGCCACCTTGGATGGCGGGGAATGAACAATATGTCATGCGCTTCTTCCTCTTAGTTTGGGACCAGATATGATGATTTTTTAAATGCATGCCAAGCTGGAGAAACTGGAGCTCATCACTTCAACTCAACACGTTTCGGAATGGCAGATAAGCCACAGGAAAAGCGTAGATCTACAGTGTAGATAATACCAAGGACTCTTCAATTTGGTATTGGCGGAAAAAGAGCGAGCAGCTCAGCAGCTCTAAACAACTACATATTTGGACGTGCACCCTGTTATAACCTACGGACCCTGTGTCTAGACTGAACCAGACGGGTCGCGCCAAAACGAGGCAAAGCTTCTATTTTTTTAAAAGTGTCTTGTCGCATCGTTAAGCATAGCCATCGAAACGGTCTAACGGCTAGAAAATACAGGACAAAGCAGACAAAAGGTATATCATACAAATCACAGAAATTTACACTTAATACATTTTTTTTTCTCAAAGCATCCAAATGGTGAGAAGTACGCAGAATATGACACGTGGTCGAGATAACACTGAAAAGTATGAAAATGTGGGTGAAATAACACTGAAAAGTGTAAAAATGTGAGTGAGATAACACTGAAAAGTGTAAAAATGTGAGTGAGATAACACTGAAAAGTGTGAAAATGTGAGTGAGATAAAACTAAACAGTGTAAAAATGTGTGAGATAACACTGAAAGGTGTGAAAATGTGGGTGAAATAACATTGAAAAGTGTAAACATGTGAGTGAGATAACACTGAAAAGGGTGAAAATGGGGGTGAGATAACACTGAAAAGTGTGAAAAATAACACCCCCTGATGTAAGTACTTTGAGGCAGAGCTGATTAAAAAGTATTCTGGGATCACCCATAAACTATTTGTGGCCCTGTTTGCAAGAAATGACAAGACATGTTCTAAATAACAAAACCTTCCCAGAATAATAACAATAATAATTATAATATCAAAAATTAAGTCTTTTCATCGCAATTTGTGTTTTTTATTGTTTTTTTGGTTTTAAGGACTATCTTAATTCCACACGGACAACTCCATCAGTGCTCCGATCTCCTTTTTTATATCACACAAGGAGGATCATAGCACAGTGCACGAGCTCCGCAGCACCGGCGAGAATCCCAATGTGTGTATATAGGAATCACATATTCTAAAATTATTTTTGTTGAGGGTAGATTTCTATTTTTTTAAATTTTGCCACGGCAGCGGCCGTATGACATACTCTTTACGATTTCCAACTGCCGGGGCATTTTTAACGTGCGGGACGCTTTTCTTTAACTTGTCTTGTATGTCACTGTCGTGTCACCTTCAAATCTTGCAATCGATTTTTTCAATCACTTCCAGACCAGCAATATCTCTGAAACTTGGCATAATTGTGTATTCCCGATTCTTCTTCTTCTTTGATTCTTAGCCGCCGACCGACAAAGCAGTCAGTGGCCATCACGCCTAGCGGCGTCTTGTAGGGTAACAACAAATTGATTCCACTTTGCTCGGTCGGTGGCCATCCTTCGTACAGTGCCCCAACTCTGGTTCATTCTTTGCATCTCAGCCTCCACAGTCCTTCGCCAGGTTGTTTTTGGTCGGCTTCTCTTTTCGTTTTCCTTCAGGGGTCCAAAGCATAGCTGTTCTTGTGATAGCATCGGGGTCTCTTCTGAGGACATGGCCAACCCAACTCCAGCGTCTGCCAGCTATGATGGTGTGCATGTCCTCTTGCTTGCTCCGAGTAAGCAGATCTTGGTTGGTGATGGTATTCGGCCAAAAGATTCGGAGAATTTTTCTTAGGCATGTTGTGTGAAAAGAGGACAATTTCGACATTTCCTTCTCTGTAACTCTCCAGCATTCCGCACCATAGAGAAGCATCGAAAGCACACAGCTCTGATATAATCTTAATTTTGTGCTTGTGCTGTATTGAGAGGACTTCCAGATGTTGTTTAGGCTAAAAAAGGCTGTTCTTGCCTTATTCATTCTGATGTTGATGTCTTTGCCTGCCCCGCCGTCTGGTGTTATTATGCATCCTAGGTATGTGAAGGTGTCTATCTGTACCAGTTGCTGATTCCTTACTGATATGGGCTCATGGTTGCTCACATTGAGCGTCATGACCTCTGACTTCTTTAAATTGATGTTCAAGCCCACCTGCTGGCTAAACTTATCCGTTTTTTCCTGGATGTGTTGATGTGAATGTGCTAGTAGTGCAATGTCATCTGCATATTCCAAATCTTCCAATGTAGAAAATGTTGTCCATCTTATTCCTCTTGAACTGCCCTCTGTTGTCTGGCGCATCACCCAGTCTATGACTGTTAAAAATAGAGTGGTTGATAAGGGGCATCCCTGTCGTACTCCTGTCTTCACCTCAAAGGTTAGGTTGCTCTGTCCAACACTACACGTAAAGTTGGCATAGAGGCTTTTTATGATTGCCACTATGCAGCTTGGAATTCCATAAGCCCTCAGTATTTTCCATAAACTGTCCCTATGTATGCTGTCAAAAGCCTTTTCAAAATCAACGAAATTTATGTACAGCTGTCTTTGCCATTCTGAGCACTGCTCTATAATGTTCCTGAGAGTGAATATAATAATAATAGCCCCTTCAGTCATAACTGACTATGGGAATGCGCCCCTGAGGTGACAGCCCTCAGCTGTTTATTTTCCTGGTGCTTTTTTCGACGTTTTCTCCTCACCTCTGCTTCTTGTGTGAGCCTCTCTTCGCCCAATCTGAGGTGGCGCCGTAAATAGCATCGCCACTTAGTGCGATCGGCAGCTTTATCCTCCCATGTTGCTGGATCCATGTCCAGTGTCCTCATATCTCTCTTGCACACATCTTTGAACCTCAGCTGTGGTCGCCCAACTGTTCTCTTGCCATCTGCTAATTGTCCGTAGAAGATATCTTTTGGGATGCGACCATCATCCATGCGGCGAACATGGCCAAGCCAGCGAAGTCTGCGCTGTCTAAGAAGCGTATACATACTTTGAAGGCCAGCACGTGACAACACCTCGACATTTGTCACTTTATCTTTCCACGAGATGCCGAGGATGCGGCGTAGACACCGCAAATGGAAGGTATTGAGCCTTCTTTCTTGCTTAGCATAGGTCGTCCAGGTCTCACTGCCATATAGGAGTGTGCTGGTGACGCAGGCATTATATACCGCAGCTTTGGTCTTCATTGTGAGTTTAGAGTTTCCCCAAACACGCGATGTGAGGCGGGCAAAGGTAGCTGCAGCTTTGCCAATGCGGCTGTCGATTTCTGTATCCAGTGAGAGTTTGTCATTGATGGTAGACCCTAGGTATGTGAAGTGGTGCACCACTGCCAATTCACAGTTATCGATAGTGATAACTGGTGCAGCACCCACATCCTGACTCAGCACATTCGTTTTCTTCAGACTTATTGTGAGGCCAAAGTCCTTGCGTGCTTTAGTGAAGCGATTCATCAAGCTCTGAAGCTCCTGTTGGCTGTGAGTGACGACTGCAGCATCATCAGCGAACAACAAGTCTCTTATAGTGACCCTTCTGATTTTTGTTTTTGCCTTCAGCCTTGAAAGATTAAACAGACGGCCATCTGACCTAGTGTGAAGGCATATTCCTTCAGTTGCATCTCTGAATGCATGTTTCAAGAGTAAGGCAAAAAAGATTCCGAAGAGGGTCGGAGCCAGAACACAGCCTTGTTTAACGCCACTTCGTATATCAAAGGGCTGTGACGTGCTTCCAGCATATTGGACTGTTCCCTTCATGCCGTCATGGAATGACTTTATCATTTCCAGCATTTTAGAAGGGCAGCCTATTTTCAGGAGGATTTTAAAGAGTCCATCCCTACTAACCAGGTCGAATGCTTTTTTGAGGTCTATAAAGGCGATATATAATGGTCTTTTCTGCTCTCTTGATTTTTCCTGAAGCTGGCGGAGAGAGAAGATCATGTCTGTTGTTGATCTGCCAGCTCGGAATCCACACTGTGACTCTGGATATATGCGCTCAGCTAACTTGTGTAGTCGCATTAAGATTGACTTTGGCCAAAACCTTACCCAACAATACTAAGAAGAGAGATGCCTCTGTAGTTATTGCAATCACTTCTGTCTCCTTTATTTTTATACAGTGTTACAATCTTGGCATCTCGCATGTCTTGAGGAATAGTTGTCTCTTCCCAGCACTGGCACAGCATCCTATGCAGGGGATGGTAATAGCGTGCTCTTACAGCATTTGATTAAATCAGGAGGAATCCCATCACTGCCTGGTGCTTTGCCAGAGGCCAAGCTATCAATGGCCTTGCTGAGTTCCTCTAATGTTGGTTCGGCATCAGCTCCTCCCATAGTTTGCAGACTGTTGACACCATCAAGGGCTGCAGGCGTAACGGTATTGTCTCTAGCGTAAAGCTCAGAGTAGTGCTCGACCCACCTCTCCATCTGCTTACCCTTATCGGTTAGCTTCTCTCCGCTGATGGTTTTTTAGCGGTGCCGTCTTACTTTTATGGGGCCAAGTGCTTTCTTTATACCGTCATACATTTGTTTAATGTTGCCTGTTTGCGCTGCGATCTGGATGCTCTCACTGAGCTGGAGCCAGTAGTCATTTGCACAGCGTCGAGCAGTCTGTTGAACTTTGCTTCTCGTAGCCCTCAGGATCTGTAGGGTTCTGGCACTCGGTGAACGTTTGTATTCATTCATAGCACTGCGCTTAGCTTCAATGACAGGTGCCATCACATCTGATGAAGCATAAAACCAGTCATTTGACTTCGCTGTTTTCTTACCAAAGGTGGCAAGTGCAGTACTTTGAATGGTGTTCCGTAGATGCTCCCAGTTCTCTGTAATAGTATCACCATGCTGAGGGCTACTGAGCACTTTCTCGAAGGTCGCAGTGAATTGAGCGATCATGAAAGGGTCTGACATCTTGCTGGTATCAATGCGTGGTTTCCCTTCATGTCTGACACGATAGAGTTTTCTTGGTTGTGCTCTGATTTTGCAGCAAACCAAGGAGTGATCTGTATCACAGTCTGCACTATGGTACGAGCGCGTGGAGAGCACAGACCTGAGGAGTGGCCTTCTGACGAGATCAGGTCAAGTTGGTGCCAGTGCTTGGATCGTGGGTGTCTCCATGACACCTTATGCTGGGGTTTTGTCTGAAAGTAGGTGTTGGTCACGCAGAGGTCATGGTGGACGCACAACTCTAAGAGCTGTTGTCCATTTTCATTCATCTTGCCAATACCAAACCTGCCCAGACATGAAGGCCATGAAACATTATCGGCACCCACTCTAGCGTTGAAGTCACCAAGGAGAACAAGCTGTTCTTGCCTAGGTATGCTTTTGATAATTGCTGTTAGATTCTCGTAGAACTCATCTTTAGCTTCTGAGGCAGAGTACAGAGTAGGAGCATACACCCTGACAAAGGGTGATGGGACCTGTGCTAGTTTGCAGGCGCTCCGGCGGAGCGTTAACAGGCGTTCTGATCATTCTCTCGCTGGTTCAACCATTTTTAGTTAGCGATTTTTTGACCGCAAAAACCTACTCCGTGTTTCTCTAGCCTTTATTAAGATCTTTCCTTGCCAATAAAATGTGTAGTCCTTCTCGCTCACCGTTTCCAGAGCCCGCCAGGGCGCGTTATCCTACGAAGTGCAAGCTATATCCACCTGAAGTTCGTTTAATGCTCATCATTAATTAGGGCTGTCTTATTACTGTGGGGAAGTGGGATGTTATAAATATTTATAGGGGACTAGTGTATGACTGAGAGTCAGCTGTGAAGGTATCTATATCTAATAAGAGTTGGGTATTAATAGAT